>RJWH01001711.1:0-152042 GCA_004363575.1 Solenodon paradoxus
AGGCAGGAGGAGAGGAGTAGCAAGCACTTTGCTACATTTAGTTTACATCTTGGCTCTTCCCCCAGCCTGGAGATGCAAACCCAGGTCCTTGGGATGTCTGTGGACTGCGTTCTTGGCCAAAGGCAGCTGACCTAACTGCTCCTCCGCCAGGGCGCCCGCAAACCTCTTTCAAACTTCCCCCCTTTTCTCTAGTTTCAAAAGATCACTTAGTTCCAGTCTAAGAAGGGAGAATGTTCTGGATAGTTATATTTTTATAACAGCCCCATCACCTCCACCAAGAAAAAGGAATCTTTCTTCACCACCCTCCACTGTCATCAAGCTGCTTTTTGTTTGTGCTTTAAAGGGTCTTGATTGGCATTCACACTGAGATCAAAGTGCAGGACCCCAGGTGTCCTCTCCTGGGGGCGGCCCCTCTTCTGGACACAGCTGCCACTTTCTCAGGAGCAGGGATTTTCTGTCTTTGCCCGGAGTTTCCATTTCTGCTGCTTCTTGGCATAGACGTGCTTAGATGGGAGGAAGCTAAGCTGCGTCTCTCCTCTCGGTTCATTCAGCTGGAAACACGCCCTCTCTGTAGATTCGGGTCCAGACACGCTGAAGCCTCTGTCCTATGGAGCTAGTTGGGGCAAGTACCTCGGCCACCTGCCCTCTGGGATTTGTCCCTCCTTAGGTTTGGAGTGGTCCGGCAGTCAAGTGGCTGGTTTCTGCTGCCTGTTTCTGGGCAGGAGTTGGATCTGTCTCTTGTGTTTCCTAGCCCGTTCCTTTTGAGAAGACTCACGTTTTTGTTTAACATGTCACTTCTATCAACTCCTTTGTGCACAGCCTCGTTCACTCAGTCTGTGTGCCTGCTTCTTAACTTCTGGTCTTTTGCTTTCTGACTCCGATTTCATTTTTTTCTCAAATGCTATTTGAGCCTGTCACATGGGGCCCCCTCCTTGTGAAAGAGAATCAGTGGGTCCTTTGTTTGCTAAGACAGCCATGGTTCAGATGCATCTTGACCAACAGGCAGCCGAGATGCCTGTTCCACCCAGGAAATCTTCTCCCATCAGCTCGCGATCTGGCCTGGCTCTCGTGCCTGGCTCCCTGGGGTGTCTCGTGTTTGCTTCCTTTATAGCCCTAACTTTGACATTTCTCGGGTCACTTCAAGGCAGCAAAAATAACTTGTTTCCCTTTAAATTTTTTTTCAGGAATTTTTTTTTAATCCTTCCTGGTCTTTCTCATCCCTCACCTTTAAATCTGTCCGAACTTTCTAATCCCTCTTGGTAGAACTGTTCCAAGTCCTCTTACTTTACACTCTATCTGCAATTTTTAAATCACATCTCTCTTCATTGTCCGGGTCTAAGATCCCCATAGGGGAGTCACTACATTCTCTTCTCTACAATTTTGCCTCTTTTTCTCCATCAGATTTCTTTATTCTTGGTTTCCCCCGTTAGTCTGGGAATAACTAAAGTGACTCCCCCCTCTTGTGAGACCCACTTTAAGAGTAGGAACCAGCAGATCTCTTTTCCATATACATGTTAATAAATAGTGCAGTGGGGATTCATACCCAAGTGCCTGGATTCTTAGCCATCTTCCTTACCCATTCAATATAGAAGCATGCTAAAGATTCTTCTTCACTGAGAAACAGTCTCATGTTACAGCTATGGAAAATTGCAAACAGTGGCTCTGACTTGGAAATGGGCAAATTAGGTGTGCCCTGGTGGCTCAGACAGCAGAAGCATAGACCACTTAAAAAGCCTAAGGACCCAGGTTTGAGACCTGGGGCCAGAGCTGAGGTGGCCACCAAAATAAGTAAAAGTGCTTCCTCTTCCTCCTTCGTCCTTAAAAATGCTGCTTCCTCCTCTCCCTTCCTTCTCCTCTTTAAAAAAAAAAGAGAAGAAAAGAAATTGGCAAATTATATGGGTTTTCCCTGATATCTAAAAGTAAGATATTCCTATTTGATATGATTTGGTTAAGTTATTTGAGGGGGTCCGGGAATGCTCAGTTCTTTTTGTAAGGTTTTTCTGGGCTCCGCGAGGAGAAAAAGTCAATTAGACAAAAAAGCAGAATAGTCAGGGCTTTATTGGACTCTGCGTACCCGGGCGAAATTCCCAAGTCCGCAAAATGGGCCTGGGGAAGTCGCGCTTGAACAAAGGGGAGCCGGCTCTTTAAGCAGAGGAATTTCGCGGGCTTCCCATGTCGCGATTGGGGATTGGCCCTGTGAATCCAGGTGTGGGGGTCGCATCCCTTATTCTGATGTCATCCATCCACCCCCACCCCCACCCCCGCTTGGCTGCCGTTTTCCCGGGCAAGGCCGCTGCTGCTTTTGTCCCTGGGCCAGCCTAACACTTTTTCCATGTAAATTAATGGAAATAGTTTTCTCAGATCCCCAAATAACCTGCTAAAACAGGACATTCTCCTTTCAGGCAGGGGAGAAAACCTGCCTTAGATGCCTTTACTAGAGACAGCACTGGTGTTCAACACATGAATTAGACATTGCTGAGGAACAGGTCATCTGTGGGTCTTCCTCATCCCTCCCTTTCAGTCTGTCCAAACTTTCTCACCTCCATTGGTACAGATGACTCCAGGAAATTGCAACTTAGAAGCAAACATCACATAACAAGACCAACTTTCCCATAGTCAGATGGAAACAGGAGTTAAATGTCTGTTATGGTTTCTTTCTGGTCACAAACAAACAAACAAACAAAAAAATCACCCAACTTCTGAATTTCCAAAACATTTCAGTAATATTAAATAATCATTCACATTCATTCATTTTCCAACCCGTCTCTTCCAGTTCAGGGTGCCGGTAGCCAGAACGTATGTCAGCAAGTCGAGACACAAGGTCGGCTCCAACCCTGGATGGGACACCTCTTCGTCTTAGGCACATGCACACACACTCACGCTGGGACAGTTTAGAATGCTAACGGCCCGTCTTTTGGATGTGGCAGGAAAGCCCCGCCGACGTGGGGAGAGCATGCAAACTCCACACAGAGTGGACCTGGCAGGGAACTGATTTTTTTTTCTCTCAATGTAATATCATTGCATTATATTATATTACGGCACTGAATGAAATGATATCACTCGAGAACCTGCTGTGGATTTTATCAACTGTTTCTGTGAACCAGAGGCCTTTCAGAACTTTCTGTGCATTTCCTTTTAGGACAACTAAATGACATCATTTCCAGAACAGTTTAATGTGTTTCTGTATATCTGAAGGAAACCAAAATTTAGAAGTACAGCAAAAAGATTCTTATAATGCGAGCATTTGGACATTTTTCAACAATAGTTATAAACCTAAAGAGAGCCTCATTGTAATAAAAATTGCTCTGTGTATGTTGCTCCTTCCTCACAGACTCTGGAGCTCAGCAACCTTCTTCCTGTTTGCTGAGTGACAAGCCCCCCCAAATCATGGCAGACCAAGTCTCTTACAGAAGGAGATGGCTCCATTGAAGCTCAGAAGCCTATGTTAACATTTCCAGAGGCTTCGGAGACACGATTTCCCTTCTGCCTTGAGCCCAGCTGTGTACAGTTCACGGTGTCTCTAGCTCTGTTCTTAGTTTTAGCATCAGGTATCCAGTAATAATGTAACATATACCATCTTTAGCATAAATTTCTTTGGTAAAAAAAAAAAAAAAATTACTGATATTTTATAGAGCAGAGAAACCAGTCTCATTCTTCGGTACATCTGAAGGTTAACAAACCAAACAATGTTCTTAGAAGCTGTGAGTCTCTCTTCTAAACCACCTCCCTCAGATTCTGCAGACAAAAAGAGAGTGTTTGCATTGGTGTTTGTCTCATCAGGGCTTCTAATTTGCCACAGTCCATGTGTGCTCCTGTCTAGCTCTTCATCACTTAATAGTTTGTACTCTTACTTTCTTCACACACAAGCTAACCTAGAGCCCACATGTAGGTTATCACCAAGAGGTTATTCCTTAAGGGTCTCAGTTGCATGTCAGCTGCCAAACGGAGATGATATTATTTACCTTGGGACATAGGTTTGTTTTGAAAAGTACATGGAGAAAAAATGAGATGCATGAACTCTCCGCTTGGGGAGAGTGCTGATCAGCCAGGCACTCACTGAGCACACCTGTGACTCAGACAGGGCAGAGACCGCTCTGGTACATGGTAAGTCTACAGGCGTGAGTTTGAGACCGAGTCAGGGGTTAAAGAAAAAAAAGTGTTAAGTTCATTACAAAGCATCTTAGGAAGGGAGGGGAGGCACAGGATTTCCTGGTACTACCTAAGCTAGAAGTCAGGATACTGAAAAATGAAGTCGCAGCCTTGTCTGGAGTGAATTGAGAAGCCTGGGGAAGCCCACATTCCTTCTGGGTTATTTCTGAGGGCTTGTGTTGTCTCCCAAATGTCGCTGATGGTTTGCAGTCCCAGACGATGCTGGAAAGCTAGAGGGGAACAGAGAAGGAGGAAGGGACCCAATTCTAAAGCCAGGCTTGTTTTTCTCCCTGATGTGAGCATCGCGGACACACTCACATCACATTTCTGACGGCTTGGACCTTGGCCACTGTGTCATGAGCCACCTACTTCATGAGTGTTTACGTTGCTGTTTACAGTCTGGGAGGTAGGTTCTTTCCATAAAAACTTGAAACCCAGCGAAAGGCACACCCTGAGGCTGCTCTCTGGATGATTTCCGTGTGCTGTCTCCTCCTGTGCCCCAGTCCTCTGGCCTGTCTCCTGGAGGCCCTTTTGCACTGTGCGTGAATTAACGTCTGGTTTGGGGTTGGGAGAAACATCCCCCCGAATCTTTCAAATCATCCTCAGGATTTTCTTCTTGCCTTCTTCACTTTGTACTTTAAAACTGGAGACTTGCCAATTCCTGACAGTGTAACAGAAATTCACCAAATTTCTCTTTATTTCTCAGGATTAAGTTGTTTTCCCAGTGCCCCTTCCTCAACTTGCTTGCATCTCCTCATTTCTCAGAGCTTCTCCCCCACTTCTCCCCAAGAAAGATGCGTGAACTTGAAAAGAGAAGCAGAATCTTCCACATCTAATATGTACAATACAAGATTCACATATAAACAATCACGTCATAAAAGCAGGGCAGGTTCCCTGGAAGATCACTCTTACTACTTACACATTTTCATCTACTGAATTTGACGCATAATTTATATTGCCCGTTAAAATTATTTTAACATTATAATTACATATTTTATATATACACATAACTAATTAAATTATAACATAATTACTTTAACTGCTGAGTGTTCAAGGACATGTTCTATAGCTTTTTTTAAAGTATATGTATGTTTCTGTGAATCTCAGCTATTTTAATTATGACTGATTTTCACCATCCCTTCACAGGGAAATAAGATTTCAGATGAGAAGCTCATATGATATATTCAGAAATCTTGCATATATAAATTAACCCTCCCCAATTTTTATAAACACTCAAGTATTATTAACATCTCTTTCCTTCTTAGTAAAACATAGTTTTCCAAAACATAATTTGATTTTTCTCTGATGGAGGACCCAGCGGACCTTAGGACCCTCCTTTCTGCATTGTCTCTTGGGGTCTGGTCCTGTAGACATACGAGTTACTGATGTGTGGGCTGATGTCATGTGGTCGCCTTCATGTAAGCTGGGTGATGCTGGATTCCGCACAAAGGTTAATCAGTGCTCAGGACTGTAAATCATGGAGCAACTGGTTGACCTAGGGGTGTAGTTATTTGCCATCAAATGCAAATTTGATTGTATTTTAAGAACCTTAGCACTGAGTTTAAATTTCTGGTTTAATATTTATTGTGACTTGCATTGAACTTGGCCCACATGAAGAGACCTGAGCTCTGGTAGTGGGTTGAGTAGCCTTACCAGTGTGACTCCTCCTTATTGCGTTGTGTGGTGAGAACTGTGCCAGCGCCAGGCTGTCCAGTTCCAGGTTATTGGAAGGACTTTGCTCCTGGGAGCATTTTTCCTCCAGGGACACCCACTTTGTTGCTCCTGGAGCTGGATGGGACACTTGGAGGGGTTGGCCTGCATGGCCTCGGGCCAGCCTCCCATCAGCTCTCTCTGTCTGCATTTCAGATGCCTGGGCCAGATGAGCCCCAAGATGTGTGCGGCCCTGAGGAGTCCAAGGGGAACTCAGAAAGTCCCAAACAGGGCGGCAGTAAAATGAAGCCCAAGAGCCGCCTTTCAGGTAAGTGGAACTGACCCCCTGCCCGATGCAGCCTCCCTGCAAGCCAGCTTCCAGCGTTGGGGGCCGGAAGAGCGGTCATTCACAGAGGAGCTCTTTTGTGCCTTCAAACCCTCAAAATTGTTTTTCCTTTCCATGCAAGCCCCAGGCATCATCAGATCTGTATTTGCGTCGTAACGAAGTGACTGTCAGTATCTCTGTGTGTCCCTGCTCACACTTCCTGTGTGCTTGTCTCATTTACTTAGTGGGATTTCAGGCAACCTTTTTGCTATGGAATATTCCTCATTTATATCTTCCCCGAAAATGTACTCTTCCCCCAAGCCCAAGATGGACAAAGAACTATTTAATATCAAATCTGCATGTCAGCTAAGCAGGGGCAAATAGGATGAACTTGCAGGTTTTAGAACAAATAGATTTGACTTGTCCTAGCAGCGGGTCTTCGCCCTGAAAGTGGTCACAATTGAAAACAGAAACTCTCCACCGGGACCCATTATGGCTTTTATGGGTCCCGGGCACTTTCGCCTTGGCAGGCTCTTTCTTCTATTAAAAAAATTATATTTTGAGGTTGCATTGATATGGAGATATTAGATGGATTCAGTGGTATCTATTCTCATTTGTTTTAAAGGAAGGGTGCAGTTAGGAATGAAGGTGAGCAGGCTGGCAGGAAGAGAGAGGGGAGGACGAAGCATTTGATTTAGTTGCTCATCTTGGTTGTCGCGCTCAGGCCCAGGAGGTGAACTCTGTTCCTTGGGGTGTATGTGAGTGTGCTTAGTCACAGGCGGCAGAGCTAACGGCCAGCTACTCCACCAGGGTGCACCTATTCCCATTACTATTGCATTCATTTTTCCTTGATTTTGAAAGAAATCAAAACATTTTTGCAGACCCCTCATAGATTGATGCTGACCACTGGGGCCCTCTGTTTATGGTCTAGTGGAGAAGTCAGCCCTGACTCCCCCCACCCAGCAAAGGCATGGGTGTAGTGGGAACACAGCTGAGAAGCTTAGCAGAACTAAGTTTACCCTTCAAGGCTTGAATGGCCTTACGGCCTTGCTCTGGATATTTAAAGTCCCTGAAATTCCACTCTCACCTGAAAAAGGAGATGGTAATCCTGACTTTGAAAGGTTGAACAAGCATCTAGCACAAAGTATGGGATTGGGCGGGGGTGGCGGGGGTCACTGGCCCTGGAAATCCCCTGGGGGCAGACGAGGCGTGATATGCACACATGGATAGAGGTGTGAGCCTGTTTGAAACATACAGTGTTGTGAAACAGTGGCATGTTAATTTTAAGCATTTAATTTTGTTGTGCACCTCCATTGTTCCCCCTGGCCCCGGGTCACAAACCCATGTCCTAGGGGTATATGTGGACTCTTCCACTAGGTCACCAGGGTTCACCATATTAAGTGTCAACTATTAACGATTTAAGTGTTAACATCCCAAAGATGGGTTTCTCTTCCCGCCAGCCATGCTGGTGGAGAGGGAGGTGTGTCGCCTGCCAGCCAGCGTGTCTCCCTCCCACACTGCCCAGCCCTGGACTGAGCGGTTCTCAGGCAGGAGGCGTGTGTCAGAACATAAATACATTATTTCTGTGGTTTTTTGGTAACCTGAGTCACAAAATGATCCACTTGGTATTTGTAACTCAGAATAATAGGCAGTGTACACGTGAACCTTCATTTTTGTTGTTGGTTTTCCTCCCCTGTGGCCGCTGGTCTCGAACCCGGGTCCTCGTGCTTCTTGTGGCCTGCACCTCAGTCGCTGAGCCACAAGGTGCAGTGCGCATCCGGGTGAGGGTTAGCATAAGGGTCTGCGGCAGGAAGCCACGTGATGCCCAGAGGCTCGGAAGTCTCGGGGGAGACGTCACGTGGAGAGAACCACCAGCCCCCCTCAGCCCCGAGGAACAGCTGAGAAGTGTGTTTAAATGCTGTGTCACAGCCACGCAGAGGACATCTTTCGGTCGGCGGTCTTGGCAGACTTGGTCAGCACCTCATAAACGGGTCCCCAGGAAGGTCAGAGTTCTGGGGATACTCAGGGACCTTTGAAACCTGTGTGGTCACATTCCTCATTTTATGCATGAAACCGGGAAAAGTTCAGGAAACCCCGAAGGTCACTCACACAGTGCCAGGGAAAAGGTGTGCCACACTCCATGCTGTGACCCACCCTCGGCTCCCTCTGGGTCTTGACCCGGATGCTGTTCCCACCGGAGGCTTTCTGGTACAGGCGTGGGTAGGGGGACAGAGTTGAGGCCTTTGCAGATCTGTGCTGCTCTAAGTCTGTTCATACTTTTTTTTTAAGGGAAGGAGCAAGCGGGAATGCAGATGAGTAGGCAGGCAGGCAGGCAGGAAGAGAGAGGAAGAAGAAGCATTTTATTTTATTTAGTTTTCCATCTTGGTTGTTGCCCGGACCCAGGACACGAACCTGAGGCCTTGGGATGTATGTGGGCTGCACCCAATCACTGCTTCACTAGGGCACACTTGTTCACACTGTTAGAATGAAGAGCACCTTCAAATGCATAGAAAAACCCAGGACTGACTACAGTTTTCTACAAATGGATGCCGCCTTTCCTTCCCGTCTCCTTCCTGGATTGAGGAGCCACCCAGAGCCCTAACAGGAGACATCAGCCCAGTGGAAAGGCCGACGCACGAAGTCAGGGAGCGCTGTGTACAGTTCCCAGCCCTGCTACTGCTGGCTGTGTGACCTGGGACAAGTGACTTAGCGTCTCTGGTCTCTGTTCTTCATTTGTACAATGAGATTATCATGTTCATTTATCCTGCAAGTCAGTGTGAGCCTTGTTGAAAGATGGATTGAGAGGCTGTGTGTGGCACTGCCCCTCCACAGTACACTAGCACCCAGCCCTTACCACGTGGTAGCTGACACTGTCCTTACCACCTGCCATTAATATCACATCACCACTGTCATTTTCGTTATCACGGTCTCAAGAGGGGAAGGTGCTTGAGTGGATGCAGGCAGAAGATTCTCAGGAACTTGCAGGCCCAGATAAGACCCACATCAGAGGTACCAAGAGTGAAGTCCCCTGGGTCATGGTGCTGGGGTAGGTATCAAGCATGTGAGACAGAGGCGGACCCGCTTGGCAGAATCTGGAAGAACAAGAAGAGGGGACGTGGTGTAGACTTGGGACAGGATGCACGAGGAATGCGTATGGACAATGTGGCGAAATTGGGTAGACTTTGTGGCAACTGTCAGAGAGATCCAAAATCCAGCACTGAGAATGAGTTGATCTGGCAAAGTTAGTCAGATGTGGGGGAAAGGAGGCTCTTGCGGTGGCAACAGTGCAAATAGTGCTGGTCACAGGCGCCCCAGCGGGGAAAGGGACGGGGCAGAGGGCCGGTCCTCTCCTTTGAGACTCAGCCGCCCGAGCAGCGAATTCGCGAAGCAGGGTGGTAGGAACTAAGACGAGAAGAGTAGTTTGAAGACACATGAAAGATGGGTAAAGAATTGGCTCTTCATTCAGGGCCACGAAATAAGTTCGATCTGAAGACATTTGAGTAAGGGAGGTTTTATATGATTAACTCCTTGTTTGTCCCATGAACAAGGACATTTATTTCATGCTTTCTTTGAGTGAGTCATTCTGGTATGCGCACGTCAGTCTGTCGCCCGCAGACATTACCGTATGTGGTTTCTCGGCTGCCGATGGCAAGTGCCCCCTGGCAGCGCAAAGGAATCTCCTTCTAATAAATCTTCTCAGATGAGTCAGCGTGCCAAGATAGATTCATCGGGTCATGAATTATGAAGGAGGTTCTGCAAAAAGAACAGCCATTTCCACTGAGATTTTGCCCTGTCTTGGCTCCAAAGTGACTATAGCCATGAGATCTGTCATTTCATGGAACATTTTTCCTGATATTCTAAGTTTTCCTTACTTCATACCTTCTTTTTTTGCCCACTGAGTTCTCTTGGAATTTGGATACTTTTTGATTTATCCATGTTAATGCCTTAGGTTTGTGACCTTTTTAAATGGAAATTTCTCTTTGTGAAGGAATTATAGGTGTTTGAAACCTATATCACAAAGTTAGTATTTAGCTTTAAAAAGTATTTAGCTCCATTACCACTGGATCAGCACCATTCTAAATTTTCATCACTGTTAAAAAGTCATTCATCTGATCTTTGTAAGAGAGTACAGAATCGTCTTGCTGTATTCTGGGAAAAACTTACAGAGAATTTTCAGATAAATTGAAATTTGGGGGTCATCAAATGGAACATTATATAGTCTAGGAGAACTTGATATTCCAGACTCTGTACATGTGCATAGCTATGTACACAAACATATATGTATACATGCATATGTATGTTTACCACCTAGTGTCTAATAATAAACGTTATTATAGCTGTATTCAGTATAATTGATCCATCATTTAACACTAAAGTCTCTTAAGTTATTTAAAAATAGCATATACAGTAAATTAGGTATTGACAAGCATGTCCTTAAAATTCATTACTATAAAGATTTCTTTAACAAGACACACTAGAAAAACAATAATATACTATATTAAAATTACAAACTTTTGTTCATCCAAAATTACTATTAAGAGAGTGAAAAGACAAGTAACAGACACAGAGGACATATTTATAGTGCATAGATCCTACAAAGGACTCATGTCTAAAATACATTAACTCTAAAAAAAAAGAAAATTCCCATCAACTAACAACAAAAAGACAGAACCCCAATAAAAGAATGAGCAAAAGACTTGAACAGGCATTTCACAATTTTACAAAGCAAAAACAGCACATAAATATTTGAAAAGAAGCTCTGTTTCATTTGTCATCAGTGAAATGTAAATTAAAAGCTACAATGAAATACCGTAGGTATCAGCATCATCCAGTGTGACCAGGATGTTGAGAAATTAGAACTCACGCGCTGGTGATACATGGGGAAAAGTGAATGAATACTTGTGACCTACAACTCCACTGCTAGGTCCAAACCCAAAGAAAGTGACCTGTACAAGAGATACACACAATGTCAGTAACGGTATATTCTAGTCCAGGAATGAGCAAACCACAGCCCAGCCCCTAAATTCGTGAGGCCTACAAGCTAGAAAACACTGTCGACATTTCTGACGGATTGTAAAAATATTGAAAACCAATCTATAACAGAGACCATGTGTGGCCTGTACAACCTATGACATTTACTATCTGACCTTTACAAAAAAAAGTTTACTTCATCCTATTCCAGATCTAAAACTGGAAACAAACCAAATGTCCACCAGCAGCAGAATGGATAAATAAATTGTGGTGTGTTTATATAATGAAATAATACACAGAAATGGGTTGAACAAGCTTTTGGCATGCAACAAATTGGTCTGATTTCGCAAACAAATCCAAAGAACATAGAACTAGACAACAAAAAAGTGCATATTGTATGTACTCATGTATACAAAGTTTGAAAATAATCTATGATGCTAGAAATTGAGATAAAAGTTACCACAGAATGAAGGGTGGTTAGTTATACAAAGGGGGTGTTCAGTGGTAATGTTATTTTTGGTCTAGGTGTTAGTTATTGGTATGTTTGTGAAATTTCGTAGAACTGTACACTGAGGATTTGTGTACATTTCTGTAAGTTGTTATACTTCAATAAAAAATGTATTAAATCCCATACGATCCGATCCAGTTATCCCACTTCTGGGTATTTACCCAAAAGATACAAAAACACTCATTTGTAGAGATTTATGCACCCCCATGTTTACTGCAGCGCTATTCACAATAGCTAACAACTGGAAACTACCTAAGGGCCCAACATCAGATGAATGTATCAAGAAGATATGGTACATATATGCAATAGAACACTACATAGCCCTTAAAAAGATGAAATCCTGTTATTTGAATCAACATGGAGGGATCTAGAGGGGATGATGCTAATTGAGATAAGTCAAAGAAGAAAGATAGATACAGATGATTTCACTCATAGGTGAAATTGAATAGACAAATAGATGAAACAAAACCAACCCTTGGACACTTGCAGTGGAACTGGGCTTATCAATAGGGAATAGGACGGGAGGGAGTGAGGGAGAAATGGTGGCGGAACCTACTGGAAAGTGGAGAAGAACACTTGGTGCTTTGGTGGAGGGAAGGGTGTATTGATATATATATGAGGAATAGGGAACCTTTGCATGTGAGTTTATTTCAATGTGTGAAAATAAAATAATTGTTAAAAGTTTATTAAAAAACTATTACTATATATTTGGGTTCACCCTTGTGGCTCAGGCAGCTGAAGTAAATAAGGTGCAGACCTGCATCCTGTAAAGCCCAAGGACCTGAGTTCGTGACCCAGGGCCGGGGGTAAAAAAATAAAAAAAAGAAAAATTGGAAAACCTGCCCCAATTATGAAAATACACCAACCACAGAGTATTTGTCACCAGAAAGCCACCAGCTGAATAGCATTGGCACTATTGTTTATTACCTTATCTGCCACGGCTAAATCTTTGTTGGATGAAACATATACATCACGCCTTATCCAGTCAAGTCCTTTCAAACTCTGGCACCTTTTTCATAGTCTGTCACCCATGATGTCAACACATAACCAGTTATGCAGCTCAGTGCTTTGAAAATATCTGACACCACGCGTTTTGAAAACCATGAATGTGGGTGGCAATGTAGCAGGTTTATGCTGGTATTTGTTCTTGAGTCTTCAGCCCAGAGCAAACCATGTTTGCTCTTTTTCCAAGGGGGTGTACACCGCCTGGAGTCCGTGGAAGAATATAACGAGCTGATGGTGCGAAATGGAGACCCCCGCGCCAGGATGCCGGAGGTCTCCCGAGACGGCCGGAAGCATTCTCTGCCGCAGCTGCTGAATTCCAGTGGGGCTTCGCAGGTACCCGCGCACCTCTCCCTTCTCGTACCGTCACGGTTGCCTGCTTGGTTGGGCTCAGGAGAGCACATTTCCACACTGGCTCTCCAGGTTTGCTTTGCTCTTAACGACACAGCCAAGAGCTGCTGTATTCTGCAGAAATGCTCATCTGTAGGCCAGAAGCATGGGGATTCGAGACACGGGATGGAGTGAGGTCTTTCCAGGGATGCTAGAAGAAAGTCCGCATCATCATTGAAAATAGAGAAAAGGAAAAAATTCCTGGTTGGATCTCCACATCTCGATCTCCTTCCTGCTGTGTGTTTTGGAACCAAGAACTGCTTTCAGCTGCCAGGACACAATGGCGCCTCGCAGTCTGTGGTGAACCACCAGCGCCGGTTTAGTGGGCGCATCTGTGTCAGCGTCACAACTGGGGGGGCGGGTGTGGAGACGTGTGAGAGCGTGCGTGTCGCGTGTCTGCACCATGCCTGGGTCCTACCTGCTACACAGTAATGACTCAAGCAGCCAAGCTCAGAAGGAGCTGCAGAAGAAGGTGTTAGGTTACTACTGCAGGGCTCATCCCTGTCAGAGCTCAGGGGTCCGTAACCTGCATGGGCCTCCTCCATGACAGCAGCCTCCACCCAGCTGAAACACTGGCTAAACAGCTCGTAACTAAGTTGGAGGCAGGCCCCGTCCCTGGGAGCTTGTAGCGTATACTGGTCACATCAGCCACAGGGCTCTAGAAGAACCATTGTCATCTTATCCCAGGCCTACGATGAAGCAGAAATGGAGGCGGATGTAGCAGCCGTAACACCCATACTTGGAGACTCTAGATTGTCAAGTTCTAAAGGACCTGAATCAGGTCATCTGGGTTGGGCCCTTACTCTGATGTGTCACAGCCGAATCTCAGAAGGACTGAGTATTTGGCTCAAAGTGATGTGCTAGAATCGCTGTGAAGAAAGTTTGACCAGTGAAATCTAAAGCCTCCATATTTTGGGGGCAAGTTATTTTGTCTTGAGTCCCCCCAAGGCAGCCAATGGAAAGGGAAGCAAAAAACTTCCATGGAACCCGGGTAAAACCTCTCCAGACCTGTGGTCGGAGCCAAGTCTGGGACCTGTTTAAAGCGATCCAGTGGGCCCCACAGAGTCAGGGACGGATCAGAAAGTGGTAGCTGAGCCGTGTCATCAGGGTTCATGTGGAAGATGAGACTTGACTGTCATCATAGCCAGGGATAGCGAGCACTGAAGTGGTGATTTCATAAGTGATCCAGCCAGGAAACCCAGCCGTATTTATACCCAGAAATACCTGTTCTAACTAAGCTTCCAGGAAGCACAGACTAGTGAAGATTTGAGAGAAAAGACCTTTCTGTCCTCTTCAAGTTGTTCTTTCTCTGGTCTTCTCTTCTTATTTTCTACCCTTTTCTTTTTTTCCCAGAATTTACCTTTCTTTTTTTCTTGTTTTCTCTCCTCCACTAAAAAGAATTGTTCAGCATAGAGCTGTCCAATAAAACTTTCTGCAGTGAGGGAAATGCTTTATGTCTGTACTGTCCATGATGGTTGCCGTGTGTGTCTACTGAGTACTTGAAAAGTGGCTAGTGAAACTGATTTTTAATTTCAGTTCATTTTAAATACAGTTGACCTTTGAACAATATAGGTTTGAACTCCAAGGCTTCACTTACAATGCAGAGTTTGTTTTCAACAAATACAGTTGGCCCTCCATACCTGAGGATTCCACTTTCATAGATTCAACTGAAGTGAATGTCACTTGGTTGAGTCCACAGTTGCAGAATCCATGGGTACAGACAGCTGTTAAGAACTTGAGCACCCAGGGATTTTGGTATCGTGGGGGGGTTCCTAAAACCAGTCCCCAACTAGGATACCAGGAGACAGATGTAGTTAAGTTTTGAAGGAGTCAGCAGTGGATTTTGACTGTGAGGGGGTTGACACCTCTAGCCCCCAAGTTGTTCAGGTGATTAGCGGATGCCATATTGGATGGCACAGAGGAATAGTGCAGTGGGATCCCTGAAGCTTCTTGAGAGGACGGTGGAGCATGTAGGCCTTTCCTGGCCCCTGGTTGCCAAAGGAGAAATGGTCTGAGGTGCCATGGGAGATTGGTGATCAGGGAAAGAGTTCTCCTACTACCCATAAGCCTGCATACTCCGGTTGAAAATACACTGCGCTCTCTGGCCATCTCCTTGATGGTTTCAGGAAAAAGCAGAAACTTTGCCAAGCCAACATCATTTATTTAATGAATCAGTCTGGGAGGCCAACATTGCTGGCAACTATTCTATAAAACTGCAGAATATAACTGTTCTAAGTGCCAGGAATATAAAAATATTTTAAGCAGACATCTCATTTCTACCTTTCAAGGTAGACTATACTAATTAAGGATAAAAACTATTTTCTAAGATCTCTTTTCTCTTATTAAACATGAAGAGTTTTGGGGGGTTTTTTGGCCTATGCTGGGATATCTGTATCATTTAAGAAATGTATTCTTAGAGAATAGCGAGGAATGCTTTAGCAATAAGATTCACTTAATCTCTTGTTTATGTTATAAATAGTGCACCCTGCTTACACACATGTACACTGTGGGTGATGGATGGGGGAAAGGTTGAGATCTGAGCCATCACATGCCAGGAAGGGAAAGTGTGGCTTATGGGAAAATATTTTATTTTCCAAATGTGAGGGATTAGAACTGAAGCTGCTGTCGTTTCTCAGTGGGATGTTTTCTATGGAATAATAGTCGTCTGGGTTTGTGGTTTGGGTTGTATAAGAAATAAGGACTGGCTAAGTTTTTGAGTAAGTGAATTATGCTTAAGATGGTGGGATATTTTCTCACCATGACTGTGGACTTGGGATGGAGGGCCGGGGCACTTTCGAGGGAGAGCTTGACCAGAGGGCAGTCATCCGACCTCCAAAGCCCCTCATTTTCCGGATCCTAACTCCATTCCAGACAGCAAAAAATAGGATCTGTGGAATGCAGTCGAGGAATGAGCAGCATCAGATACTCTTGGTCTCTGTGCAATTCTTTTCATGGGGAGGGAGGGCATGGCCAACGGTTGCCATGGGAGCTATTCCTCTAACATTGTTTGTAATAGACAGGAGTAAAGCTGGAGCCCCTGGACCAGACACAGATCAGAGGGAAATGACTGTCTCATCAAAAGACAACTGAGATTTCCAAAATCTTGAGTATCTGTTTATGCCAGAGACCACAGCGCGGTCAGTGAGCACCTCTGACTTGCCATGTCCTTACTTTAGGAGTACCACATTGTGAAGAAGTCTGCCCGCTCCCTCAGCACCACGCAGGTGGAATCCCCTTGGAGACTCATTCGACCGTCAGTCATCTCTATCATAGGGCTGTACAAAGAAAAAGGCAAGGTGAGCTCTTCTCTGAGTGTGCTTCTGCCCATGATGAAGTTAGCATATATTTTGTTCTATGGTTACTTCTACTTGGTGTTGTTTTTACATGAAATAAAAAGTCAGAGGTAGAGGGGAAGAGACTCAATGGGCTTTCCATGGATTTGAGTGGATAACGTGGCATCCTGTCCTGTGGGTTTTCAAGTAATGGTCACATCCTTAGGATAGAAAGGGTCTGCAGCACCTGTGACTGGGCACCATCAGGGGTGGCATGAAGAGCCAGCTTCTGTTGGGAGAGAAGCAGGTCCTGCAGTGTTGGGGAGTCTGCCCATTATTATGAAGGAAATGATGCAGATCCTTGCAGTATGCCAGTATCAAAGTACCCATTTTGATATTATACCAGATGGAAAGAAAGGGGGAGAAAAAGAATAAAAGGTATGTGTCACTTGTATAGTGTGAAATGATTCACATAAGCTATTAGTTGATCCAGGTGAAACTGCCGTTTTTTGGAGAGTAAAGAATCAAATATTGGTCATTTCAAATATTTCAACTGAAAAGTTTCTTCCATTAATGGAATGCATAGTGAGCACAGTACAAATAGATCTCAGGAAGGAACTGGTGAAGGATACACAGACTTGAATTTCTAACTAGCAAGCTTCACTCTGAGCTTGATGGGGAAGGGCACCTCAATTAAATACTATAATGGGAAGGATGCCCTCAGTGAAATACTGCAGTGGGAAGGATGGCCTCAGTGAAATACTGCAGTGGGGAGGATGGCCTCAGTGAAATACTGCAGTGGGGAGGATGGCCTCAGTGAAATACTGCAGTGGGGAGGATGCCCTCAGTGAAATACTGCAGTGGGGAGGATGCCCTCAGTGAAATACTGCAGTGGGGAGGATGCCCTCAATGAAATACTGACAACCTGGACCCTCATCTGCTTTGGGTCTAGGGTCTTGGCTTTAGTATTGCTGGCGGTCGAGACTGCATTCGAGGACAGATGGGCATTTTTGTCAAGACGATTTTCCCAAATGGATCGGCTGCAGAGGATGGAAGACTTAAAGAAGGTAGGAGAAAGTCTCTTGGCGATCCTTGGTGGTGGTGAGCTTTGAGCCCATGAGAATCTTCAATAGGTAAAGCTGATGGCACGCAGCTAAGGCCATGACTTGGAAGGAGACCAGGGCTGAATCTAACACTTACCGTGACCTTGTAAACTTAGAATATCAATGCCCACTTTGAAGAGCTGCTGTGAGGATTAAATGATGCGTGGAAAGTGGCTTGATATTTTTATTTTGGTCTCTAAATGTTGACTATGTCCCCTTGGTCCTTGATCGTGTCCCTTGCTGTGAAGATTCCTTGCCTCAGGGCTAGAGCATGTAAACATCTCTATACAGCATCTTTTTAGTCCCCATCACATCCACTCTTCTGCCATGCACGAACTTACTTGATTCTTTTTCCCTCCCTCAGGTTTATTGAAATATAATTGATGTATGACATTTTGTAAACTTAGGGTATCTCTGATGATTTGATACACATTTAAATTGTGAAATGATTCCACAGGAAGTCTACTTACACCTCTGTTCACTCACATCGAAGATTCAAGATCTACTGTCCTGGCAGTTTTCCGGTTTCTCAGTGTTAACTTCAGTCACCATGCTGTGTGATAAACCCACAGACGCATTCATGACCCCCGATATTTTAGTCTTCCTTCTTAGTACACTTTCTTCATGAAACGAGTCAATCACAATTTTTCTAGTGTCTTTAAAAACGTGAGTGTTTGTTCAGATCACCCAAGTATAGAGGTATTGTTGGGTTAAACCAGCTATTTTTTTTAAACTAATTAAAATGAATTGGAGTCTCCCCCCCTTTTTCTTTTTTTAGTCAGAGCAACCCTAGAAGCCTGGATGCTAATGATAAGATGTTCACAGGCTTAATATTTTGATAAAAGAATATTTATTTCTCTCTCTTAGAGGAAGGGTTAACTCCCTGGTGGCATCTATATCTATATCATAATAATGTAAAATTCCTAGCAGAGCATTGTTGACAATGGATGTGCCATATGCTCCCTTCATGGAAATTCACCCTGCAATGCTGGTAAAATAGAGCAAAATGGACCCAAAAAATCAATAGTTAGGAAAGGTTAATAGCACTTGATTCTCCTAGATCCTGTTTTTTCGTATGTATCCATTTACAATAAATGTTAGTCATTGCAATGGATTTTCAGCCTGTTGACTGGTTTGTCTTTTAGAAGTCTTGTGTAATGGTTCTTCAGAGCAGGAGCAATCATTTGAATGTTGCCATCCTTTTTCCAGGTGGAAACAAACCAAAATTACCAGTCTCCTCCCCTGGTTGAGTGATTGGTTTTGCCAGGTGATAGCTAAACAGATCATTTCGCTTATTTTACGACTTCTGTCATTGCCTTAAAGAGAAGGCACATCAAGATACATGGGGGTACTGCTCCATTTTTCAGCTCATCCACAAGATTTCTTTCTCGATACCCCTGTCCTCCTGGAATTGGCTGTCTGTGGGAGGTGACACTGTGCATTCTTGTGCCGCTTTGCACTTGGGGAGAGCTGGCGGAAGTCCCTCTTGTGCACCGCTGTGCTGGCTTCAATTGGGCTTCTCCTGGAGCATCACTGTAGTGCTTTTGATGAACTGTTACTCAAAAAAGAGCCTAACTGTGTCACCAGAGTGCAAACCAGAAACAAGCTCTACTCAGTCAACAGGATGTCCAAGTTCTTTTATATTCCCAGCAGACACTCTCAACAGCTTGGAAAATGACCTGACTTTATCTTCTTGGAGTTGCAGATGAGTCCAGGATTGTTTGACTGGGGCCTAGGGGACAATTTGACATGATTAGCCTGCAAAAATCTCTTAGACACCTACAGCGACTTGTCTGGAATGACGTAAATAAGATCAGGATCTAAACTCTTTCTGGGGTGGGACTGTCATTCTTTAATACTATCTCCGCAAACGTTTTGTGTCTCTCATTGAAACCGCCTTGCATAGACCCCCACAACGATCCTCCAGGCTTGAGGAGCTTGTCTTTCTGCAAATATAGGAGTAGCTTCCCACAGGTGTGTGTTCGTCTTCATTGCCCCGGGCTTAAGTTTGGAACACAGACAATGAAGAAAACCTCGGGAGTGTTTGCAGTTTGATCTGTAAAAGTGGGCTATCTTGTCAAACTTGGCAATGACTAAACAAAAAGATATTCATGTTTCCCAGAGTTGTTTAAAGATAAAAGGACAGAATTACTGCCAAAGACTATGTTATATCATTTATTGTTCCATTTTGTGACCTTCCTGGGAGCTCAGCTAATGAAAGTGCAATCTATGGAATAATAAAGTTCATTTTATAGAGTTGTCAATCAGGAACCGTATGGTTTCCTATTCTAGTCCGGACTCAACAGTTGAAGGCCAGTCAATTAAAACTGGATCTTAATGTCATTCTCATATTTGGTCACTAGGGGACGAGATTCTGGATGTCAATGGAATACCAATAAAGGGCTTGACGTTCCAAGAAGCCATTCATACCTTTAAGGTAACCACATTCTTACTGATCACCTTTGTGTTTCTTCCTCTGTTTCTTTCTGGTTTGGATTTGGGTTTCCTTTTGATAGAGAAACAACCTGAATGTTTCAGCCTTACTTTCTTCTTGTTTTCTCAGCAAATCCGGAGTGGACTCTTCGTCTTAACAGTACGCACGAAGCTACTGAGCCCAAGCCTCACACCCTGCTCGACACCCACACACATGAGCAGGTCCAGCTCCCCAAATTTCAATGCCAGTGGGGGACCCTCCACAGTAGGCTCCGATGAAGGCAATTCTTCATCCCTGGGTCGGAAGGCCCCTGGACCCAAGGACAGGATTGTCATGGAAGTAACCCTCAACAAAGGTGACCCTTGCTAGTCCGTATTTTCCTGATGTTCTCTTGAATAACAATTCGTAATTTGTTCTTAGTTAATTTTTTCTATTTTTTTTTCCCTTTGAATTGTTCCTTTGGAACAAGCTGTTGTCAACAGCACATGGTATTCTCTAAGTGGATAATGGGACCAAAAGTAGAGATTTTAGGTATTTTACAAAAGTCAGGGAAGTTACCAATAGGACACAGCCCTTTAAGCTCTCCCCAGATGAATGTCGCTGTGAGGGACACAAGGTAAAACGAAATCACTGACTGGCTAATTCAAGGGCTAAAATAATCAGTTAAAGAACAAAAGACTGTAGTTAAGAATTGTTTACATCTATAAGCAGAAGTCATGATGATCACCAAATCTTACTGCTTTTCATCTTTGTTTCCCTTTTTCCTCCCCTACTGTAGAAGTAGAATAAGCAATTAGGTAACCAAAAGATCAGTTGCTGGAAAGGGAAGTAAAAGAAAAACTAAAGTTGTGCATCCAGAATCAAAAACTAGTACTTAAAATCTTCCTGTTTCCAAAACATGCAAAGATTTGAGGCGGCTCTTGACGCCCAGCCGAGACCGAACCGCTGAATGATTCGGTCTGTAGGCAGACCCTCATTCTGTCATGGCCTGTGTCGCGGATAGAATCTGATGATGCTGACACAGAAAAGCAAGGTGATATTGAGTCTGCTCAACAAGAAGATGATTATTGGTCCTAATGACATGCGAATGCAGTTTCAAATCACATCTGCATCTCTTCTTTGTTATGACTTGGTTTTCTTTGAATGATGCTTCCCACAGAGCCGAGGGTCGGATTAGGCATTGGCGCCTGTTGCCTGGCTCTAGAAAACAGCCCCCCGGGCATCTACATCCACAGTCTTGCCCCTGGATCAGTGGCCAAGATGGAGAGTAATCTGAGGTTCGTTGTAAAACCTTCTAGGACAGGGTACGGGCATGTTTGTGAGTATGTGAATCACTGCACATATTAAGGTGGGATTCTCAATCTCTGTATTATTTGCAATGATATAGCATTTCCAAAGATGAAAAGCTAATGTGAATGAAATTTGGTTAAGCACTGAGACCTTAACTTTCCGTACCTATTTTGTTCTAGTTGGATTCAGAAGTTGAGTTTCAGAAACTTGACAGAATACAGTGCTATACGGCTATCTGTGACTATCTCAATGCTTTCTCTCACTTTGATAACCACGAATATAAAATCCCTACAGTATGCTAAAAAACTGCTCCTAATGGTCCAGAATCATTGGACGCATGAGAGTCCTGAAATTGGGCTTTTTGTTATTACGAGCTCTTGAACCTATTCTATTTCATTCTCTTTGAGTAGCGATGTCTAGATGCTGTGGTCTGAAGTCACTACATGTCTGATTCCTCGTTCCGGCTAGTTGAGTTGTAGCATGGGTGTTCTGTTTATACAAGACACTAGGTGTTCTTTTAGAGGGTACCGCAGTGAGTCTGTGCCCACCTTGACTGCACGAGAATGTCCACGCATTGCGCAAAGCACTTTGCACAGCAGTATCACCGTTCTCCCCTATAATCGTCAAGGCCTTGAGCAGATGAGGAATTATCAGAATGACATTCCTCGAGGTTGCCATTGGGGGGCCCTATTAATAGATTATATTCTGTTTTTAGTTAATCATCAGAGTGAATTTCCATACAAAAAAATTTTAACGAATCATCCAAAGTCCATTAAAGAAAATATACTTTTAGAACCCAAGGAAAAATATCCTTTAATGACATCCCAAGATGATGTTTCTTTCTTGAATGGTTCCATATGTCTGGAGCCTGCCAAATGAACATTCTTCAAACCCCATATAAAGAGTCTTTGTTCTCTCATACTGTGTTCTCTCCCTATAATTTCAAGTCAAAATGGGCATCTCGTCCCCAATTTCTCATTTATTCAAATTTGAAATGTTTTTACAAATTCTTGACTAACCTTTGAGCTTCAGATATTTCCTCTGTAAATTATATAAAAATAATCATTTCAAGACGGTAAGAAGGAATGGGTGGTGGTTGAGCCGTTATCACGTGTTGGTCAAAAGTTAGAGAGATCTGGGTCCACAGTGCACGATATCTCAATGACCATCTGAACCTGTGGTCTTATCTACATAATGGGAATAAGACTGCTTCGAAGCATTGTTTTTTAAGTCATATGCATTTGCTTGACAGACACTGTATGCTCAAGAATAGAGCCTTCTTTGTTATTCTTATCAATTTCATTTAACTTGACTACTGCAGAAAATGCAGGTGAGATGTATAATGACTTTTGCCAACTTCACATCTCATGTTTTTATGAATGTGCTACTTTTCACGTTTGCAAAAGATGAAGGGACACCATTTGCTTCATTAAAGTATTCAGACAAAATGTGTGTTATAAGCTTCTCCCAGAAGGCATTTTGTGAAAAAACTGTTACCACAGACGGTTGATTATGTCTCCCTCCCCAGCCGTGGAGATCAGATCCTGGAAGTGAACTCAGTCAACGTTCGCCATGCTGCTTTAAGCAGAGTCCACTCCATCTTGAGCAAATGCCCCCCGGGACCCGTCCGCCTTGTCATCGGCCGGCACCCTAATCCAAAGGTAAAGTGCTTCCTCCTATTCTGAGTCTGGGCAGACAGCTTGGCTGTTTGTCCAGGAGCAGTGCACACATGGAGCCTCCTCTGAAGAGACAGGACACAAGTCAGCCTGTGGCCACACAGTGGCCAAGGTAATCAGTACTCAGGGACAAGGAATCGTTGGTCTGGACGTCTGCATCTTCCACACTTGGGGACGTTTATTATAAAATTAGAGGAGTGCCACTGGTGAGCTTAAAAGATGGTGGAAGGGAGGAGTTTCTGGGGTTCTGAGTGACCCCTCGCTGACTGCTTAAACTCTGGTGAGAACCTCTTTGGGTTCCTGCATTAGGAAAGTCCGAGGTCATGGATTTGATCATCTACCCAAGCCATCCTTGACCTGAGCAGAATGGTTCAGTCATTAAGGCTTAGGAGCCCAGTGTCACACTGCTGATCCTGACTGAACCTTTGGGTAACAGGGCCCTTGTACCCTTGACCTTGGCTATCATTTGCTCATATCTTTTCTATACTGTGCACTTTTAATTTTTTAAGCTGCCATTGGGCCCTGAAGTTCAGTGCAGCCCACTTTGAACACTATTTCTTTTTTCGTTTTGAATACTCAATGTAAACAAATTGAAAATCCAAGTATAATTTATAACTCTCCCAAAACTTAACTACTAATAGTCTGCTGTTGACTGGGAAGCCTTGCAATAAGAGTCAATTCATATATATTTTATGTGTTATGTGGAGTATATACTATATTCTTACAATAAGAGAAAAGAAAATCATCTGAAACAGAGAATATGTGTATAGTCCTGTACTGTATTCATCGATACCCTAAGTTCTCATAGTCTCTTTTCAGGAAAATTCTCGTGTATGTGGGCCCATGCCATTCAAACCCCTGTTATTTAAGGGTTAACTATAATCAGGTTGTGTTTTACAAAATTCCACCTTTTCCTTTTAACAACTCAAAATGCTCATGAGGAACATTAGCTCTTCCCAGGCCTGTCCAATGGCCACATTTTTTATAGTATTATTTGATTAGATCCTGAATGATTCCAGACCATGGACTTGCATCAAGATGGACTTGATGGCCTTGTCTGCCATTTTAAAAATCACATGTCTGCGCCAGGAGACTTTGTGGGTCCTTCTGTGTGCCACATCTGAATTCTCTCGTGTATTCACTTCACAGCACCACTTCGAATGTCTCAGTGATGTGTGTTTCATATCCTGGTTCTCCCCAGACAAGGAAATGGTCTTGAGCTGTGACTCCTTACCTTGATTCAGACATGTGATGTCAACCACAGTGCCTGGACAGAAAATCCTATTAGACTGATTCAAAGTCAACTCCACTACTTTTTTTAAGATGGCTTTATCTACATGGGTTCTCAAAAAAATGGCTTGTATTTTTTTTTTAATTCTTAAATAAATATCATTAACATGAAATCATACTTCTCTACCTTTTTTCTATTTTTTTCTAAAGGAAAAGTGCAGGCAGGAATGAAGGCGAGTAGACACACACAGGCGGGAAGAGAGAGGAGGAAGCTTTTATTATTCATTTTCATTGACCTCTTCATCTCGGTTGTCCTCCTCAGCCTGGGATGCAGACCTGGGTCCTTGGGTTGTGTTCTGTGCTTCAGTCAGAGGTAGTTGACCAAACCACTACTCCACTAGAGTGCACCTGTTTTTTATTCTTATCTTTATTCTTAGTCTTTATTCCCATTTTGTCTCAGTTCTGTTCTGTAGTCCTGACACCTTCCCTTAGAAGGTCCACTGCTTACTGTCCCCAGAGCTCTCTTGGGGTCACAGTGAGATCAGTCTCAGCTCCCTCCTCCACCACCCACATCTCCTTTCACTGTTGGACGCAGTGCAGTAAGCTGTGGCTGTCCTAACAAGTCCGTTTGCAACATTAGGGAAAATTAAGTTCTCAGTGGTTTGCAGTCATTGGCTTCAAGGCATGTCTAACGTCAAAATCCTTTCCCACAAAACACAGGTCATGATTTGTTCAGAGGTTCACTACAACTCAGCCCCAACGCATGTTTAATTCGCCAGTACGATCAGAGTGGCGTTTCAGTGGAAAGCATAACAGTTCTGACAGACTGGTGGTCTGTGATTTCGTTGAACACGCTGGCTGAGCCATGTTTCTCACCACAGCAAAACGGTCCTCTCTGATAACATTGGAGTTATGTCCAACAAAGCCAAGTTTCGGTATTTGTTTGACTGGATTTCACGTTTCTTTCTAGGTAAACATAGTGTTCTTGGGTTGTAACATCATACTCTTATTTTCCTTTGAGTCCGGGTTCCTTTTTATGTTTAATGTATTTTTGTACCACTTAGCCCGGCATTTCATGCCAACAGAACATTTTGATACTGAATGTATGTGCTTCCTGGGTTTTCATGCTGCTCCAAGAGAAACACCACAAGCATTTTCTTTTCCTCTGGTTTCTCATGACGGGAGTAGTGGCTGCCTGATGGGGATATTCAAACCCTCCACGTCTAGACAAGCTAAGATCTGGAGCTGCTCAGGTAGCAATTCCAAGGTTATGTTAGTAGAAGAAAATATTGGTCGTCCATTTTTAATTAGGACTGGAGTTTTCAGAATGATTGGAATTATCCGGGGAATCTCTCATTTCAAAGCCCAACATTCTTCCCCCACTCGGAAAAACAATTGCAAATATTGTAATAACCAGAAAAGTTTGCGCCCACTGTTTCAACTCGTACTTTCGCTAGCTCATTTAGACAAAATTACTCTTTGCTTTAAAGAAAGGTGTGTGTCTGCTTATGCTTGTAGTGGTTAATTTGCCTGTGATCTTGTATATTTACATATTTTCTTTCCTGTGAAGCCTACTAGCTACTATTACACAGAGACCATGATGAGATTATGATTTATGTTAGGTTAAAATGTAATGCTCAGACCTCCTTAGAAATACTTATTAAGACAAATTGCTGTGCTTATCCAAATATTATTTATACCAAGTGTTATTTTAGTACACAAAACTACCATTCTACGTTTAAAATACTCTTGCATTTAAAAAGAAACTCTATATAAGTTTTCTTACTATCTTTAAATTTTTTTTAAGTATTTATTATATATTAGGATTTTTAAAAATCTTCCCAAGGATAATGGCAATTATGCATGAGGATGGGTAGGGGGGAAAAAATCCCTGAATGTACTTGGGAGCAGTCCCATACCCATCCCGAGGTCCTGGGTTCAAGACCCAGTGCTGGAGAGCAACCAATGTGAACAATGTCAGTAACTGTAAAAGGCAAATAAGAAAGAAAATCACTATTTTGAAAGTGTGTCATAGTGAAAATTGACTCAGACCACAGTAACCAATGGTGCTCAAACCAGTGAGTGAAACTGTATCAAGAAGTTAGAAATGTACTTAGTCTCAAATTATTTCCTCCCAGATTATTCAAGTGATCTCCCCCCAAAAATTCCAGTGCACGAGTCTAGCAAACTCCTTCCTCATCAAGGAGGACAAAGTTATCATCACAGTTCCAATACAGTGACCTTGTGTGCCTCCGTGATGGCACTGGGAAAACAATCTTGGTATTTCTCTGCCCCCGCCCCCAATGCATAATCTAAATCTAAGCATGAAGAAGCTATCAGAAAAATCCTAATTGAGGGTTTGGATTGGCCTGGTTTCTTTCAAAATATCAGTCCCATGAAAGACTAGGTAAGGCTCAAGAATTATTTTGATTCAAGGAAAACAAAGGGCATAAGATCCTGAATTGAATTCTGGATTCCCAAAGCATGTTTTCTCTGAAGCATTACTGGACAAAGTAGCAGCCACACTCATGACCGTTTACTAGATGGTCGAAAATAAGATGCAGAGCTTGCGCTGTAGTGTTAAGTCAACTACACCACCCTGCACACTGTTTGGTTCAGTCAATAAAGAATCTGTGCAGTGCGCCTGGTGGAGAAGCAGTTGGGCGCAGTCCATATGCATGCTGAGGTCACAGGTTCACATCCCTGGGCTGGAGGGAGCAGCCAAGATGAACAACTAAATAAAATAAAAATGCTTCTTCCTTCTCTCTCTTCCTGCCCGCCCCTGTCCTTTAAAAAACAAAACAAAACTATATGTTGATTTGCATTCTTAAGGAACATCCTTCTGTCATCACAGGCTGGTGCTGAACTTCTGTGAACTACTTGCATTCTGCAGACACACCTGTATCAATGTTCAATTTCCAGAGCTTGACAGTAAATAATTCCAGGGTTATTTATGAGAATGTCCTTGTCTTATAAGGAGATACATGCTAAAATATTTATGGGTGAAAGGTCATGGTATCTGCAATGAGCTCCCCGATGCTTTAGCAGAAGGGGAAAGGAATGAACACATGTGTAGAGAGCGACCATGTATCAATGTGGCAAAATGTTCACGGTGAAGAGTAGTATTCTTAAACGACTCTGGCAAGTTTGATGTAGGTTTGAAAATGTTTAAATAGGGTGCACCCTGGTGGCCTAGAGGTCTAGCACACCTGGGAGCAGTCCCACATCCATCCCAAGGTCCCAGGTTCAAGACCCAGTGCTGGGCGGACAACCAGTGTGAACAACTAAATAGAAATCAATAAAGCACTTCTTCCTCCTCTCTCTGCCTGCCTGCTCACCTTCATTCCTGAACCTTTAAAAAAAAAGTTTAAATAAAATACAAAAACAAAAATTAGGAGCGTTCTGGAGAGAGCCAGGTATCCAGGCTGTTGGTAAGCCCAGGACCTGAATGCTTTACTTAGTGAACTTGGGAACCAGTTAAGGGTCTAGTTCTGTAGATGGTGCTGGAAGCCGTTAACGCCACTGCATTTCCACACCCTCTTACTGCTTCAGAGGACAATCTTTGATCCTGTGGGTTTTGTCCTTATCTCTGCTCCGCCGCTGACTCTAGTCCTCAGTACTTTTACTGGGGGAAGTAAATAAAATCATCTAACTGGTGCTTTCTGCTGAAAATCAGGTTTCCGAGCAGGAAATGGATGAAGTGATAGCACGCAGCACTTACCAGGAGAGCAAAGAGGCCAGTTCGTCTCCAAGCTCAGGTATTGTAATTGCACGTTCTCATTCACCTTTCAGAAGAGTTTCTCGTTAAGGGACCCCAAGGTGCCATTCCCATGCAATGTCATTAGATTCTTTGTCATCAGGTTTGGTAAAAGCAGCTGTCAAAGACCCTGTGCTTTCTCCTAGCTGTTCCTTCTGATTTCTACAGTTCTTTAATGTGCTTAATTCAAGTTCTACTCATGCATGTTTCTTGTACCATGTTAAGGTCATTTGCCAGAATGAGTCAGCTGCATTTTATGTGTTTATGCACAATTCAGCTGAAATGTTCTAGGTGAAAATAAAGCGGCACCAAAATATCAGACAGAGAGTATCATTTTGTCCAAAACCCTGGGATCTTTTTCATGGGAATTAAAAGTTTCAACTCAGAAAGGGTACTAGAGACTACGAAAGGCATGATATCCCCACTTCTTACGTGGAAAAATCAAGCATGGGAGTATTGTGATAATAATAATGTAATCTGAATTTAAAATATTTAACATTGCATCAGGTTTTTTGAAGCTAATGTTTTCAGCAGAATAGAAACCAAAAGGGACTCTGCAAACATTTCTGAGTCAAGCTATCACTGATACTAAGACTGATGTCTGGAAGAAAAGGAACTGAGACGTGAATTACTGCTTGTCAGAGGGAAAGGAAAGCACAGGATTTTTTGGCAACCATGAAATACTCTGATTATTTGCATCCATAATTAATATATTCAAAGTGGGCACAGTCATAATGGCCTCTTTATTCATCTTGCTCATTCTCCCCATCTGCCTGAAAGCTGTCCTAGTAATGCCCACACAGCCACTCAGTCATGTATGAACAATGTTAGTAAGCCATGAGCCTCAGGCCCAAGATCTTTTTGCTCAAGGCCTATCATTTAGATTCTCAATGCTCAGTCTTTAGCATTTAGTTCTTCAATGCAAAGTAAAACAGATACTCAACTCCCTCCCTAGTTCTTTTCATGCATTTCTTGAGGGGCTGTTCTCCCTCCTTCAGTTCCTTCAACAAATATTACTGAACACCTAAATCCAGGTGCCGTGTAGGATCCGGTCAGTGAGGTTTCTGCCCAAGAGATAGTTAAATAGCGGCGGAGGACATGAGACATAGTCACTCACATGCGCCGTGTGTATGAAATACAGCGTGTGTGGGTAGTCGAAATACTCTTGATATCCAGAAGAAAGCACTTCCAGTGTGGAGGCAGTAGCACTCGCATTAGGGCTCAGGAGCATGAGCAGCAAAATCTTGGGAGGGATGGGGATCCGGTACCCAGGCAGAGTGCACACAGGTCTGTAGAGCGCAAGTCAAGCAAAGCAGGGTGTTTTTTTTTTTTGTTTTTTTTTTTTAATTGTAGTAGTTATTCTACACATGAAAATAATTTCCTATGTATAGGTTCCCCATTTCTTAGATCTATGTCAACACACCAAGCCCTCCACCAAATCACCAGTGTTCTTCCCCACTGTCCAATGGGCTCCACCATTTCCCCCTGCCCGCCCCACTCCCTGTTGGTCACCTCAGTTCTCTTGCAGATGTTTCAGGGCTGGTTTTGTTTCATCTGTTCCTTTGTTTCGTCTATTCACATTCCACCTATGAGTGAGGTCATCTGGTATCTATCTTTCTTCTTTTGACTTGTTTCACTTAGTATAATCCCCTCTAGTTCCACCATGTTGATTCAAATGACGGGGTTTCATCTCTTCTAAGGGCTGTGTAGTGTTCCATTGTGGATATGCACCACATCTTCATTATCCATTCATCTGATGGTGGGCACTTCGGTGATTTCCAGTTCTTAGCTGTTGTGAATAGGGCCTGCAATAAACATGGGGATGCATACATCTCTGCAAATTGGGTTTTGTTTTAAGAGATATAGCTTCTTTTCAAGTTAAGGCTGTGAGACTACTTGTAAAACTTGTGCTTCATTGCTTTGACAATATGGCAATTTTGTTTCAACAGGTACTCCCTTGAAGAGTCCCTCTCTTGCAAAAAAGGTGAGTTCTGGCGCACTGTGGCCTCACTGTGCTAGTCTCCCCACCTGTTCTGGAGCCCATAAGTCAAACCTCAGGTCCCAGCCCATAGTTTCCCCCATGTTGTTTTGGCCACTTGACACAGGAAATGACAACAATGCTCATTTCAGGACAAATACACAAATGTGTATTTCTCTTATTGACTCTGCATCCAGAAAAAGAACAGAGCAACAAACTGAAAACTGAACCACAGTTGGAAAATTAGGCTTCAGACTGCTCCATAATAAAGGGGACCCATGTCAGATTTGGGGGACCTTCAGCTGATGCAACCAACTGAGCCCCTGGGCTTGAGGAACAGCGGCTGAAGACACTGTGCATTGTTTCTCTCTGGCTGTTCCTCAGTTCCAGGGGATCTGGGTCCAGGAGTCAGGCTGCCCTGTGTTTTGTTCCATCCATTGGCTGGACCAGCTGGCTTGGAATTTCATTCCATTCTCCTCCTCTCCCGCCCCCAGTGTTTTTCCTGGGATGCTTGGTATATTCTCACTATGTCTTTTTCTGATCATTGCCAAACATTTGGCCCCAAAAAAGGCTGTTAAAAACATTGCCTGCCAGCAACAATTGCCTTTTTATTCATTAATTGTTTCATTTCGCCATCCTAAAGTCAATGGAAGTGGATGTTTACTATCACAGCTGTTTGGAGTGACCACAGATTAGAACAAAGTGTTCTTGGAAGGAGAGGGAGTAATTACCATTTAAATAACCCACTGCTTCTGGCATGGCCCCCATTTCCACAGGACTCCCTCATTTCGGAATCCGACCTCTCCCAGTACTTTGCCCAGGAGGCCCCGGGCCCCTTGGCAGACTTCGTGGTGGCCGGCTCCGAGGACGAGGACCCCCCGGGAAGTGGCTGCAGCGAGGACAGCAGCCTGCCGCTGGGCACCCCGAGTAAGCACGGCCCCGGGCCCTGTTCCCCACTCGCCGCTGTCTTGGCATGCCACAGTGTGTCACGTGGCAAGCGTGTGGCAGCCACCCTTCCACTTTGACTGAACGCAGGCCCGTTCTTGGCACACGCAGCCAGTCGTGCACAGTCCGCGGCACAGCACTGAGTTGTATGCATCCGACCGGGCTTGACCACCTGCTCGCCTTCCGTTTCAGGAGACGCCCAGCCCTCACCCATTGTCTTCCTCACCCTGGGCCTCACCGAAGCCTTTTCAGAAGGCCGTGGGCCAAAGAGGCGGAGACAGATGTCATCCAACAGGGTTTTTATAATCTCATGGATTACCATCTCGGTATCATGTTGATCAGATGTGAACCGCACTGATTTCTCCAACTTCTCCGAGGGGCGGAGGGGGTTTGATTCTGAGGCCTAACCAAGAAAGATCCCGTTTCAGGAGGGCAGGCAGTGACCCCTCTGGTTCTCGCTGGGGGGTATCCGATGAGCTTATTCTAGACTGATGGAAACACTAGGAGGTGGAAGCACATGTGTTCTCCCACTATGTTTAGCAAGCCATGAGAGCAGAGCAGCGTGTCTGTAGCTTACGGCCTGTTCATCCGGTGCCCTGTGTGTGGGGAAAGGAAGGCTCTCCAGTGTGCCGCCTTGGTTTCCGTCCCCAGGTGTCCTCCGAAAGAGGACTTCTCTGCAGCAGCATCATGGATGTTGAAGAGTTAGACATTTCTGTTGGCAGCACACACGTGTAAGTTAAATAATCCAAAGGTCAAGGAAAAAAACACACACACAAATAAGGAGGACAGTGGTGAGAGGGAATGGCTGTCCCTCTGTGCCGATCCCAAGAGGCCGTATCATTTAAGCCTGGTGCCCAGTGACAGGAGCAGAAGCCCTCGGGGTGGATGATGAGACCAGACCAATGGGAACCTCTTTTTCACTTGACTTTTCTCTCCCCACTCCGTCCAGCACACAGGGAACCTGGAAAGGCCAGAGCCAACAGCCTTGTGTCTCTAGGAAGCCAGCGAACCTCTGGGCTCTTCCACAAGCAGGTGACAGTTGCCAGACAAACCAGTCTCCCTGGGAGCCCCCAGGTCCTCCGAAACCCTCTCCTCCGTCAGAGAAGGGTAGGCTGCTACGAAAACGATGACGCCAGCGACGAGGAAGAGTTTGATGGTGAAGCGGACTGCGTTTCCCTGCCCGGGGCCCTCTCAGGGCCCAGCAGGCCTCAGGCAGAGGATGACTCTAGACATGCCTTGACAGCTTCTCTCAAGCTCATGGGTGTCAACAACCAAAAGGCACAGCCCCAGAAAACACAGGTCAGCAAGGCCGCCTCGGTGCCTCTCCTTGACAGCTCGTTACACTCAGAGGAGAGTGTCCCAGGGGGCCTGGGGGATGCTCCTTCCCATGTGCCCATCCTGCTCATCTCGACAGAGGTCCCCAAGGTTGGCCCCGGCTGCTCAGGGAGGAAGGAGCTGTCGGGACCGAGGAGCTCGCCCAAACTGGAATCCAAAACGGCTGCAAGCACCCAGAGTTCGGCGAGCAGGGAGAGCCCCCCGCAGCAGAATGACAACCCGAGGTCCAGACACAAGCCGGTGGCCAGGGTCAGCCCACACATTCATTGCAAGAAGCCAGAGGCTGTGACCAGGTCTAGCGGCTCAGAGACAGGAGCCCTGGCTGATGGAGTCCAGTGCCCGGCCACTTCCGTCAAAGTGACCGTCACTGGTGGAATCACAGAGAAGGTAACTAGTTTCTCTTGGACACTTGTTGTGAGTATTGTGAGGAATTTGGAGTGTGATGCAGAGCGAAGCCTCCTGAGGGAATGGTGAGGATTGGAGAAATGGCTCTCAGCACCCTCATTCCTTTCAACGCATGGACTGTGGGAGCTTGTTTTCATGTGACAGCCCATTGGTCGAGGGGGTGCCCAGGTGTCGTCAGAACACTCGGCCAACAGAGCATCACTTCCTTTCCTGTGCGTGGGCCCCGGGTTGCTGATGGGAGGGTGTACGAGGCTAGTGGAAACAGACGCTGGTCTGAACTGGACCCTCTGCTGACGACCGAGGCCAGGTGTCGAGCCTTCTGAGACACAGTTGTCTTCACAGTCAGGGTGGTACCCTCCCCTACTCACTTTAGACGGGGGTGACCCTCAGATACAGGCTAGCAGCGCCTGACTTCAGCGGAGCACGTTCTAAGTGGTCCTTATTTTTCCAAACTTTGCGCAGTGATTACGTGTGATTACAGCAACCCACACCCCGTTGTATCACAGGCAGCAGTGGACACGTGTTCACTAGAAACCTGTGACGCGCCACATTAAATGCAAGTTAATATTATTGATTGCTTGGTGACCACCTTATTAGAAAGTGACCTAGAATGGTCAAATTGCTTGTTTTTGAATACTTCGGTGTACTTCCATTTTAGCAAGGAGAGAGTAAGAGAAACAAGCATTCTTTCTATGACCCTCCTTAACGTAAGTAATTTCTCTCTGAGGAGTCTGAGAGGACTTGCAAGGTTGTTTTATAAAGATGTGTGTTCAGATGTTTCTTATAAACGTGTAAATAGACCTAGAAACTATAAAGTCATAAAAACTACATTAGGCAGAAGGAATTTTTGTGTTACCCTTATAAAAAAGTAGAAACACATCCTTTTTCCCTCCTAAAAAATTATTACCTCCAATTTACATTTGTGTTTAAAATGTAATGTTCACTAATGGATAAGCCCCATCTTTTAAAAAGCATCATCTTGGATAACTTATTAAAGCTAAATCGATTTTTATTTCTAATAATTCATATCTATTACAATAGGAGCTTTCGTAATTCTGAGTCATAGTCCTATAGTCAATAAGAACACATTGAATGGTATTTTAAACTTCTGTACAAAAGAACTCTTAATTTTTTCCCATGAATTTTTAGTTCCAAACTTAGATTTTTATTTAGACATGGGAAAGAGAAATAGAATGTATTTCCCTAATGTTTTTAACCTTCAAATACTAGAAACTTTTTGAAAAAGCAACTTACCTTTTGGAAATGGGTCGTCTTCTATTGTTTTCGATTCATACTTTGAGGTGAAATTCACATACCCTAAAATGAAACACTTTAGAGTCTAATTCAGTGGCACCTAGTCTGTTCACAACACCTCCTCTCTCTGGTTCCAGAACTCTCCTACTGTTTTGACATCACTCTATCCCTTACTGGTAAACAGAAAATCAGTCGAGTTAAACCCCGTTTTGATTTCCCTTAGGGAATAATTGATGTTTCACTCCAATTTTTTCTACAATAGTATCTGAAAAACGCTCTCTTTACCTCTTTCCTATGCTGCCATCTTCGGACCACTTTTTAACTCCTTAACTTGGTAAATGTCAAATACATCTGATTTAACATTTTAGCAAAATTTTTTTCCAAAAATATTTGTACCAGAGGTAACAGAAGAAAGGGAAATAAGTAATTGACACTGGGCTAATGTGAAGTTTTGAAACATTAAATGTCACTTATCCTGATCAGTCCTCTAACACCAAATGGTGTGGCCTTTAGTCTCGCTGCCTCCACGCCATATAGTAACAGCACCTCCATCTCTACAGCCTTCTGTACGCCACACGCGCTGGGCAAGCCAAGTCCTCCCTTTTCCCCCGTTCTTTTTAATCACCTTTTTGTTTCAGTTTAGGTCTTTGCAGCCCCCTCCCCTCTCCCCCAGCCATGGATCAGGAGTGTCTTAACAATTTTTCACGGTACAGCTCGGCGGTGGTAATACGTTCATGATGCAGTGCGCGAGCACCATCTCCAGAAAGTCTCTCATCCTGTGAGAGAGAAACCCCGTATCTGTTCGACAATAAGTGCTCCCTCCTGTCTGCCCTAGAAACCACCATTCTGCTCTCTCTCACTGAACATTCTAGGTACTGATCATCTCAGTGAATCATTTGTATTTGTCTCTTTGTAGCGGCTGATGTCATTTAACAAGGCATCTCAAGGTCCATCCAGGTGACATAAGTGAGAATGTCTTTCCTTTTAAAGGCTGGCTGACATTCCATCATGCATGTGTGTGTGCTGACACAGAATGCGTTATCCATTCCTCCTTTGATGGGCACTTGGGTTGCTTCCACATTTTAGCTGTTGTAACTGATGCTGGGTACGCATCTCTCTTTGAGACCCTACTTTCCATTCCTTTGGGAAATGAGATGACCAGATCTTTTGGGAGTTTTATTTTTCATTTGTTGAGGATGCTCCATACTGTATTCCTACAACTGGAACGTGAGTTCCAATGTCCCTTTATCCTCGCCAGCACTTGTTAATCTCTGTGGTTTTCTTTTCTGATAGCAGCTCCCTTAACAGGAGTAAAAAGATACAGCACTTTGGTTCTGGTTTGCATTTCCTGAACCAACCCCATTTAAAAGGTGAACAAACTGAGGCTTAGAAAGAGCAACAGGACCGTTCAATTTTTAGTGAAACGGAAGCCGAGGATCTGGATCTCATGACTCCAGGACTCTGTCCTAAGTCAGTGCTCCTCTCCATGTGACGGCTCAGGATGCAGACACCCCGAAAGCTGTTGACAGTGCTTCTGGTTGTCATTATGCCAGGAACCTCTGGGGAAGCTGACGATCGGGGACGCGTGTGTCCCTACCAGCTGGGGACCCGGGAGTGCCCTGACCTGCCCGGACGACGGCCACCTCACAGAGAGCCTCCCTGAAACTTCATCAGGGCAGATACCACAACCCCGGACAGGTAGGATTGTTTTACCTTCTGTTCAATGTCCACATGGGAGGGGAGAAGCTCCCTAATAAAAATAAAAAGGCCAATCCTGCCGGAAAGCTGCCTGCGCGGAACAACTTTGCTAGATCACTCGTCGTCTTGGTTATTAGAGTGCACCCGCTTTCGGTCTGCGGACGCCACCCAGTTTGAGCCGCACGGCTGCTTTCAGACAGTCGAGATGAAACAGCAGGGTTTTCTGCCCTTGCGAGTGTCATTCTGTGAAATCAGATACACTGAGAAACGGCAGGAAGGCAAGTCAGAAATTATTACTGAAAAAGGTGCATAAGTGTTGATGATAGAAAAATAGCACAGAAGCAAAAATCACTTCAGGATTTATTTGACTGCCCGTAATCATCTATTCATGTGTGTGTGTGTGTTTGTATTATATAGAATACATTTGATGAGTAATTGTCCCAAGTACTATTTCAAAATGTGATTTTTTTTTTCCTTAAAGCGAGCTGCATTAGGTGACTTAGATTCCCTGTCGCTAGAGATGTTTATTGAAACTTCATATTCTAAGCAGTCGGGGAGAGCAGGCACGGTCTCAGTGACTGGTAATTATGGGGACGGCCGTGGTAGAATGTCGCTGATGTCCCCTCTGCTGCAGGTCCTTACCTGTTGCAGAGCTTGCTTTCTGATATGCAGACTGTGGTGGTGGGGAGAAAACACTCTCCCTCAAGACGGTCCCATGTAGAACGGCGGAACCCCGGAAGATCCGCCCCACCCAGACCTGGGTGGCTACTCCCAGAAAACGGGGCCGGCCCCTGAGGTCTTTGTTCTGTGATCTGATGCACCTTGTTCCTCCATGAGTGATGAGGCTGTGCCCATGGTTCTATTCTGCCTTTCCCACCTGCTGAATGAACCTGTACAGGTCATTTTTGTTAGCCACTTGACTTCATGGCAAAGTGTGTTAACTTACAGGGGTTTTATTTGTAGAAGAGGAAATTGATGTCACCTTTCAAAATGCTTCATTTGAGGCCAGCATCTTAATATGTCTTAAGAGTCCTACACAAGAACCATCTGATTATCTGCAAGTTTGCCTGGAATCCTTATAGGGGAGGGCTGGCCGGGGAGGTATTTGTTTTTCAACCGAGAACATCTTCCTAATTTGCTTTCTACTACAGAAAAAACTCTGCCTTCCCAACAGTGGAGGAAGTGTCCTTTTCTAGGTAGGCAAGTTTTTCTGAACACTGTGGGGCTGTACCTTAAATAAGTGAGTTTCGTGTCAAGGCCTCTGTCTCCCTCTCCCACCCCCGGAACTGCCTGTCCCTTCAGCTTCATGGGATAATGAGCCATAAGAAACAACTGTATGTTCTTAGCATTTACAGAGCATCCACTGTAAGCCTGGAGCCAATTCTATGTAATATGTAGTAATATGTATGATGTAGTTAATTGAATAAACATAATAGATTGGTTAGTGTCATCCGTCGGCGTACAGGGTCCTGGTTGGAAGACTGAGTTGCAGCAGCACAGTGGCGCCCTCTAGGGTTCGCAGATGTATCTGGAGCGGCGCTCAAGTATTTGACGGGACATACTCAGTTACCTGATCACCTGGAAACTGCCCCTTAGGTGCCCCAGGGGACTCAACATTTTACTGGGCCTGGAGGGCTTCCCCAGTGAGGGATTATTTTTAAACCAGGACATCCAAGCCGCCTCCAGGCAACTTCATCTACTTCAAACAAATACTTCAAAGTGATACCTGTCGCACTAAAGTCAAGTTGCTAACAAAAGTCACCCGTTTGTTCAGCAAGTGAATCTGAACTTGAAAAACAGCCTTCACGGTCCCCAACTTTTGTGTCGTAACTACTTTTCCCTCTGTCGTGGGCACCAGCAGATGCAAGAGAGTCGTGCTTGCAGGGATTTCCAAGGAGGCCGCGCGGAGAGCAGGATCCTTGGTTGAATCCCAGCGGGCACCTGACCTGGCTGGGGCCTGGGGTCACGCGGCTCCTGACCAGCCGGCTTTGTTGCTGCCACTTGCTCTCTGCACAGAGGCCGGCAGTCAGGTGTGGGTGACCGTGTGGCTGCGGAGACAACTTCCTGGGTGACCCCTGGTGTGAACCGTGGAGTCAGCAGATACACTGTGACTCTGGGTCTCTTAACCACTTTGTGCCTCCGTCCCCACTGTTTCCAAGACGGATGGTCAGGGGACCGACGTCGTAGTGTTGAGAGAAAATGAAGGGCATGGAAAACTCAGCACAGGGCAAAATCCTTGATTAGAAAGACTTAGTACAGTGCTAAGTCCTAGTAACTAGTTCTTCATTGTTGACACTGAACCTAAAGAGCAGAAAAATAAAGAAAAAAGAAAACAGCAAAATGAGTAAGTAAAAAATTTTAAAACTCCAAGAGGAAAAAAGACACAGTTAAGACGGTTTCTGTGGGAAGCCTGGTGTGAGTAACATTTGGGATGGACACGCTGCTCAAACCAAAGGCTTTCCTCTGAGCACGTTTTTCACTCCAACCTCAGCCTCATCGATCTGCTATTCTTTTTTATGCCCGTTCTCCTCTGTTGCAGGATGCCACGTGCAGGTGGCCAGGTTAGCCCAGGAGCATGCAGGGCTGTGCGGAGACGCTTCCAGGGCAGAGCAGCTCCCCAAGCCCCTGGCACAGGGTGACTTTGTTCCCACTGTCCCGGGTGTGCGTCGTCATTCCCACGCTCAGGGAGCTCATGCTCTTCCTTCCTTCTCGGCTTACATTCCAGTTTCTTCTTCACCTTCTCCCATCACTCTCTGGCCAGCATTCCCTCCAGAACACTCTCAGGGCCCCACCTGCTCTGTCCAGTCCTGGGAAAATCTGGCGCCTCGTGCCCCCGGCTCTCAGGTTCAGGAAGATGGAGCTAGAGGTCCGTGCAGACTTCATCCTGTCCGAGCCTCATCTCCTGCGCTGAGCAGTCAGGACCTCCTGCCCCTGATGGTGCCTCTACAGCCTTACACTTTACTCTGTCACACAGCCCAGGGTAGGAGGCAGAACTCGTACACGACTGGCCAGATGCCAGGACAGAGGGAGATCTGAGACTTCTGCAGAATCAGCACGAAACTAAGGAGTCAACAGATGAGTAGCCTGACTGCTGTGGCTTCTGCCATCAGAGTGGTATAGAGAAAGAAACCCAAGTAAAAGATTTTCCAGTGTCCCCATCCTTAAAAATATCCCCAAGAGGTGTGCCCTGGTGGAGTAGCTTTTGGTCCAGTCGCCTCCAAAGGACGCAGGCCACATACCCCTGGGTTCAAGGCCCGGATCTGGGGGAACAACCAGTGTGAACAACTAATTGGAAAATCAAAGTGCTTGTCCCTCCTCTAAAATAGGGTGGCTATTGTTAGATGTCAGTGCTTTGCAATTTTAGAGACAAAAACAGTGACCAGAAGGCCTATATGTAGGTTGTGGAATGTATTTCTGAAAAAGAAAAATAGGAGATCCTGTATGATTTTCCATTGTTTTAAACTGGAGAGGTTTTTCTATTTTCTCATCTGCTCCCTCTCTCTCCCCCAACCCCCCACTTTTGTTTACACTGCCAACACAGGACTGGATGGCTCCCCAGACCCGGTATCTCCTCCCCCAGGGCAGAAGGGGCTGGCTCATCCCGACCCCAGCGAAACCTCCGTGGACACAGGGCCAGCCAGGAGGCCCGGAGAGCCAGTGTCTCCCAGAATCTCCAAGTCTGAGGACAGGTCTCCGATGAGACAGGCGCGTGGCTCTCCCCCAGGGAAGACAGACCCCAGCCAGCCTTGGGCCGCCCCGGAAGCCAGCACGGCTGACACCAGCAGGAAGGCTGCTGTCCACAGGGGCGTGAGGCCCGGGGCGGAGCAGGCGTTTCCCACGAGGGCTGTGGCATCACAAGACGGCCCCACATCCCCCGAGGACAGCAGAGCCACGCAAACAGCAGATGTCCTCGCACCCGAGCCCGCCCGAGAGCCCGCCCTGCCCCAGGGAACAGGCTCGGTGTCTGAGAGGGCGCCGCAGACCAGCCCCTCCGGGCCCCCCAGTAACAAGGTGGAGGATCACTGTGGGAGTGTCTCGGGTCACTGCTGTCCCCGGAGGAGTGGAGTGAGCCCTGTGACCGACACCGACAGACTCGTCAAGGAACTGCATGCTTCCGAAACAAGACTTCCATCTCCTCAGAAAGGGGGTCAGGAAGGCAGTTCTCGGGGTCACCCTCCCGCCGGAAGCCCCCGCCATGCCCAGCCAGTCCCGGGGAACCAGGCCTGCTCCCTGAGGAGGGCCTGGGCGTGCAGCCCACCCGCTCAGCCTTCTGTGTTGGATTCCATTAACCCTGACAGACATTTTACTGTGAACAAAACCTTTCTGAGTAACTACTCTAGAAATCTTAGCCATTTTCACGAAGACAGTGTCTCCCAGTCCGGCCTGGGGGACAGCACGGAGCCATCTCTCTCATCCATGTATGGTGATGTCGAGGACTCGTCTTCTGACCCTGAGTCGCTCACAGAAGCCCCATGTGCTGCTCCTGTGGACAGCAGGTCAGCCCCTCACTCTCGTGGGTCTTCGTACCAGGGCGAGACCACGGAGTCTGAGGGGGAGCAGGTTGAAATCTGTTCCACAGATGGGTCCTGCAGCCCACCCCCGACTGCTGCTCCAAGGCCAGCCCAGGCTGCACCCTGCCCTGCTTTCACCAAACTGCTGCCATTGAAGCAGAGCCCTCAGGGCGCAGTGCTGGCAAGTCCACAGGAGCGCGCTTCCCTGGCGCCGGCCGCCTCCTGTCCTGCGCTCCCCAGCTCTCCCCAGCCATTTTCTCCCTGGGATATAAGCGTTCAGGAGTGTGGGCCTCACGCAGACACCAGGATTTCACAGGCTCACAGGCCCTCGTGTGTAGAAATAACTGTGGAAGCCACCAGCACCAGCTCGGTGGTGGGGCACAGCCAGCCGTCCAAAGTCGCCAGGCATCTGCATGACACCCTGGTCACTCTCGGCTCTCCTCACATGGTCAATGGTTTAGGGCATGACGTGCTGGGTGATAAAGCGCCAAATAAAAAGCAAGAACCAAAGGTTGACACGAGTGAAACTCTGTCTTTTGGCGTGGAGGTCCCGAAGAATGGAGAGTCGGTTTTGGCAAACCTACACATTCCCGAAAGCCAAGACCTGGATGACATGCTACAGAAACCAAAAGTGACCTCCAGGAGGCCCATCCTGGCCTGGTTCAAAGAAATGAATAAAAGCCACCAAGGTCCGCATCTGCAGAACAAAACTGACAAGGAGCCGCCCGTGACGCCGGCCAGAAGTCCCGACTCCACAAGTCCAGCATTGAGCTCAGGCCACAAAAAGGATGTCACAGTGCCCAGCAGCCCTCAGCTGAAACTGAACCTGGAAAGCAAAGACCCACCGAAAAAGAGTTCGATGGAAACGCTTTTAAGTCACTGTCAGAAGCCCAAATCTGCCCCGAAGCTGAAGAGACTGAGCATCAAAAGCAGAAGCAAAGTCAGTACCGAAGGCCCCGCTGCTCACACAGCAAAGGCTGCTGGGACAGATCACAAGAAACCCCTGATTTCCCCCCAGACCACCCACAAAGTGCTCGCCAAAGCAGCGTCACACCGGTTCCTCACGGCTGAGCGTGAGGAACCTGACAGATATGCCACCGCCGCCCCCAGGTCTCCCCAGTGCGTGCTGGAGAGCAAGCTGCTGGCCACGCCAGGCTCGCTGAAGCCCTCGGCGTCCGACTCCAGCATCAGGACATGCGTTTCTCCCATGACCTCCCCCAAGACCCTTCCTGAGCTTGGGGCACGCAGCAGATTGCACACGGCTGCACCCTCAGAACCCGACAGAGGCGGCCTGGCCGTCCCCAGACCCAAGTGTGAGGCAGAAAGCACGGCTGCCCCCGCAGCGTCCAGGAGCAGTGTGGCCCCCGCAGGGGTCAAGCAGGGCACCCCGCCTGCCGGACAGGGCGAGCAGACCGGGCCCAGTCCCGCGGAGGCAGCACCTCACGCAGCCCAGCCTGCAGCAGCCGGCAACCCGGGAAGCAAGCTCAGTGCCAGGGGCCCCCTGGAAAGAACCAACCAGCTGAAAATCGCTGAAATCTCTCACAGGATGCCGCAGGCTGCGTGTGCAGACAAGGTGGCTGAAAGTGACAGACTGGGAGGGTTCTTGGCCCAGAGCAACTGTCAGGAAAAGAGTGAAGTCAGGCCCTGTCACCTGTCAGTGGAACCATCGTCCCCAAATCACCCATCGTCACTGATGTCTCGTGCCCCCCGCGGGGAGCAGGAATTGCAGCGATCGCCCAGCGTGGCCGAGTTGGCTTCCTCCTCCTCCCCAAAGCTGCCTGCTACAGAGGCAGATGCTTCCCAGGGGAGAGCAAGCCATTTGTCAGACACCCTAGGGACACCCAAGAATGGTGTGGCAGAGGGCCCGGTGCTGGACGACCATCCCTACTTCACGCCAAGGCCGGCGACCAGGACCTACTCCATGCCAGCCCAGTTCTCCAGCCACTTTGGACGGGAGGGTCAGCCTCTGCACAGCCCAGGCCACTCTCATCGGGACGGCCAGGCCCCTGCGACAGGCCTTGAGGTCAAGACATCCAGAGGCAGTGTTCCAGGCCTGGTCAACGGACAGGGTGTCTGTGGTGTCAGTCCCCTGCTGGAGACGTCGAGAAACCTTCTGGCAACAGATGGAGGGGACAGCCTTGCGGTGCCAGGAACCAGCTGCCTCGTCCCAGGCAAAATCAAAGTCACCAGAAGACATTACTACTCTGAGCAGAACTGGCCCCCTGAATCTACCTCGTTTTTCTCTGTGAAGCAGAGGATCAAGTCTTTTGAGAATCTGGCCAATTCTGACCGGCCGGTGGCCAAGGCTGGGGCCTCCCCATTCTTGTCAGTTAGCACCAAGCCTCCCATTGGGAGACGGTCGTCTGGCAGCGTGGCTTTGGGGAGCCTCAGCCACCCCAGTGACCCAACAGTCAGGTCGCTGAGACGCAGCCTGAGTTCCTGCAGCGAAAGCCAAAGTGAAGCCAGCACCCTCCTGCCCCAGATAACCAAGTCCCCGTCCAGCATGACAGGGACAGCCTCCCGGCAGAACCCAACCGAGACCAGTAACAGGGGCACTGCCTCAGACCCGAAGAAATCCCTCGGTCCTTCAGGAATTCCCACCCCGACAGTGACCCCGGCCTCTCCGGCCAAGAGGATCAAGTCCTCAGTGCGCCACGCCCAGCCCTCGCCTCTGTCCCGCTCCAAGCTGCAGGAGCTGCGGGCGCTGAGCATGCCTGACCTGGACAAGCTGTGCGGCGAGGACTTCTCAGCGGGGGCCCCCGCCGTGCTCTTCAAAACCGAGCTGGAGATCGTTCCCAGGCGGTCCCTTGGCACCCCGGCTGGAGGCCTCCCTGGGTCCATTGCCCTGTCATGTCCTGGGAACGGAGGGGACAAGGCCTGTCTCGAAGGAAGCTCAGCCCACGACATCGTGGCAGGAACCACCCAGGTTCTGCCTTCCGGAAAGAGCTGGTCCGTTAAGTGAGTATCTGTCCTTCCCCCTTTTCGTTGAATCAACTTTGAAAATGACAGCCTCGTTTTGGATGTACAGACACGTGCCCAGATAGCGCAGAGTTCCCACGAAGTGCACGCGGCTCCCAAAGCACAGGAACACTGATGTCACCGCCACCCTTTTGTCAGAAGAAACTAACGTCAGAACACAGGGAACTAGCTATAGACCTTACTCAGAGCTCACTGGATATAGTCCATGACTGGCCGTTTGTCTGAGGAGCCAATCCAGGACACCACGGGGCATGCTTAGCCTGCTTGGTTTTCAGTGCCAAGACGGGGAAGGTGAAGTGCCTGCAGGGGCAAGTGTCTGCCAAAGCCTTGCTCTAGAGGCTCTGAGGGCACACGGCGCTGTAGCAAACGTGCCACGAGAGACGGGAGGGCAGGGCAGGCCGCAGCTCAGGGACAGTCGGGGCCCCTCTGAAGGTGACAGCTAACAAGAAAACTTCTAACATGCTTTAAAATATTTCACTTGCACCTGGAGTCCTGGTTAATGTTCGAAATTCTGGGTGAAATTCCTGCACTGGTCCCGCTGGAAATGTAAGATTGTAGATCATTTGAATTACAATGGAGACATAGCTTTGATCCCCCATGTTCTTCAAATGTGTTTGTATCATTTAGCTTGAATCAACTTCTGGCCTCAGCGGGGGACCAGCAAAGATTACAGTCTGTTTTATCGTCCGTTGGGTCGGAATCTACGCTCCTCACTCTCATTCAGGAGGCGAAAGCACAATCAGAGGTGAGTGAACCGCAGAGACCACAGGTTCCCAGGTGCTCCCCCGGGGTGTGTGCCACCGTCCCAGAGCCCATCTCACCGTGAGGGTCAGTCTTGTCGGCTTGCTTGGCGCTTGCTTCCGAAGCCAGGCGCTGTCTTGAAGCGGCAGGAGCCAGGCTGTGCAGCAGCTGATTTAATCTACACTCACGCCATCCTCCAGGCCTCACTCTTGGAGCTTGTCTGCAGGGTCTGCACAGAACAAGGCATCTGTGAGACGGGAACAAGTTCCCGTCTACCTAAGTGAGCAAAACCACCTGTTAAGGAAAGTGGGAGTTTCCTCTGAATAGCCCTACCCGATCCCAAGTGAGAGTTTCTGGGGTTCAAGAGGATGCTAATGGATCATTCGAAATACTTTCACTCTACTGGATGTGACAATAAATCAGAAATAATTTTTCTGAAAACACTAATTTTTTTTTAGGACTGGCCTTAGTAAACTGAACCTAATGAATATTTAGAGAAGCAAGCAAATACAATTTCTCGGCAATAGTCATGAATCTGGGTCACTAATATCATCTGAGAAAACTAGAAATCTAAGGGCAGCGACATGGCATCTAATAAGGAGTGAGCCAGTGGGGAGAGGAGTGCAGCAGAGACAGCCCTCTCACCTGCTCCCGTATCTCAGCCCACTGGTCTGTCTGCAGTTAGCAGACACCTTGATGTGCCGGCATTTTCCACCTTCAGTAAAAGGGGCGGCTATTCCATCATCTCCCTTGCTTGTTAGAAAAAATCGGCATTTCACCAGGCAAATCTTACTCTGAGATTGCCAGTCAAGGTGGGAGGTGAGGTCACACTTTGACAGGCCCCCTTTGTCCCAGACATTTTAGTGTTAGACAGAATATAAATGGAGAAAGCCAGAAAGCCTGAGCCAACCTCATGACAGAGATGCACATTTTTAGCGACCACAAAGGGGAGAATTCTTTTGTGTGGGCAGGATCCCCAGCACAGCAAAGGGGGATGGGGTGGGGATCTCTGCCTCCCCCACCTCACTTGGGGTTCTGTACCCCATCTCACAAGTCTTATGGTGGTGGCTGAAGTTTATTCATCAGAATGCACCTTTTCCCGTTTTCTTACCGTATTCAGTTGACTTCAGGGAAGAGTGGCGAGCAGAGGTGTCTCTCTGCTGCATCTTTAGATCACTTTTCCCCAATGAAGATGGTTTGTCGGTGATGAAAATAGAACTGCACAAAACAATTTCTTGTGGCCTTCTGGGGGATTTTCATCAGATTAGACAAGCAGAAAACAAGCCCCAGTCTTCTGACTTCGCACCCAGATTTTTGGTGATGGATCTAGTTCACCGTTCTCAGAAAGGCAACATTTTTCCTGACAGTTGGTTTTTAGTGCCCTTCTATCTTCAAACAAAATTGGAAAAATAATAAATGGATAGATTGAAAAATATTCTCTCTGCTCCAGTAAAGCATTTAAATGCCTGGAAAGTCGTCATGTTTCAGTATTAAATGTTAGCTCTGAGAAGCTACACGCTCCTCCTTTTGTTGACAAGGCCTGATCATCCTTTTCTCCACTGAGCAGTCAGAACCCCTGCCCCCAGAAGTTCTGCAGGACGGTCTAGTGTCAGCACCTGGAGCCAGGTTTGAGTGAACTTCTTTAGAGAGAGGTAGGACGTGCTGAGGGTGTGTCTTGAGGACTTACCAGGAGGACTTAACACTTAAAAATACTAGATTCCACCCCCAGCACAAAATGGAGGTGGTTTTCTTGCAACATTTTCACTTTCTCCATTCAACATGATCCTTAATGGTTCTTACTGCTATGTTTGAGAACACCTTGAATTAGTGGATTATAAACCACTTCGCAGAAAACAATGTTTTTTAAGTGTTAGTGAATCCTATCTAGCAGGTGGGTGAAGGAAGTCAAAATTCAGAATAATTAGCCTGGCTAATTTTATTTTTAAATCTTTTCTTCTGAAGTATCTTTTGATTGATGAAACGTGGGACAGTGTTTACTTAATCCGAGGATACTACTAACCTGGTTTCCATAGGGCTGAGGTGACTTTGCTTCAGTGTACTTTGTCATTTTAAGGTACTTTGTATCTTATGACCGCGGGCTCCTTAGCTGTACTCAAAAGCCGGGAGAACACAGAACACAGGCTTCCATGTTTTCTGGCCCTGCCCGTTGGCAGTCACACTCCCTCTCTGCTATTCTAGACCCTGGCTAAACTGTAGACAAAGAACTGGAGAATACAGAATTCCCTTTGTCATCAGTGATGTGCTGTCTACGATGAGGCTGGACAAGCGAGACTGGCTTCTCAGCTGCCATCTCCGTGTCCGGTCTGGTCACGGTCACCCTCCCTGTGGTGCTGTGACTGCCCAGTGGACTCGGGAGAAACCCGTCAGCAGCTCTGGTCCCAGGGTTCTGTGAAAGCTCTGGGAGCCACTGGGGTGCACAGTGACACGCTCTGCCAGAGGGTTTACATCAGAAGGTCCTTACTCTGGGCACAGGAATATTTCTCTTTTTTTTTCTGTTTCTTTACCCTAGAATAAAGAAGATATTTACTTCATAGTCTTGAATAAAAAAGAAGGCTCAGGTCTGGGATTCAGTGTGGCAGGAGGGACAGATGTGGAGCCCAAATCAATTGTGGTGAGTGACAATGTCAAGATACTGTTGGGGAAGTCACCGCTGAAATGGCCTCAGACTTTGATTCTGACAGAATTCATGTCTGAGTTTTTGTGAATGTTTGCTCCCTGGTAATAAATTATTATATTTTTATTGACAAAAGCACACTTTAAAAAAAAATGGGAAACGTGCAGGCAGGGATGAAGGCAAGCAAGCAGGAACAGAGGGGGAAGCAGCATTTTTTATTTAGTTGTTAGTACAGATTGCTTCTCCCTCTACCAAACCCGGACTCGAACCCAGGGCTATGTGCTCTGGGCTCCTTCAGAGGCCTCCCCACCCTTTTTTTAAAAACACAAGCCTGGCTAATGTTTAGGCTTAGTGACCCATTACATGTAAATACATATAACACCATAGATTGTTTTTCACCTAAATGTTTTAAGCACTAGAAAAACATTACAATTAATTGAACGAATCCACGTTTGCTTATGAATTTTTTTCTTTCTCCAGAACAACTCAACATTTCCAACCACTCAAGACTTTTGAGACCATTAAACAAAACCAGGCCATTTTCGTTGTCTGTTTGTGGGTGCCTGGCACATGTTCAGCACTAGCAAGACATGACAAAATGCGTTCAGAGACTGGCACTGGCATTTTAAATTCCCTACCTTGCACTAAATGTTTTCGATAAACCGCATGTTTATATGGTTTGGAAAACGTGCCATCAGAGTTTCTTTACAACAGATTTGCAGTTACCCATTTGCTTTTACTGGAGGTCATAAATGAACGTGGCTCTTGTCCTCCCCTTGCCCCAGGTTCACAGGGTATTTTCTCAGGGGGCAGCGTCTCAGGAAGGGACTGTGAACAGAGGCGATCTCCTTCTGTCCATCAATGGCGCCTCTTTGGCTGGCCTCGCCCACGGAGACGTGCTGAAGGCGCTGCACCAGGCACAGCTGCACAGAGAGGTCCTCGTGGTCCTGAAGAAGGGGGCTCATCGGGCCAGGCCCTCCACCAGGCAGGAGCCGCCCGCGGCCAACGGCGAGAGCAGGCTGTGCAGAAAGCCCGCCGCCCTGGGGCCTGGACTGGGTAAGCGCGCCAGGGCGTCAACCGCTGGCAGACCAGGTTCTGGCCGAACAGGAGGGAAAGTCACCTCTGTCATGCGGGTCAGAGAGAGCCAATGCAGAGAAGTCTAGTGTCTGCAGATGCTTCTTCAGAAGCAGTGTGCAAACAGGTAAAAGGCTCCCTCCTCGGTAGTCACAGCCACACCACTGATCAGAACACTGCCTGCCGGCTTCTCAAATGTCCTGAGGGAAGGGCCTTTCATCCTGTCTGTTTGCAACCTCTTGTTTTAAACTGAAGATCTGTTCCTGAGAGATTTAAGGGTTTTTATTCTTTATTTTCTAGAGACATAAGGAAATGAGGGGGCAAAGAGTTAGTGTTAAAATACATATCTATATATATATTTTACAGCCTTATCAACCCAGAGGTTCATAAACATTTTCTTTGTGCCCTCCATACTGTCCTACTAAAGCCCGCCCCATAAGTAAGCCAGACCAAGAACTTGCTCAAAGCTAAGTGCTGTTCCTATTCCTGCACAAGGCTGATTACGACCCTCAGATAAGTGTTCCACATCTGTTCTTCAGTCCAGAGGGCAAAGAGCATCCATAGCAGCTCAGGTCCGGGCACTGCCTTTCTGGGGTGGCGGGATGGGGGCCCTGGTATGTGTTCTCAGCATCTTTCGTGATAGTCAAGGGTAGCTCTGCCCAAACTGGCTTCACCATGGCCTGAGTGATTAGTAATAGTTTTGCTGAAAGTGACGCTGATTGCATTGAACAAGGAGAAACTATTCTTGTCCAGATGCCCCCATGGCATTGGTGTCCTGTCTTCCTTCTCTTACTTTCATTCTTCTGGAAAGCTGAAGCCCTTCCAACAACTCAGTCATGAACCTTGTCACGTGCCACTCTGCGCCAGCACCACCTCCATTGCTTGGTGGGACCCTGCAGAGTTGACCTAAGGAAACCACTTGGCAGTTAATCCTAACTGCCTCCAGCATTTTTAAGACTCGTGAACTCAGATGTGGAGGGCTCTCAGTATTTCTGTGACACCCTCGGGGCATGTGGCCTTGAACCAGACCCTACAGTTATCAAACTGTAAGCACATTGAGGGCTTACACCTACTTCACGGTCCTGGTAGAGGCCCCCGCCGAGGCTCTCCCTGCCCTGCGCACTGCGCTCAGCTGGTGCAGGTGTGCAGCAAGAGGCTGCACGTGTGGATGCATCTGGGAAGCTTTTAAAAATCCTGATGCCCAGGCACTCTCCCAGCTCATGTAATTCAGAGATGAAGGAGCAGAAAGCCAGCGTCATCTTTTTAAGGTTTCCGGATATTCCACGTCGCAAGCTGCTGTAAACAGCAAGTAAAATCACCGATTGAAAAACCGTGTCGCTTCCACTGTCAGTAAGTTTCCTTCAGACCATGTGGATTGGCCTTTAAACCACGAAAATGGGCTGGCCTTCACGTGAAGGCGAGGAGGCTAGTTTGTCCCACCCGTAAGAGGGCTGTTAACTGTTCGTAGTCCTTCCCTGGGACAGCACAGAAGTGAGGGGGAGAGGCCAGTTGGCGATCCCTATAGGGCAGGCATCACCAGGAAACGACTCTCCCCACGTGGCGCGGGGAGATGGCAATGAGGCAGCTAGTGTGGTGAAGACACACAACCAGAAGCAGGCAGGGCTCCCCTCACAGGGCCGTGCATGGTTGAGGGAGTACGGAGGGAGCTCCATGGCGTCCCCAGGCACTTTAGGGCACATCTCACCTGTGGCCTGGCACGGATTCGCTACAAACCGATGCTCTGCTGCTGTTAGCAGGAAGTTGAACTAGAGTTCCTGAGTGTGATGTCCATCTTCAGTGAGATGTGTGGGCAGGAGCTGGACACGAGCAGTTTGGCTTCCAAGTATTTCTTCATACAAGTACAGTGCATACTTGTAAGAACAAAGGTGCAGGGACACAGTCAGGAGGGCACATGTGCTCCCTGTTCGGGAGACCAACCCTGCGGCAAGCTGGTCTCTAAGGTGGTTGTAAGCAGTTCAAGGCCGACGGGACCTGAAGGGCGGGTTGACACACCGGGGGGACTTGGCAGTCAAGGCGATGAGCATGTGTGCTGTCTTCATCTTCGAGCACTGTCGCTGCAGGGAGAAGTGCGGCTGCTCACGACACTGTGTGTGTGCAAGTGCTGAAGACCTCAGCTGGGCTGGGACTGAGTCTGGATGGGGGAGAGTCGTCTACAGCCGAAGATGGGCCCCTCTTCATCAAAAGAGTGCACAAAGGTAATGTCCAGTCAGCAGCCCCCCTCTGCCTTTTTGTCAGTGCCTTCCACTTGAAAGTCAGTTTTTAAAAAGCTAAAATGTTTTAGTGCTTTGTGACACAAAGGGTCTCCTGAATGTCAGCCCTGCTGTGCACATGACAATCCTGTTGGAGAGGTGCCATTATCCCATCTTACAAAAGGAGAAAATGCGAGAAGTGGCAGAACCAGGAAGCCTGGCTTGAGTCTGAGTCCCTGACGTCTGTACCATAATCTCTAACTCCGTTTTCTTGTCTTGTCTTACTTAATATGAGCTGTATTGACGTGAACATACTAAGCTAAGAAAAGCCAGTCAGGAGTCCTTAACGTCAGCCACAATCGTGACTTAAAATTGCAAAACCAGACTGCAGAAAAGGAAGATGGAAGCAGCAGATGTCACGGAAATAGTTGGTGGGTGAGGTCTCTTCGTGGCCTTGTCATTCATCTTATGATCTTGGATGGTTCTTAAAAGTCTCTTTGGGTTCCGAAGCTGAATAATTATATTAACAAAATTAATATAAGTACATATGTACTTATTTGCATTATATATGTAATACACACACACACTGATATTACTAGGATTGTATTGTTAAAATATTCAGCTCAGGAACCTGAAGAGATGTTTGAGAACCATCCAAGATCATAAATTATTCACATCCATGAAGAGACCACATATCTACAATTTCAATGACATCTACTCTGTCTCACTTTCTCAGAATCTAGTATTCAAAGCCTATCTCAGTTTTAAGTTATATAACAGAATAAGTAGGTTGGCAAGGAATAAGGTCAGTTCTTAGGTAAAAATTGTTACTTTTTTTAAAAAAGACCTTGTTTATTTCTACAATACGTGAAATTCAGAAGCTTCTTTCGTAGTCCTGGCCCATTACTACTAAAGCCTATTGCTAATAGAGAAACAGAGTTAAGAAAAATGCCCCCAGTGCTAATAAGCAGGGGTTATAGCGTTGTGGCCCAGAGCAAATGGGGTGGGAACTGTAGGCCAGGGATCCAGTGCCCACCCAGGAACAGCAAGCACCCTCTGAACTTTTGGGTGATGAATCAGCCTTCCTGTGAGACAGAGGCTTGGATCACACCAGCGCTGCCTTCCAGCTCTGGTGGCAGCCAGGGGTACGCTGCCTGCGGGTGACCCACAGGCATAAAGCAGGAGCCAGGCCTCTGGTGTGGTATCGGGAATCAGGTACCTGGTAAAAGGAAGACACCGTCTCACCCACTGATAGCAGCAGAAGACAGAGCCATGCTCAGGCCTCAGGAACAGCTGGGCCGCAAGCACACTTAGAAGCAAGAGTGCTCTTCTCAAAGGTCACGACTGCATGAGGAGCCCCCTGCCGGGAGGGCCAGCCAACAAACTCCATGAAAACATTCCTGAGACAAGACCCAGAGGGCAGTAGAAAGAACAGGCAGGTGTGTGAAAAAACTTGTTAGTGAAGATGCAGTCACATATATTTTGAATTAATAGACTTTATAAAGTATACAAAATAAAAGCCACATGACGTGAAAATCTGTAAAACTCCAGATGAAGGAACCCCCACCCCAAAATTGTAACAAAGGGAATAAGGAATAAAGAAAAAAATTTTAAAGGGTCACGGAAGAGATAATAGATATCAGAAGAACATAAAAAAAAATGGAAGAAAAAAAGTACTTCAAAAAAGAAAATAGTTCAGGTAATCATGACTATCACCTTAAAAGCTTCCTTGAAGGTCAGCGATTTAAAAAGCAGGAAATAGCTATTTGTAATTTCCTATGTGTAGTGCCAGCCATCCAGGAAAAGGATGGAATTGTCACTGTGTGTGTTTGGGCTGCTTTTAAAATGTGAAAATATTTCTCTTTGCATCTATCACTTTGCTAATAATAAGCCAAAAAAAGATAAGCAGTATAAAGATTAGAAACAGGGATCTGAATTATCATTACTGACAAATTATATGCTCCTCCTGATTAAAAAAAATCTGAGCCAATATTGAATAGTTCAAGGTTGCTTAATTCAATCAACATATAGAATTTCTTATGTCAGCAATAACCGTTATTTTAAAATGCTATAAATACAACAAAGAGTACATATACAATGAAGACGTCAATCTATGACAAAGAAAATAAAAGCTATTTGCAATGTATTTAAACAAAGGATGATGTCCAGAATATACAAAGAACTATAATAAAAATACAGTTGACCATTGTAACAACTTAGGGGTGATGACCTTGCAATGCAGCTGAAAATGTTAACTTTTGACTCCGCCAAAACTTTACTGATAGCCTGCTGTTTGGAAGTCTTACAGATAACAGTCGATTAACACATGATTTCTGTTACTTAGTATGTTATAAGCTAGTGTTAAATCATGAGCAAATATACTTACAGTATTATACTGCATTTGTTGATACTGTAAGTTCACATCATGTTTCCAAGAAAACATGAGATGCGTATCCACGCAGTTCAAGGTACAAAATAAAGAGAAAAATCAGATAAAGAGAATGAATAGAAAGTCGACAAAAGTTAAAACCTAAATGGCTAAGAAATAGGAGCGTCTTGTCCTATAAAGTTTTGCTATTAGGTGAAATAATTATAACTATTAGGATTTTTTTTAAATCAAGCTGGCCATAAATAAGAACTCTCTTAATACGGTGTCGTCACAGATATATAGGAGAGCACTCGGAATTTCCAGTGGAGGTATATAAGGATTTCTCTCTGGGGAAAAATGTGACTGTTTGCTAGTGCTAAAATGGAAGCTATGAAACAAATGTCTATTTGTAAGAATGAGAGGAAAACTAGATACCAATTCAAAATGCAAGTTAATAGATTTGTGTACATTAACTAGGACCAGCTCAAAATCAGCATTCAGTGGAGAAGAGCCAAACGCAGACTCTGCACTGTGTGATATTATAGTCACGAACTGTAGAGAAGCCGGATGTCAGACAAAAGCTATGCAAGATATTTATGGGAAAAGGGGACAACAGTTTTCTAAACATTTAAAAAAAGAAAACACTAAATGGAGAGCCATATACTGATCCAGTCAGTCAGGATTCTCTATGACCTCATGTAAGAGAAAACCCAAAACAGCAGCACTGTGAACGAGAGAAAAGTCTGAGAGGGCACCTGCCTTGCTCCGCAAAGCACTGGATGGATGAAGGACTTTCGCTTCACTCCCTCTTTATAACTAAGTGCGATAACAAATTAACATCAACATTTTGCAAATGAAAAAATGAGACTTAGAGAAACTTGTAACTTGCCTGACATCACAGACGAGACCAAACCCAGAGTGATTGCAGCTCTGTGCTCTTTCCACTGAACAGTTACAGGTGAATAGATAGCAAATTAACTATCATTTCCAAAAATTTAGGATAAAGTAGATACATTACCACTTCATGGTATCTAAGATTTCTAAGAAAATTGTTCATACTTTCCAATGCCCTCTCTTCTAAGAAAAGATGCCTCCACCGCCAGTGTGCATTGATTCTTCAATGTGATTATTTTAGATGTACAAGTGCAAGAAATCAAAGACAAGGGCTTGAACTTGCATCTTCTCAAAGTGCATGAATTTGCTGTCACATACAGGGCTATAGAGCAGAAACATTAAGCTCTGTGTAAGGGACTGATCTTCAGTCCCTGATGAGCATCTATAATCACTGATTCTCAGAAACACTGAGTGTGTTTCCCTACATTTATTGGCCATTTGAACGTGAGCAGCTGATTTTCTTTGCTCCGTTTTCTCTCTATTTGGATTCTTACTGATTTGAAGTTCTTTCTCTGATGTAGATATTAACCCCGGTTGACAATATGGTCCATCACCAGCTGTTTATATTTGGGGGAAGGCTACAGATTGGTTTGTTTGGAGCCCAGTTTATGAATATTTGTGATGTGTTTTAAGAAATACTTCCCTATCCTAAGAATATAAGTACATACTGCTTTTAGTTTACTTGGAATTTACCTTGAACAGTATAAAATACCAAGCCGTTCTGTATGCTTCTTTATAGGTGGTGCAGCTGAACAGGCTGGAACCATAGAAGCTGGAGATGAAATTCTTGCCATCAACGGGAAGCCCCTGGCTGGCCTCCTCCACTTCGATGCCTGGAATATTATGAAATCTGTCCCAGAGGGGCCTGTGCAGTTGGTAATTAGAAAGCACAGAAATTCTTCATAAAACGAGCACTGGCAGTTATACTCACCGATAGTGCTTGTTACATTTTTTTTTTTTAACAAGAAGCCTCTTTCCAAAGTTCCCTTCTTTAGCAACTCAGAGTAATTTCTTTAAATGATGGACTCCTGAAACAACAGACACTGAGGTAGGCAAAACCCCTAAGTCTGACTGACGCCTGAAGCTGACATACTGTGTGCAGCAGCAGTGGAGCTGAACTCTGGAAGCCTGCCTTCCACCCGGATCACCAAAGCCAGGAGGCTTCGTTCCACTGCCTGTCCCCTACCTCCTGTGTCTACTGATGGGGACATAAGACGTGACATGCCCTTCTTCATTTGAAACACTTAGCTTCATGTGCCTCCTGCCACCTGTCCCAACATATCCAATCCTGGCGATCAGAGTGCTAACAAAGTCTGAGGGCAAGACAGATACACGATTATAGTTTTATATAATTTTGTAAGTAAATAATAGAATGCTTTTAGGCACAATCAATGGAAGAAGGAGCTTTATAGGGTCTCTGTTACCTTAAAATAAAATGAAGCTTAAAACCAATTATTTAGGCTGAGCTCAGGAATTACCCAAAAATGAAAAAGCAAAATACAGAAATATTTTTAATGAGTATAATAAATAATATGCAACGTACAGATGCAGAGTTCAACTCAGTGGGTTACTGTCACCATGAAGTGTTGATCATGATCTAAAACTAAGTCATAAGACTGTTTTTCAGAAATGCACATCCAGTACATTATACTAAATAGCCATGAACTTCAGTGCTGAGAATGAGCAGAAAGTTCCAGCTCTGAAAGCACTTTGCATCTAGTTTGGAACTTGTCTTGAATAAGTGCTTGAATTCAAGACTAGTCAATATAAGAGCAGGCGAAATACCACAATTAACTGAGTTTTTTCATTTCTATATTTTATGCTCTCCAACCACTAAATTTAATATCCTTGGATTTATAAATATAGGCATTGTATTTACAGTCCAAACAGAGGCACTTAAATGAATCTTTTTGGGGGGGTAGCGGGGGGGAGTCATCTGCCTCCTCTACCCCTGAGCCCTCCTCCCCACCCTCCTCCCCTTCCCCTTTCCCAACCAGCTTAAGAAAACTCGTCTAAGCATCAGATCTCTTTTCCTGACCTGGATATAATGACAGCTCTGCAGTGACTGAACTTTTTGCTGTTTCTTTCCCTGTTTTGGAAAGTTTTGCCTAACTCGTTTCCTGCAGAAGATAGTTGACTCACACTGCTTGTGAAACTCATCCTAGCTGCTGCCTTTGGAAACGAGCTTCTTCACAGTAGCTGCTCCCATTCCATGGGCCATTCCTTGTCACAAAATTGGCTTTCCTACTTCTATACTCTCCCTTTTCTTAAATCCCAAGCTCTCACCAGTGTCATTTATCAAAATGCATTAAGAAAATGGAGAGAATGAGAGTGAGTCATTCTTTCAAAGTGATGGAGTAAGAACTACAGTTACTCATTACAGCCCAAATCTTCGGTGTCGCACGCCAGCTGATTGAGTCCTGAAAATACTGGGTAGCTTGCATATGTGCATGAGGATGCTAAGGTGTTATGCTGATTTCTTTAACCTATAGTGTAGGTCTGTGACTTGGAGAAAATAGCTCAGAGGCCATGATACCCTGATTATAGAGGTGCCTGAGCCATCACCTCTGGACATCATTTTTGAGTGACTGATCCCAGTGAGCCTCTGGACTCAGCCCAGAGAGCTTTCTCAATGGGAATAAAATGGCTGGTGTAAGCCCACATTTCTCACTTTTTCACAGAGAACTTTAGTACAGGAATTAGCTAGAAAGACCTGTTTTAGAGTCTACTTTTCACTACAGTTCCAGGTAGAATACTATAGGAAGTCATTGCAAGGTGCATGCTAGATTGTTTTTAAGTCTTGGGGGTCAGTTTTATAGTTTTGCCTTTCTTGCTTAAATAACAAGAGACTATTGAACGTCAACCCTGAAAACGATTTTTTGCCTCCTCTCTTCTAGCTGTGCTTACTTGCACAGTCCTTTGTGGAGAGGTGTTTCTAGATCAGTGAAACTGTCTCCGTTTGAGAGCCTGTAACCCTCAGATCTAGAGTGTAAGGGTACACCTCTGGCTCACCAAACTGTCATGAAGTCATTAGCCACTTCTACTAAATTTTGTCAGACGGTCCCCTGACCAATAGTTGGAATTTAAGGGAGAAAGCAAATATGAAACACTATCTTTGACCCTCAGATAGAAAGCTATTTATTTGTCTTCAGTCTTCAGTGTTAAAGGCATGACTAGTATTTCCAGTTAGTCTCATAAATCCCCACACTTACTGAAGCAAACACTAACGGTATTGTCCTACAAAAACTTTCAGTGTTTTGGCTGTGTTAGCTGGTCAGTCATTCACAATAAGCTATGAGAGTAAATGTGCTATAACATGTATGTCATAGTTGCAAGCATCTGTCGTGAAGGGTGCAGTAGGTTGGGCTTCATTCCTGTCCCCCCATGCACATCTCATTTAATTTTATGGTTGACTTAACTGGCCCCACACCTGTTGTATGATATCACACATTACCCTTTATTTATGTAATATAAAATGCCTTATATATTAAAGAGTAAGTGCAATAATATGAAATAGCCTGTACATTTTTTAAATGTTGTCACCACGTTATGTAAATCCACATCTCTGTAAACAACTTTTTTTAAGTAATTTTAAAAAAAAATAAACACTGCTTACTACTTATTCATTTTTAGTTCTGCATCTTTTTAACATACCCAGACAAGAAATGTGTATTATTACCTAAATGGGTGAGTAATTCAAAGGCAACAGAACTTAAATCGACCACTCTTTTCCACAGCCACACTCAGGGCCTGACAACCTAAAATGGTCCCATTTCTGCAGTCTTAACATCAAGCACCTCTGCTTCCACAACTTCCTGGCCTTCTGGATCCCATCCCACTACAAATTCCTGCCTTCAGTTTCAAGCCCTCAAATCGCTCGACAGTTGTCCAGTCTCCCCTCCTCGCAAAGCCCCGCCCTTCGTGCTCTTCTCCACTCAGAGCCCTGTGCAGAGCAGTCCCTGCCCAGCCAGGAGGTTTAGCCTCCTCCCACCAGTTAATCCAGGCCCTGCCAGCGCCTTGGTTCCTACACTCCAGCTCTAGAGAAAACCCCACCACACAACACACACACACACACACACAACTGCGCTGCTTGGAAATCATTTCCAACCTCATTAGCCTCACATTACATGACAACTGTGTGCTGGTTTTCCCTCCTATTCTTTACAATGACTACGTCTTTTTTTCTCAAAACCCCTACCCACTCACTTGACCTCCACCTCCCATAAGCAGGTGAGCTAGGGTCCTACTACAGAGTGAAATAATAAGCATCTAGTTTATTTAGGCTCTTTTGGTTTAAAGATGCAGACACAAACCTAGAAGTGATAAAGCTACAAGTACTTTCACGCAAAAGTACCTAAGATGAAATCACATAGCAGGTTATTCTAAGGAAAAAAGCAGGAGGAGCAAGTTCAGCCCTATAGGCAACAAAAGCAAACTAGAAGGACAGGCCCAGGAAGCCACTGAACAAATTTAATTCCTCAAAATGAAAACACGAAATATGATTATCAACTAAAATTAGAGAAATTCAGAAATTTCTCAGGAAAAGTCTTCACAAACGACTGAACTAGAAATGGTAAAATGCTTCAAACTGTAGTAATATTGGGAAGAAAATTGCCTTATCTCAAAAAGAACATACTCAAAATACCTTTTAAAAAAAAGACCCAAGAATTTTATCCCGATAAACTGACTTTCAAATAAAAGGCTGTAAAAACTCATCAACATGCACACACTCGGGAACATTATTTTCACAAGCCCTTTCTGAAGACCCCACCGGAGCAAATTGGGAGGCGCAGGAGGAGCAAGCTGGGTGAAGGGTCGGTTACACAGTGAAGAACTGGCCTAGTGACGTCAACCTCGTGTTACATACACGGCTGCTGATTCACAGTGTTACACATCTCAGACCTGTATAATGCTAGGATGCAATTGGTTCCTTGAATAAAATTTAAAATGAAGACCAAAAAAAAAACCGAAAACTAAACATCAAAATGACTGGGTGGACGATGACAGAAGCATTGTGTAATTATTCCAACCACTGAGAGAGACTGAAGATTTCTTACAATGCAGATGCAGTACAACTACAAGAAGTGGGGGCAGAGTGGGGAGAGCATATTAAAAACTGGTTTTAAACTTGCTTTCAGTAGCTATATTGCTGGTGTTGTGCTGATACTGTTATTTCAAAGATGTCACGTATAAAGTGGGACAGAGCAAAGGAAACATGATGTGCTATTATTGATTTCCATGAGAGACAGGATTCTCAATAGGGAAAAGTATGAAGTCAGAAAATTCAAAAACATGTACAACTGACGCTTGAACAACATGGGGTTAGGGGTGCCAACCCCAAGGTACCAACTAAGAGTCGTCCCTCAATAGCCACGAGGTCCCTATTCATGGAGTCAACCACCCAGGGATGTTGGTCAGTCGAATACTTGATACAGAACAAGGACCCACAGTTCAAGGGTCGACTACTCCACATTCAACTCAGACATGTCAGTGTAAACTTATGAGGTACTGTTCACTGCTTTCACTTACCATTTTAGCATATGACTCAGTGGTCTTAAACACATACATCGTTAGGCAGTCATCGCCACACCATCTCCAGCTCCAGAACTTTTCATCACCCCAAACTCTTACAGGTACTTCACGCACATACACAAAAACACAAGTATCCTGTACGAGCAGTGACGAGGCAGGAGGACAAAAGTATTCTCAAAATCTAAACTATGGTCTTGAAGTATCAGTTCATTCTGAAAGAAACCAGTGTTCTTTAGGGAATGAGTAATTCCCAACATGAGCAGGAAACTTACGAAACGAGCCCGGAACATCTTGCTAGACAGGACTGTACCAAAAGGGCTCAGGGTCCTTGACATTTGCTCCAGTCAAAGAGAGGCCATTTTGAGTGTCACTAGAGATACCCCCACTCTGCAGCCCCAATAAATCACAAGGTCCAAGAATACAAGAGCAAGGTTGCTGACATCACAAGAGACGCGATGTGCCTCCTTGCTGAAGAACACGTCACCACCTACGAAAAAGTACTTTCTCAAACAAGCCTAAATCTGAGGATACCTCTAGATCCAATTAGCAATTTAGGGGAAGTACAAAAATAAAAAAAAGACATCAAACCACACCATGTGGTATCATCAGCAAAATCCAAACTGGCAAACTCACCAGACCATTATCCAACGTCACCAACTTCTGCAAGAGAAAAAAACCAAGAGAGATGGGGCAGACCCTACAGGTTAAAAGAAACTTAAGACACAGCCAATGAAAAATTAGAACAAAATGATTAGGGATACATATTAAGTCAATCAGTAATTACTCAGGATCAAGGGAGGTAACTGGGAGGAAGCCTTGAACAGTGTGAGTAACCAAGGCTCTATCTCCTGACTTGTGTGATGACTGTAAGCATATTTATCTTAAAATAGCTCATTAGCCTCTGCTTTGTTTATGTAATTTATTTCTATTTTAACCACAGAAATATCATTTCCATATACAGCTTTGTTCATAAGTTATATATTAAGTGGTTTTTGTTTTTTAGGGAAAGGTGCAGGCAGGAATGAAGGCAAGCAGAGGCAGGCAGGAGGAGAGAGGCAGGAGAAGTGCTTTATTTAGTTGTTTATCCTGGTTGTTCCCTCGGCAATGGGATGTGAACCCGGGACCTTAGGATGCATGTGGACTACACCCACTACTACTCCACCAGGGAGCACCACGTGATTTTTTCTGGCCCCATGGCTGCAGGTCTAGAACCCAAATCCATGAAGCCACAACCTGTGCCTAAGCTACAGTGATTTTACATTTGTTCTATTTAAATATTATCCCCAGATTTTGTATGAAATACACACACACACATCCCAATCTGAATTCCAGACAGATTTCTTTAGTGGGTCAATTAAGGTCTCTGCACATTCCATGCTCAAACACTCAACTTCGGTACTTGGTACTTTACTGTATGCTTTTTTTTAAAAAAAGGAAGATTTGCCATATACCAACTCCAAAGACTGGGAAAAGCAAGTACATCACAGACACAGGGTTAATACCCATAACATAAGGCAAAGTCCTGATGAATCAATGCTTGAGTGATGATACTCTCCAATAGCATTGGCTAGGGTGTAAGAAAACTAGGATTCACATTATTGGTGGAAGTGAGTATGAATCTTAGAAACAGACACATTAAAATACCTTTTATAATGAAAAACATGAAATCCAAATGTACACTGACAAATTGTACAACGAAGTAAAAAATGACAAAAATAATGTGCATTTTGTGAAAGCTCTCCTCAATCTGAGTACAAAAGAAAAATTGTACACCAGCATATAATGATGCTAGTGGAGATCATATTACACCACTGGTCTATCGGGAGTAAACACTATATAAATCCAACAGTGGGCTGAGAAAATACAGATATTCATTTAACTATGTTACCATCCATATTCCTCTGAAGGGTAGCCCACAAAGTTATGAACCCTGTATGAACATTATACCACTATCTTAATTGGTCTTATTAAAGAATGTATGACATTTGTGCAAAACTTACCAGAGCCAGGGATATCATTCTGAGACCCAATGGGCTGCAATGAATATGAAATTTCCTCAGGTTTCCAGTCATCTTGATCTGGATGAAAGTGAAATGTAGTAATATTAGCTGATGACATATAAATACAAGATGAGGGGTCCAAATTCAAATGAAACATCATTAATACCTCACAGACTTGTGACTCATGATTTCCATTTTCACAGGCCCTTGTCATCATCAGGTTGGCTATTGCAATGTGTTGGTCCTGTACCGCCACTGCACCAGACATCGGCCCCTTTCATTTTCCTTGGATGATTGCCAAATTCATAGGTTTGTTCTATTTACTTATAAGCATCTGTTCAACAACGAGAAGAACTGAGTGATAGAAGGTGTTCAAGACCACCAAGCAATCTTGCTTCAGCAGCCCACGGGGCTTTCTTTGCTTTTTGACATCTGACAATGCTGCTTTCTTCTGAGAACATACAGAATTGGTCAGTGTTTTCATCCCCAAGATAATTTATGTAAGCTAAACCAAAGTATTCAAAGGACATCTTTGCTTTATTCTATCTTTGTATCTGCTCTGCTGTGAGAATTTTCTGCATGCCTGTTACTCTTTCAGTCTTTATTAAAGAAGCCCCTCCTAGTGCCCAAATAAGAGTAGCCATCATTATTCTCAATCGCTTGAGAATACGTCTCAAATACTTAGTAGAAAATGTGAGACTGGGCAAACCAATCTCTCCAAGCCTGTTCTTTGTTAAATAAAGACAGCTGGAGTATGAGGATAACAAAAGATTGTACATCTGTCTTTTTCCATGCTTTAAAAGAAAGGGTGGCCAACTGCTGCCCATCAACAAGGCAAAGTGTGATTTCAGTCCCTTTCCTTTCTCCTTACTGCCGCAGCACACCTGAGCTAGATCAGGTTATTTTAAGGAACACTTTGTCAATTAAACAATACATAAAGAAGTCAAAAAGCAGCAACAGTTACTATTCTTTACATGATAAAAGTTGTACATAGTTAACTAAAATTCTGACTTTAAAAATGATTTTTGGATCTGATGACTTTTAACTCAAGTAGCATTAAGCCTGTGAAAACAGTGCTCGTATGACATAACAATATCCAGGAGTTGCACCATTCCTGTTCTAAACTGCAAGCAACAGCATCTTCGAGGAGAAAGAATTCTAGAGGCCCCCTCCCCCTCAGATTGTACGATGTTACCTCTCCTCTGATTAAAGAAACACTAAAGATAGTGCTCACACACAAGTGGAGCTGACTGTGTGCTCTGCTCTGAGACAAACACTGCCAGACGCTCAGACGAGGTGCTTTCCCCTTTGAGAATATACATGCTGCCGAAGTGAACAATTCCTTAAAAATACACATCACCTCGCTTCTAAAATCTTTAAGATAAAGACGGTAAATCTTCAGCTGAAAAGAAATTCCAGGATATTGGTTATTATTTTTCAGTATTCATTTTATGAGAAACTATAAGTTAATAGTTAATAGATAGTATCATTTTGAAGGTAAAGGAAGTCATTTTAACGGAAAGAAAAAAACTGTCTTTTTCCATGCTTTAAAACAGGGTTTGGCAAACTGTTGCTAATGCCAGCTGCCTGCCTTTGTAAAATGTAAAGAAAGCAGTTTTAGGAGAAAATTTATTTGTACTGTTTCAGGAGACTTTCACTTGGCAGCATCGAACAGCTGTATCAGACACTGTAAATAGCTCACAAAGCCTAAAATATTTACCTATTTACCTGGCCTTAGACAAAAGTTTGCCAACTCCTATGGTAAAATATACTAAGACTAAATAAAATCTCATTAGAAAGAAAATTGAGAATACAAAAATAAAAATGACAAGCTTGCTCTGATTCAGGCACTTTCAAGATCATAGTTTATTTATTACTTCAGATAAAAAGATAGTATACATATTAAGGAATCCCTTAGAATTCAACTCTAGAGTTATACACCATCTAGGACTTTTGCATTGAATGTTAACCAAAATCTCTAGACACCTGAAAGCCCCACTATTAACATGAACTATGGTAATAAAAATTTTGACATTTAATCTGTTCAATATATAGTATTTACATTATGAAACCAATGGTATACGACAAACAGTGATAAAGAAATAGTAAAAATAAATTTTAAAAAGCAAAGGTTTATATCCTTACAATGTGCTAATTATCATAATCGTATAAAAAATTAAAACATAGCAGAGCTTTCTGTTACAAAATTCTTAATCATCTGAGGTGTAGTCATTACTTGCTAACAATTTACATGCAACATCTGCTAGAACTGACATTTGATTTTTTTTCCAAGAAAGTGTGAGTAGATAAATGACATTTAAGAGTAGACATTAATTTACTTGTAGACAGAAAAAGAAAAAAAACTGTACTCAAGATTAGTACTGGTCACAAGCCTCTTCCCTACAGAAATTATAAAAACTGTGAGACCAAACAAACAGAAAACTTCCAAAAAGGAGATGCATAGGATCAGAGTACCACGAATGGCACAGCTCAAAACATCTTGGGACCAATCAGACACACATCTTTTTTCTCTCCTTCAATGACGAGAGGTCAACTTTGTCATCAAATAATAATGACTGAAGCAAGTGAGGGGCACCAGGTACACAGCTAATTGAACCTTGCAAAATACTTCAATGGAAGGAAGCAAGGGCGGCCAGAAGAAGGGACAGATTCTACCTCAAACTACACATATACAGCATAAAGTGGAATGCAGCCCATCCCAACCTGGCTTTGTGAAACAACTGGACCTTTGTGACTCAATAGTTAAAATTATAACAAATGTAGTAATAGAAGAGATTTACATGGGAAGCAAAATCCAAGGGGCATCTTATATTATTTACTGCATTGTCTCAATTTAAAAATAATTTTGCTAAGTATACATGTCAACTGAAGTCTATGTATAAAATGTCCTAATAGACACAGATATTTACCTTTGGTGAGTTAAAGGCCTTTTTGTGACTTCTGAGTTGTAGGCAGAACGCTAGTATGTACATGCACGTGTGGAAAAAACTCAAGCTGAGGTAATCCAAAAACTGTGCATGTGAGGAGACAGGAGGTACTTTGAAAGTCAAAGATACCAGAAACCCAAACTGGGAAGGGTGAAAACGGCAACAAGGAATGGACTGCCAATATGGCAGTAAAACTTTTTTTTAACTGAAAGCAGAAGGCCTCTCGTACCAGCAGAACCCTGCATACATACAAAAAAGAAAAGCCACCCACCACTGCATAAAACAAATGCCAACTCCAGTGTGGAAAGACAAACTGCAGGAAGCAGACGTCCACAGAAGACAAGCCGCCGGCTCACGCGTGACAGGAGACGTCATTCGGAGCAGAGTCACTTGGTGAAGGCGGCCACCACGGCCCACAGCACCTCGTGGGCGCTGGCCTTCAGACACTCCACCTCGGGATCCAGGTCGAGCAGCTGCCGGACTCTCTTGGTGGCCAAGTCGTACTGCTCGTCCAGCAGCGGCGCGAACGCGTTCTCCAGCACGTCCGAGGCGTGCGCAAGGTAAATGAGGGCCAGCAGGCGCTTGTCCATGCGGTGAGGGTCGTTCACCCACTTGTCGAGCACGGCCCCCTGCACCTTCTTGAGCAGGCGCTGCTTAATGCTGCTGTTGGTGAGGGGGTGCGTCGTCATGTCGAAGAGGAGGAAGTTCTGTTTCTCTGTGGTCAGCACGCCCTTCTCCACCAGGTTTTTAGCTAACCGCTCCCGCACGTTTCTTAACTGGTAATGCAATTTTAATGGATTCCATGTCTCACCTAAACGAAAGATTTCAGAAGTTAGAAATGATTATTCTACAAAATTCTACTAAAATGAATCTTTACTACTAAAATGAAGTTTCACAATAAAATTTGAATTATTTTCTTCCAGAGATATAAAAGAAAATTCAACAATGTTCTCTCACCAACTAAACCATGAACCCGAGGGTTCTTAGGATTTGAAACACCGGCACATTTTCAGATGCGGTTGTTATTCAAAAGACCGAACTGCCAAAAGTCTTCAAACTAGAGTTATCCTTAATCTAATATGGAAATGAGCCAAATATTAAACTGTTTGGTCTCTTTCCAGCTATTTTCAAAAAGCGGGAAGAGCAAAATAAGACACTTCTGATAAACACCAATCTGCAAAAGAAGCAGACAAAAAGAAAAACCGTTTCCTGACTATATGTGCCCCTAAAACAGCTAAACACATATGCAGCCTACAAAGCTAGAAGGCCCGTCTGAGTGGTGCTACTCTGATGACCAGAAATACACAGCTAACTCCAGAAGCCATTTCTACCATTTCAGCCAGGCACACTTCCTGTCAAGACAAGTATTTAAAATAAAACCCAATAACTTTTTCACTCATAGTCTTTCTTCTTTATAGAAGACTGAAAAGAAATTATATCAAAATGTTAATCTTGGGTATCTTTGGGATGTGTGGCAAATTTTCCTTTTTTGTACTTTCTGCATTTTCCTAATGATCTCCAAAGAACATGTAACTATTTTAATAATTTAATAATTTAATAATTTCTAAAAACACTACAGCTGTTTTCTAAACTGGGAATGTTAAAATAAATATCAACTATAGGTACTTAGACCCAAAAGCTAGAAGGAGTCATTAACCGCATAGGACTATTTAAGTTAATAAAAATTTCAGTTCCTCAGTTGCACAAGCCACGTTTCAAGTGCTCAACAGCAATGTGCGGCTAGTGGCTACTGTGTGAATAGCACAGAAGGAAAGTATTTCTATATTCACAGGAAAGTTCTAGTGGACAGCAAGCACTGTTTCAAAACACATTACGATTCAAATAGCAAGAGACAAAATAATTTTACCACGTGACTTAACACTAAAGAATACGGGGTTCTGTAAGTCATCACTCCTGGACCTGTCCTCTGACCACAATCAGTTATAAACGCTAACAAAGCATATGAAACAACTTCCAGTACTGGCAAGAGCCGGCGCAGAGTCGTGAGCCTGGGAGAATGTGGTGCTGCTGCTACTGCCCACACACTAACTACTCGAGGGGAGTCCCAGAAGCACAGCACAGTAGTCACAGAGCTAAGGCGACAGAAATCAGGTTTCAGGGCTGTAAAGGCAGTTACAATATGCAAAGCACTGTACTGCAGAAGAGACAGTTATGCAGAAACCTAGGAATGTGCCTGATGCCCCCTTGAGTCAGGCTGAAAGTGAGCTACTTGCATTAAGGCAAGAAATTCTCCACGGCTGTGCTCAGAAAAATGACCAGGAAGCGTGAACTAGCCAAGAGTTGACGCAGGAATAGGGAGGATTCGAGAGCTCCTCAGCCTATGTGGAGAGGCCTCAGTGAACACTCAGGACACTTACAAGGCCTTCAAAAGGATCACACCTTAGTAGCAGGCCTAACTAGCCCTGAAGAAACCACCGATCTACATGTGGCCTAACAACTCAAAAGAAGCCAAAGACAAGTAACTTGAGCGCCTACCAAAAAAAGAACCAACGCGCTATACAGAAGACGAGATTTAGTACTCGACAGCGTAACATTCACAATGCTCAGCGTCCCAAAACAAACAACAAACTGTCAAACTTGTGAAGAAGGAAAACTAAAGAGGGGAAAAAAAAAAATCAGAACAGTCAGTCAAGAAAGACATGACCCAGAAAAGATAGAGCTGATAGAATTAGCTGATGACTTCAATGTGGCCATTAGATGTGTCCAAATAATTTAAAGGGAAACATGAACACAATGGAAAGAAAAATAAGCTTTTTAAAATAAAATGATCCAGAATTGCCATTTTGCGATTCACTTTGTAAAACTAGGGACTTGGAGAATTTAATGAAATAATAAAGGGCTGCCATCATGAATTATTAGTAAATTTAAGTCACTACTGCATTTATAAAATATATATATATTTTTTTTTTTAATAAAAAGAACTGACAAATCAGCTTCCACTAAAGAAAAACAATCACTACATTCAATTTCCTTGGTAATCTGAAAAAGAAAGGGAACTGAAATAGATTTGAGATTATACGTGATTTTAAAATCTAACAAATGGGAGCGCGGAACGACAGGGGGGAGGAGGAGGGGGGGCAGACAAATAAAATGAATAACTGAATAAATAAAAAGCTGTTTCCTCCTCTCTATCCTGTCTGCTTTACTTCAAAATAAATAAATAAATGAAACTACTTATTTCAATTTCTACTGGTTAAATAAGCTCATGTCTACACTCTTTGTCAAATCAGTAACAGTTTCTTGATGACGCAACAGTTATAACCTGCTTCTAACAGAAAGTTCCGGAGGCAGACTCATTGGATTTGAATTCCAAGGTGTGGTTTCACAGGTATGTGATCTGGGGCAGGTCCCTTAACCAATCTATTCCTCCATTTCCCCAACTACAAAGCAAAGACAACTGTGTCCAGCTCACGGGGTTACTATAAGGATTAAATGAATTACAGACATATCAAGTTCTTAAAACACAGCCCAGTCACGGTAAGCTCTCAAGTAAATGTTAATTATTTAACTCATGTCAGAATCAGCAAATTCACCAGACAAAAGGCAGCCTAAGACACCAGGATAAAATTGGATAGGCTTTATCTTAATTGATTTTTGGGAATTTAAACTAACAAATACAATCAATAGCCAAATTTATCTTTCAAGAGTCTATTAAAAAACCCTAATTTAACTCTTAAGATAAATCAATAAACCCACTTTATTTTAATTTGTCAATTAGCAAAGAAGTACTATTCCCAGAAACTCACTAGTCAAATAGGAAGGTATTCTATGACTCAAAATATATTAGCTTTCATTTCCAAAGGGAGGAAGAGAAGGCAAGAGTGGGCACGGGATCAAGATTATTCAGGGAAATTCCAGTTAAATTTCTCTTAGTATGCCTTAAAAAAAAAAATTCAGAAATCCCTCCAATGCTGCTAATAGTGACTTTTTTTTTCTCTCATGAAAGATGGGATTAGCGATATCTAAGTAGTTCATGACAAATATACAGTCTATTGTGTTAAAGGTATACTAAAGCCTATACACAATTAAATCTTATATACTGTAACCAATGAAATGTTTACAAAGTTCCTGTGAGAAATTTCTCAATTCCAAAATAACTTACAAATTTAGTGTTGCTACTAAAAATGAGAAGAGCCTGAACATAGATGCACCTTCAAAGAGTGTTCAATTGAGGATTGGACCTCTTCTTAAGGGTAATTTATACCTCAGAGAAATAAACAAAAAAGGACTCCACTGTCAACTTCTATGTAGCAATCCCCTGGAAAAGGGTAAACCTTCTGTACTTATTCTAGCAAAAATCCTATTCAGATGGGATCCTATTCAATGGGCATAAGCAAAAGACTAAACTACTGTGAGCAACATGCAAATGCAGTTTAAATGTTTGGCATCAAAAAACAAAGACACAAATGAAAGAAATGAGTAGTGAAAGTGTCTTGGCATCCTGACATTTTTCTATCTTTTATTTTAAAAGAATCAAATTAAGCAAGTCAAAATAATGTCACACCTAGTTTAGCATTGAGTTAGCACGGGAGGACAGCTGAGGAGTGAAGAGAAAAATACAATGAAGGTTTTTACCTCTACTAGTTACTAAACATTCAGCTGCTTTGATTTAAGCAGATTATTGAATACTCAACACCTGAATTAATGTCTGATAAATAGTTCTGGAAAGTATAAATTAAAATATTACTGATTCATAGTTATTCATCAGACCCTAAATTATTCACTGTCTACATGCAAAGACTTTATAAGTTAAATAAACCAATTAAAAATGTAGAGAATTTTATTTGTAATTCATTTTTATAAAGGAAATTGTGAGAAGTATAAACAGAGGAAATGTTTTCAGAGTATTTCTGCTCACTGCCCAATAATCTCTTCAGCAGAAACTGCCACACTGACAAGTACCTAAGTAATTTCACTACAAAAAACTTCTATCTTCCTTGACATCATGCCACAAAAAAGCAGCTTTAGCTTAATTCATAAATTTGACATCTAGTGACACCTTGTGACCAAAGTGAGCAATTACACATCCTTAGATTCCAGAATTCTTAAAAGCAGTAGTCTTCAAGCTTTTTTAAGTCTTTGCCTCAAATACATATACTTATTAATTTTTGAAGATGAGACATGTTTACACATATCGGTAGTTTTAGCATGTATACATGCCCACAATACACAATCAGATTAATGCCTGGGTATCCCTCCACCCCAAGTAAAGAACCAACTTGGTCAGGACATGGAAGCCTCTGGAAGCCTCACTCACTTGTGGCTTCTCCCCCACAGACTTGTGTTGATCTTCTTCTCTTCACGTGTATTTATCTGTAATCTACTACAGACACGCGTGTGCCCTCAACAGTACAATACAGCGCACAGCTCCGAAAAACCAGCAGCACGCAGTTAACTGTGTAAGAACAGATTCGTCAATTTTACGACGCCCTCAAATTCCGTTTTCCTTTTCCTGTCTCATCATACACCTTAAGGTCCAGTCCAAATTTCATTTCCTCCTCCAACACTAAAGCTCCCACACATTTCTCTTTTCTCTGAGCTACTAGACTCTCAGATAACCATATCATCTTGTTAAACTCTAATCTGTTATGAAATTATTAGAGATCTACAACTGCTCCCCAATGCCTTTTAGAATTCTTTCTTTGGAAACACTATTTTTTCAAGTTTCACAGCACCTTTATTAGTATTGTGAATAATTATTATTTGATACCACTCATTATCTGGAAGTAAAAATTTGAAAATGAAGCTAGTCACAGAACATAACACTTAAAAAGAAGCACATCATGGTGAAGGAGTGGTTAGGTTAATCACCTCTGAAGGAGCACAGGCCACATGCCCCTTAAGTCTTAAATCCAGGGGAAAACAACCAGTGTGAACAATTAAAAATAAAAAATAAAGTTAAAAAGATAAATCTGTCTCTTCAACAAATGGTGGTAGGAAAACTGGAAGCCACATGCAAAAGAATGAAACTAAGGAAAACTGGAAGCCACATGCAAAAGAATGAAACTAGACCACTCTCTAACACCATTCACTAAAATTAACCCAAAATGGATTAGAGGACTTGGACATAAGACCAGAAACCATCAAGTTCTTAGAAGACAACATAGGAAAGAAAGACTTTCCATGACATCAGTCGTAGAGAAGCCTTTGGGGACTCAACTCTAACATCAAGTGAAACAAAAAGAAAAATAAACAACTGGGACTACATCAAACTAAGGAGCTTCTTCACAACAAAAGAAAACACCAACACCAAAAGGAAACGTACTAACTGGGAGAAGATATCTGCATTCGGTATTTCTGACAAAGGCTTAGTATCTAAAATATACAAAGAACATATAAAACTCAACAAAAGAAGAACAGGCAATTCAATCAAAATATGGGAGGAGGAATTGGAGAGACACTATTCTGAAGAGGACATACAAGTGGCCAACAGGCACATGAAATTATGTTCCTACTGGCTGGCTATCAGGGAAATGCAGATTAAAACAACAATGAGGTATCACCTTACACCCAAAAAACTGGCCATTATCCAGAAGACTGAAACAACAAATGCTGGTGAGGATGTGGAGAAAAGGGAACATTTTTGCTCTGGTGGTGGGAGTGCAAATGGGTGCAAGCCCTAGGGAGAACAGTTTGGAGATTCCTCAAAAAAACTGAAGATGGAAATCCGATATGATTCCATCATTCCACTTCCAGGCACCTACCTAAAAGATACAAAAGCCCACATCCGCAGAGATGTAAGCCTCCCCATGTTTATTGTGGCCCTATACACAATTGCTAAGAACTGGAAATCACCAAAGTGCCCAAAATCAGATGACTGGATAAAGCAGATTGTGGTATATGTATATAATGGAATATCACACAGCCCTTAGAAGAGATGAAACCCTGTCATGTGAATCGACATGGATGGAACTAGAGGGGATTATACTAAGTGAAACAAGTCAAAAGAAGAAAGATAGATAGATACCAGATGACCTCACTTATAGGTGGAATGTGAATAGATGAACAGATGAAACATAACCAACCCTGAAACATCTGCAAAAAAACTGAGGTTACCAAAAGGGAATGGGGCGGGCGGGGGCAAATGGTGGTGAAGACCACTGGACAATGGGGATGAACACTTAGTGATTTGGTGGAAGGCATGATGTGTTGAAATATATCTAAGAAATGGGGAACCTATCCATAGGAAATTATTTTAATGTGAATAATTACAATAAAAAAATTTTAAAAGATAAATCTATGTTGTATAGATTTTACCACAAAAAAAAAAAAACCTCTTAAAAAAAAGTCAGCAACTTCTACCAATGTTTTCACTAGTTGGGAAGTAGATGCTTTTATAGTTTTTTTAATGTGCTTTTTTTCTACTCCCACTTTGAATTCTTTTATATTTAAATTACAGTCCATTCCTAACATGTCAAGAACATCAAAGTAAATTGTGATAGGTCATATTCTGGCATTTAGAGAGTCATCCTGGACTTCATAGGATATTTGTTTAAAAAAAAAAATTTGCAGGTCACACCATGTTTCAGGTGGTTGAGGTGGCTATAGCACAGACCATAGAAAACCATGGGCCCAAGGTCACAAACTGGACCAGGGAAGTATTACACACACACACACATGCGCACACACACTTTACCCAAATTCCTAATTCATAGGACAATGGTTTATAAAACACTGTTTTTAAATACTTTTGAGGAAAGCTTGTAAACTTCTGCCATCTTTTCACTGCTCAATCAGGTTAGAATAGTTTAACAGCCGCTCAAATGCAAACCAAAGTTCAGTTAACATTTATATTGAGAACATAAGTTACATTCATAGTGTTACACATCACAGGTAAATTGAGGAAGAATAGTCAACTCTAATGTTGAGATTCACAGAAGGCAGTGTAGATTCCTCAAAAAATTAAGAAATAGAAATTCCACATGATCTCATTATCCCACTTCTGGGTATTTTCACCACAAAATTACAAAAACACTAATTCAGAAAGATACAGGCACCCCCCACACCACCATATTTATTAAGTATTATTTACCAATAGCCAAGAGTCAGAAACAACATGTGTCCATAAACAGATGAGTGGATAAAAATGTAGTATATATATACACAATGTAACTACTCAACTTTGGAAAAAAAAAGATAAAATCCTGCTATATGCAACAACATGGATGGACGAAGAGGGAGGTATGCTGAAATAAGTCAAAGTCAAACACCATATCATTTACGTGATACACAGAGAGAAAACAAAATGAACTAAGTTAAACACACATTTTTTTTGTTCAAAAATTTTGTCTATAAGGCATGCCCTGATGGTCTAGTGGATAAGGCCATTGGAAGTGGTCCACATACATCCCAAGGACCCAGGTTTGAGACCCAGGGCCGGGGGAGAACAACCAAGATGAACAATGAAAATAAATGCTTCTTCGTCCTCTCTCTTCCTGTATTGCCTGCGTCTGTTAATTCCTACCTGTACTTTTCCTTTAAAAAAAAAAAAAAAGTGTGTAAGACACCTTTTTGGCTTACTGGATACCAGAAGGAAGGTGAAGGGGGGGGAGGGAGGGGTAAATCAGATAAAAGGAATCAATCATATGAAGGACAGTAATGGACTGCAGTATGTAACAGATGTGAATTTATGATACACTAAATCTATATGCTATAAGTATTGTTATTTCAATAAAAATTTAAAATACACATAAATGGGGAAAATAAAGTAATATCCAAAAAATAAATGTTGGGATTCAACTTTCTGGTGTTGTCACACTAACTCATACTAATGTATTCAATTTAAGTTATAGAAACTGTCAAAGGATAGTTGGTGGGCTAAAAGAATTTGTTTTCAAAGGAAAGTTGCAAGCAGAAATGAAGGTAAGTAGGCAGGCAGGCAGGAAGAGAGAGGAAGAAGTACTTTTATTTAGCTGTTCAACCTGGCTCTTCCCACCAGTCCCACATCTCAAATCTGGGTCCTTGAGATACATATGTGCACTGTATCCGCCGGCCTTACCCACTAGGCCACCAGGGTGCACCAAGAAATGCTATTGAACCCAAATCCAATGTGCCATTGCTATAAGTGATGCAAGAAAAGTCATCATCTAAAAGCATCTCATAACGCTAAGTGGCACGAAAGTGTCTATTAACGACACTAAGTCAAGATCCACTAAATTCCATAGAAAGCACTTTAACACTGTGACTTATCTGCCAAAAAGTAACTACAACTTTAAGAAACCCTCCTTTAGGTCAACTGAGAATCTAATCACAAGTTCTAATTTGCACCACTACAGGTAATGGTCAATAATGGCAGCACAATATAAGAATGACAGACTGCTCAGGACAGTAATCTCCAGAGAATGCACAAAATGACACACTGGGCACAATTAGAAGTTATTAGCGCACTTCTATTTTTATCTAAAAAGCTACATTTGCTAGTATTTAACAAAAGGAACCGATGCGCACATTCTCCCTGAGTCTCAGACGACTGCATGCCACCAACAGGCATCAGAAGCACCTGGCGACGTGTAGATAATGCACTGTGATGCACCGCTGTATGCTGGCTAAGTCGACGCCTGAATTTTAGTTTTAACCAAACCCTCACACCAAACAGGCAAGGAAATCTTAGAAGATTCTGGCCAAAGAAAATATAAATAAAGATACCATCATTATCATAAGCACAATGTGGGGGAGTTAGTTTCTCTTACTCACTGAGGTAAAAGTAAAAAATATTGGCAGCTCTTTAAGAGGGTGGTAAAAACAACTTTCTTCAAAATTATCAAGGTAACTTTGTGCACAAGTTTATGTTCTCTGTCAATAAGGAAGAACAAACCCTCCCCCTAACCATAAAGTGCCCACTATTGCCCTATTAGCTAAGAAGGATATATTAGTTTTTTAAATAAACAAACATGGAAAAAACTCAAAACTTTTAATGACAAAAGAACATCCTCGTAATGGGACTTATCTTAGAAAGTAACGGGACTTATCTTAGAAACTGTAAGAAAAATGATATCATATTAAAGATCAATCTCTTACAATATCCAAATGCTTTTAAGTTATTCTAAATTGTATGTTTGAACATGAAATGGCAATAAAAGTATACTGAAGCTATTTGACATTACAGTAAAGAGTAAGATAACAAAGGTCCTATAATACTAAAAGAGCGCACTAGAAGATTAGACAAATAACTTTATATAAATGTAAAGGACATTAGTGCTGTCAACCAACTACTACTTGTTCTCTTTCCCACTGCTGCATTTTCCTGGCCTTAAAGAGGTCAAGTGAATTGCTCTGACCAATGAGATCTCTAACACGTGTCATTTCTGAGCAGAAACTCAAGAACCTGAGTGATGCACTATGTTCTTCTCTCTCTCCTTTACAATAATGACAATGCTCCATCTACCTGGCTTCCAGGGTAAACATGAATGACCTGTAACTGAGTGACAGACTACATGAGAAAATACTGTTGCTCTAAGTCACTGAGATCTGGAAGTAGTTTGCTACCACAGCTTAACCCAGCCTCCTCAGAGTAGGGTAGGGTGAGGTGATTTTGATAAAGTGTAATGGCGGTTCTAAAGAAGAATACATGTCTCCCATCTGCTCAGTCTTGTCAAAGGGGATGAAAATTTTAAAACCACTATTTTGTCCATTCAGTAACTACAACTTTCAAGCATGTCTACATAACTAAATATGCTTTTGGTTCTTATGTTTAAGTTCCTTTCAAAAGGATTTTAAACTTTGACAAAATCCAAAATCTTTTAAACAGAATTCAGATTTTAGTTTGTACCCAGAAGCTTACCACTTAGTAATTCAATCCAGTTCTGGACTGTTTCAGGAGGCTGCGTTTCCTTAACATGCTTTAGAGCCTCATCAAGAAGAACATCCCCTGTTGGAGCATCTGACTTACAGATCACCTAAAAAGTAAGAAATTAGAATGAAATGACCCGCTGAGCCTGTTCTTTATGACGTGTCCTCGTTAAATGAAAATCAAATTATACAGATAATTCATTATAGTTAGTCACAAGTGCTTATAAAGTATCAAAATTCAGATTATAAATTAATTCTACATTAAGGAAATCCAGATTTTAATCTAACCAGATTAGTTACAATTATGAAAGAAAATAAAGGTGGTAATATAATAATTTAAAAAAATGTTACACTAGTTTATACTTACTGTACTGTTCTCCACTGCTAAACCTTGGGCTACGTGCTCAAGATTCATTTCCAAACATCAGTTCAGAAACAGATGAAACTATACGTTACGTACAATTCAGAATCGATAAAGGTGACGTTTCACATCAGTAAACGAATAAAATTTTCAGTAAATGCTATTAAAACAACTTGCAACAAAATTAGAAGTAAAATGAAGACTTGGCTCCTCAGAGCTTAGACCACAATAAAAGATTTAAATGTGAAATATAATTTTGTGGGTGAGAAAGTTTTTTTTCAAAATTGTAACAACTAGCAGAAATCTCAAAGAAATTACCAACAGATTTTTACATAAAAACTTTTAAATAATACAATTTTTAAAACTATATTGGGATATAAAATCCTAATCAAAGAGTAGAAAAATTCAGGCAGGATAAGAGAGAAGAAAAAAGAGAAAAAAATGTTACCTCATTTTAGCCAAGTATTAGATCTCTATAGTCTTTTATTAATGTTCATAGCTGTGCAACACATTTCTGGTTGAAATTCTTTAACATTAAATTTTAATCTATTACATATCATGAAATTTAACAGTATTCTTTTTAAAACACAACAATCTCTTAAATCTGTTCTCAACATATTCTTTAATTTTTGTTCAATCTTATGAAAGGTTAAAAAAATATCTGAAATAGTATGACCCAATAAAATATTAGAACAAATGCAAGTCATTAATCAATTTTTTTAATTTTAGTGGTTATATTAAAAAGAAAATATGTAAAATTTCAATATATATATTTGATTTAACCCAGTATCACCAAAATAGTAAAACGTAATAAACATTTTTATATAATAATTTCATTATTATTTCTTTTGTTTACAAAGCCATACTCATTTTAAGATACTGAAGTCATTTCTCAATCTATGGGTATTACACACCAAACCCACCACCAGAGTTTCACCAATGTGGAATATATATTTGTAAAGTGGAACATAAACTTGTATTTTATACTCTTTTTCCATAGTAGGTCTTCAAAATCCCAGCGTGTTTTTATCTACAGCCATTTCCAATTTGCACTAGTCATAATTCTGAGTATCTGGCTCATAAACACATGTGATTAGTGGCCACTGCTGTTGAACAGTGCAAATGTGGAATATTTTCATCATCACAGAAAGTTCTATTGGATAGTGCTATTCTAGAATATTCTTTTAATGGGGGGTGAGAAAGAATAAAAAAAAGAAAGCTGAGAGAAAAAGTTACATGTCTACTATTATAGTCATGTTACTACTCTTGCTTCCCACTATCTGGTCTCAATGTCCACCTATGAATATCCTTTGAGAAAGGACTTATATCAGGGACATTAAAAACCTGGGAATAGGTGAGGTTAGTTTGTTTTTTTAATGACATTCTGTCCCTAAATCTCTCTCAGATGGATCACTTTTCTCTATCATAGTCTAATCTACCTAATCTGATTTTTTTTCAAATAAGCTCTTAACTAGGTCCCCTTAACTAGTTTTAGCCCTTTTCAAAGCATTCTTTTCAATCATTTTTCTAGCAAGACAAATCTTACCATGACATTCCACTATTTCTGTCTAAAACTCTTGAATGACTCAAACTAAGTTTCAAACACTTTAACAAAATTCAGTAATGTCTGACCCACTCATAAGTATTCTCTGCCCCACACATAGAATTTCTATGCAGAGGTTTTCTTCTTGGTGGAGGGAGAACTTCATTCTTAAATATGAAGAGACAACTAAGAATTATACACATTTGAGGGAAAGTCTTCAATGCTAAAGCAGCCAAGAGAGAAAATAAGAACTCTGAAGAAATTAAATAAGAAAGGAAATTTTCGAAAGATTTGTAACATTCTCAGAACCTAAAAGATATATTCATGAAATGATAAGATGTTGCAATCAACAATACAAAAAAAATAAAAATAAAAATAAAAAACAAGGGCTCTTAGAAATATTTATGAGACTATAATAAAAATCCAACAGCTGAAAAGTCAACTGTATCTCAATGAGGCAAGAAAGAAAAAGACCAAGAAATTCATATTGAATTTACAGAGTTCTAGAAAATGGAGGACATAAGAAAACGTAACTTTCCAACCAAATGACACAGATTCCCGATGAAAGAACACATGCGTTAGAAGACCCGTGTTAAGGCATATCAACAATTTCAGAGCACCAGGCTATACAGAAGACCCTAAGTGTTCCCAGGGAGAACAAAATACACAAAGAATGAAAATTAAAAGGGCACCAAACTTAACAGCAACTCTGTATACTAGAGGACAATGGGGAAAATGTCTTCAAAATTATGGGGAAATGTATGCCTCAAAATATTTTCTTCCCACAGGAATGGAAGAAAATTTTAGATCCGGAAAACAAGAAGTAGAAAGCAGCAAAAATGTGACAGGAAGTTCCAGTAGAACCAAAGTAGAATCAGTCAAGATTGGAACAGAAGGCAAATTTTATGGAGCAAAGTGATGTAATTGCACATTTGAAACAATGATAACTTTTCTGATGGAGAATGTTTAAAAAAAAAAAAAAAGATAACTAAAAAAATGCTTTTCAAAAAAGTTACTAAAAAAAATTAAAATCCATAAACGGAAATAATAAATTAACTTCAGGAAAAAATTAACAGTTAAACAGTTATAATAAAATGATCATTACCTGTTTTTACAAAAGCTAACGTATTTCTACTAGGAAGATTAGGGGGTTAGCAGTAAGAGAGCCAAATACCCATCTTTTACGATAGAAAGTAAACTGCGTCCCAAATTAATACACAGGGCAGTGTAAGTTTCTACAGAAATATGGAGATAAATGCCCAAAGAAATAACCAAGAGAACTGTAGTGAGCTGAATGGTGTGCCCTCTGCCACCGCCATCACCAACAAAACACAACACAACACAAGTGTCGATGACCTACCTAACCGAATCCCCAAAACCTACTAGAAAAATAAACCTTTGCAGGTGAAATTAAATTAGCTCTTTAGATGACGTCATCCTGGACTGTCCAGGTGGGTCCTAAATAAAATGAAAGTGTCCTTTATAAGAGAGATGGTGACATTAAGACACGATAGATGTAGTCATAAGCCAAGGTAACCGTGGAGCCGCCATAAACTAAGAGACAGAACAGAATCTCTGAGAGCATAGCATACAGCTTGATTCTAGACTTCTGACCTCCAGGACTGTGAAAGAATGGCCATCTGTTGCTTTAAGCCACTGAGTCTGTGGTAATTTGTTAAGGTAACCCTAGGAAACAAATACGAGAACTAAGAATGGCTGCCTCAGGAGTAGACTAAGGAATGAAAAATGGCACATAGATCATTGCTATTTTTGTCATAAGTCTTTAGTACAATTTGACTTTATATAATTTTAACAAAATAAATTATTTTAAATGAGTAAATTAAATGAGATTGGAGTATTTTAAAAAAAAAACCTGTCAGCTACCTAGTTAAAATCACAAACAAGTAGGCTGAATAATAAGCCTATTCATACAGGGAAAATGTCTGAGTCATCACTGAATCTACAGGGTTAACAGCAGACTTAAGCAGTAAATAAATGTAAGATGAATAAACAAAAGGGCAAATAATTTGCTGATAACCAACAAACCAAAAAAATGGTTCTTGTTCCCACAAAAGTATAAAAGTCTTTTCACTTTAGGACAGGGCTCCATAACACTCATGCAAAACTACTTATAATTACTAGCAACCTATATTAATAACAGGTATACATTTGTATATTAATATTTCATTAATAACTATAATGAAGGATTAGTTTTCTCCATAAATCTATGATTACAGCTAATAAAATAAACATTATGTTTTGCTTTACATTAGTATCTAAAATAATTTTAAAACTAATCTCACACAAACTCATTTGACTTTAGTTTTAATGATTAGATTTAATTTTTACATCCTATGAGGAATACTTTCTAATATACTATGTTTACTCTGCATATTACAAAATTACATTAATTTCTTTTGTATAGAATTTATTACTCTATAGCATATCAATCAAAAAATGTCCAGTTCTGACTTAAAACTGAATTTCATTAACACACTGTTTTAAAGGAGGAACAGTTTTGGGTCCAAGAAACCAGACAGACTGGAAAACAGTACTGAATATCTGAAGTTGTGATTGAAGTTAAAAATTCTAAAAATTAGCAAATCTTAACTATTAACACAGACCATCACAGTAGAGAAGGTAGAGATCTAAAAAGTATCTACATTGTGCTAAAAAAAAGATAAAAAACCTTGTATAGCTAAATATACAAAATAATACTGTTGAGCTTTAAAAGACAGTCAAGTGTTTCCAAATCAGGGCTTTGAGAAGCAGTAAGTGAAGTCTGGAGTCTTTCTGAACATGTAAGATGCAATGGCCAGAGACCCTAACAATTACATTACCCAAAGAACCAGGAAACTAAGAAATCAAAAGGTATATGGAAATAATTCAATAAAGAATCAGCTTTAAAATCAACTTCCTCTGTAATTTTTGAAAGTTACTTATAGAAACATTATTTAACTTTAGGCAGCACAAATTCTTAGAGGCACATCTCTTACCTTTCTCGTTAATAAACTTTTACGTCTCATTCCACAAGCCTCTAGTTGTAACCTTCCTCTCAAGGCTAATTCAATTAACATACAGCCACGCAATCCAGATGATATACAGTCATTCCAAAATGATGTGTAACCCTATTTAAAAAAGCAAAGAGCAAAAAGTTAATTTAGAGACAAAAGTATAAATATTTCTAGGCAAAATTATTTGGGTTTTGTTTTTTTTTCTTTCCATACCGTATAACTTTAAACAGTGGGGAAAAAAAATGCTATTACTATACATTACTAATCCAGGGTTTCCAGAGGCTGTCTTTTAGCCAAACATTCTTACAGGCAGATACAAAACAAATAATTTTGGAGGTCAGATGTCTAAGCTATAACATCTTTTCTTCATTAATCTATGTGTAGATTAGACCCTTTCAGAATGAAGGGCCACAGTTCACCTACTCAGCTAACCTCAAAAGACTATAGCAGTTTATTATTTGTTTATATGAGCAAATTAAGCAGCTAAAGAAAATCAATCCAACCCAATTTAGCCTCAGAGAGAATTAGAACATTATTCAATGCTGTTTGGGATAAAAATGCAAGGTTAATTTTGAAAGAATATATTAGAAAAAATATGTATAAGCCCATTAACAGAAAGAATAGCTGCATACCTAGAGTTCTGAGTAACAGCAATCAGATACTTCTTCCCACCACCACCCCGCAGAGAAAAATATTAGGAGAGCATCCAAGATGGAAGAACAGACAGAATGAGAGTGATAAATATCTAAGGATCTGGGGATGCACAAGTCAATCAGACACCGCCAGATAATCAGGGTACTCTGAGAGGAAATATCTAGGGCTGTCTACATTAAGCCATGAAATCTGCCAAGAGAGTTTGCTGATTATCAATTTAAAGAGCCCAGCTCTGAGGAGAAAGCAGAAGCTATTAACTGGTTCTGTTTGTAAAACTCAGAACAGCAAACAAAATCTTGGTAGGAAGGGGAGCAGGACAATCAATTCTCTGAAGAATGGAGGGCCTAGGATTAGGGAGGCCTAGACCCATGACAGCATACTTCCCCAAGGTCAGTCCTGGTACTTTACTACTTATCACAGTGATCAGCTGTATTTCAGAATATGAGTGACCAGCAGGGCCAAGGGACTTCACTACTGCTACTTGGCAAAGTGGTTAATAAAACCAATAATTTATAGAAGTTAGATAAAATCCATGGCTTGTACATAAATGACAAAGTTCTAGGAAGCCTGGAATGACAGTTATATATGTCTAGCTTTGACTGGCCTGGACACAGAGATGGCATTCCCAGCCTCTACAAATTGTAAACAGAGTTTGTCTCATGAAGCAATAATGAATGTAGAAAGGACCACATTTCTGCAGCCTGGAAATTCCAGCTGAACTTACTTTGCTGGCAAGAGGTCTCAATATCAACTGCTCCCAGGGTAACAGTGTACCCTAAGATGTTAGCACAACCGTCTTAATAGCAGACTTCAAAGATCCACATTTAGTGAATGACTTTGGGGCACCAAAAGACACATGTTTAAAGAGAAATGAATTCAAGTGAGAAAAGCAGGCAAACGGACAAGAACGGTTCTCTACCAGAGCTTCTGGGACTCACTAGCATTATGTCTAAGATAAATGAAGCCATCAAAGTCACATCAGGCAACAGAGTAATATAGTACACTGATGACTGCCTACTAAGAGCCACATCATAAAAGTATAAACAGGAACCAGCCAAGTGAGGGAAATTAAGAGAAGGGAAGGATTAAATGAAAGTTCTTAAAAATGGCGTAACCGGATGGTAATGCCACCCTTAGAAATGCAGTATGTACTGAGAAAGAATGGCAGACTAAAGAGTCAAGTAAATGTGGTCATGACCCAGGCCAAGACTGCAGTGAATCTAAACCATCCGCGTGAAACAGAACCCCATGGGCAGGACAGCTGCTGAGAGTTGCTGCTGGAGCCCCAGCTTCAGCCTTGCCAAGTGTTGAAGAGTCCTTTACTCTCTAGTGCTAGCCTTAAAACTACATTTCGCCTCTTCCAAAATATACATTTCAAAAGTTTAGTATCTGTAGCGTGCCCTGGTGGAATCAGCGGTTTGGTCAGCCACCTCTGCAGGCACAGTTCACATACACCCAGGGTACCCGGTTCATGCCCTGTGGTCGGGGGAACAACCAAGATGAACTACATAAAATAGACGAATGCTTCTTCGTCCTTTTCTTCCTACCTGTCTGCCTCTGCTCACCTTCATTCCTGCTTGTACCTTTCATTTATTAAAAAAATTAAAACCTGCGCATCTCTGAAATTAGGAAGCATTTTAAAATAGGTGTCACCCTTAATGGAAATGTATCTATTGAGCTAATCTACTATGGTCTTAACTGGTGAACTGGGATACTAGAAAACTGAAAACAGACACATCGAAGGTTATACCAGGTACAGCACACAGGCTGTCTATAAAAAAAAAGGAACAGAACATAAGAGACATGAGCCCTGGTGGAGCAGAGGTTAGGTCAATCACCTCCAAGGGACCCAGGCCACATATATCTAGATTCAAGTCCTTGCTGGAGGGGGACGGACAACCAGTGTGAACAACTAAATAAGAAACAAAATAAAATGCTGCTTCTTCCTCTCTCCTCCTGCCTGCCTGCCTGCCTGCCTGCCTGCCTGCCTGCCTGCCTGCCTACTTGCCTTCATTCCTGCCTGTACCTTTCCTTTAAAAAAAAAAAAGAGGAAGAATCAAAGGGACGTAGAAACTAAATGAAAGCACCTTTAGTTGCCTTCCTCCAACTATCTACTTTAGTGACAAGTATTAATACTGACTGGCAGAGGTGAGAAAGGCCCATTACGGAGATGAACAGCATCCAGCCCGTGAAGGAGACCCCACCAGCGTCTCAGTCATGCCTCTGCTACCTCCCTCTCAACATGGAAAAGCAGCTTCTCCCTGAATGAGGGAGACACCTCACCGGCTGGCAAGCCAGGGCTGTTTCTGAACGCTGCTACTTGACTCCTTCCCCGTCCCACCAATCCATGCTCACGGAGTGTGCCTGTGGAGCTCAATGCCAGGCTTGTATCTCCAGTGGCTTCTGTAACATTTCGTTTACTGGACATTCTCCTGTTTGGGAGACTAAGTCAACCTACCTTCGTTTCAGGAGGGACTGACCACCTGGCATGTGACAAGTCTGTCAGCTCTTCCTCCCTTAGGTTTTAATACTGCCTCATGGGGCCACATTGGGAGGGTGGGGTAATAAGAATAAGGGTGCAGTTTCCCCCCAACCTCAGATTTACCAAGAAGCAGGTATAAGAGTAGAGGGCAAAGAGGGATTACATAAGGCCACTTTTCTCAATTTCATACAGCTCTGCCAAATAAAATGAGTTTTATTTTATCTTCTGGTTTTATTGCATAAATATTTTAATGTAATTTACCAAATAATGAAAATATAAGGAACTGAGGTTAGAGGGAGGTGTTTAAAAAGAGGTTATAGAGTCCAAGACTGGCGCTGAAAAGGTTAACATACATTAAAAGAAGGGAAAAATTTAGGGAGGAATTGTGATGCGTTATTGGAAGGGTATGTAGTATATAATGTAATGTATGAGTGTATGAGGTTGCCTCTTAACAATTTGTCCTTCAGATGAAAATTCTCCGATTTAAATTTTCAGAAAAGTCTTGTGCCTATAAAAAGAAGCCACAGTTTCTTTTGGAACTTTAGTCTTTAAGATTACATGCAATTATTACTCGACATCTAGGATTATTACTAAAATGAGCACTGTAGTTAATGGTGGTTGATGGGTTCTAATTTTGAAAGGAGTTCAGAGAATAGAAGGTTATTTCTAGAAATCCTCCCCCCATACTGGACCAAAACACTTCTTCCTTTTATATTAGACTCACATTTTCATTTTAATTTTTTTGCGGGGAGGGGGCTCTCCAAATGACCAATCTAAAACATTGGTTCCTGATAGAGGTTTAGTATTTCTCCATTTTGTTTGTTAGGAGATTTGAGATAATAACTTTTGTTTTTATCTTATAGCTTTAAAAGAATGTTTATTTGTATCCTCAGTTTCGTGAGAGGATTTTTCCTAAATGATTATCTAAAGTATGTTGCGCTTTGGGGGGGTCATCACATGCTTGCTGATGTGTGTTACCTTGTCAAGTTACCCTTGTTACCATGTTACTGTAGCATTACAGCAAGTGCCTTATAGGACTTGGCTCTGTCCTACAGTCCACAATGAGATAGTATGAGTAAGCGCGCAGTGCGGCCCACACTTGTAAGGATGAAAATATATGCAGTCAGTGGGCTCTGGGTGGAAGTATCAATAACCTGTTTCCTCTGTGCTCCTATATACCCCTTTTGGACAGCATGTGTTAAAGCTCATCGCTCTGTATACAGATTAACACTGTCTCTGCTGGGTCGAATTTGCATCCATGGTTTTCTTCCTATCTGGCTGCCTTTCCTTGTTGGAAAATAAGGGAATGCCCTAAATCTTGAGACTGAGGTGGAGGACTCTGCCTTACTCTAGACTCTTACATACGAAAATATCAATATTGTTCATTTTGCAGGTTGAAATAGAAAGACTATAGCACACTGCTTTGCATACCTAAGTTATGTGGCTTTCTTTCCCCAGGGGAAACAAAAACTGTATGATACAGATGTTGATTTATGATGATACACACCTTAAACATATGCTGTTATGATGCTTTGTTCCTTCAATCAAAATCAAAATTAAAAGAACTACATGAGATAATGCTGACCCTTCAATACTGGTAAAAATGAAAATGTGACAGCAAACTGTTGACAGAGATGAGGGAACGGGCACGTTCATGGGATGGGAATGCAAACACGAGACCACTGAGAAGAATGTGGAAATCTAGAAAAATCACATTTACCATTTAAGTTGATAATCCTGCTTTTAGCAATTTACTCTGAAAAAAATCGCCTAAATATGAAACAAAATATGCATATGGTTATTAAATTAACAAGTATGAAAATCTTGAGCATAACCCATAAATACATGGATAAGAAACGGGATGAATATATAAGGTACCTACATAATGCAACACTATGGGCCACAGAAAGCTCCCTGTAGGGTAGTGTGGAATAATCTAAGGACAAAAAATGCCGAACAGTAACAATGGTAAGCTACGCTTTGTAAACGGAGAAGAGGAGCAAGGATGAATATATGTATAAAGTTAAGGAAAAAAAAAAAATCCAAAACTTTTAAAAGATTATCAATTGAGCACCCTCATGGCGCTGGCCACATACAGCCCAAGGACAGGATCTCAGGACCCAGGGACTGAGGGAACAACTAAAATTAACTAAGTAAGTAAATTGCTTCTCCCTCCTCTTTCTTCACACTTGCCTACTGCCTATATTCATTCTTGATTTCTTCCTTACTCTTAAAAAACCCAATAGGAGGAATGAGGCAGAAGGACAAGCATGGACATGAGATTTCTAACTCATAACACAGCTACATACATTCAAAAAAGAAAAGAAAATATTTCTAAAGAATGAACATATATGAACCACCTAACTATATACTACTTAGTAATCCAACCATAAAGAAAAATTATCTATTTTAACTCTAGTATTTTAACTGTTAATCCTTATATAGGTACTGCAAAGAAATTTTAAGCTGAACTCAATCAGTATTAATAATGACATCATTTTGATACTATTTTAATACATGTAGTATTAATACAAGTTATTTTAAGAACTAAGATTTAATAAGAAAAGCCAAGTATACAATCCAGTGAGATAAAAATCCATCATGCTAAATTTGAATTAAAAACCATATAAACTGATTTCCCCTCCCAAAAAAGTTTACTAATTCTGGTTCTTAAAGAAAATATATTCTGGCGCGCTCTGATGGAAGAGCAGTTAAGTCAATCACTTTCAAAGGATGCAGGCCACATACCCAGGGTTTGAGTACTGGCCTAGGGGAAGAAACCAGTGTGAACAATTAAAAATAAAGATGCCTCTTCCTCCTCGCTCTTCCTGCCTAATCACCTTCATTCCTGCTTTTACCTTTTAAGAAAAATTAAATTAATTTTTTTTAAAATAATTCTCTACGTACTGAAAAGTTCTAGAAGAAATGACAACCCAGTAAGACTACAACTATTTCCCAGGATATGATCCATTAGTCACTATCAGAAACCAGGATTCCTGGAAAGAATGAATTCAAGTCTGAAACAGGAAATGTCCAACAGCAGCCTGAGACAGCTGTTGGTGTAGATCAGAAAGCAAAGAGCTACCAAGGCTAATGTAAAAGGTTACACCAAAAGAGCACTGGGGTCAAAAAGAAAAATCCCCATTGGCCAAGGTGAGAGAATTTGAACTTCAAAAAGAATATAGAAGTGAACTAAAACACAATGTGAGTACTTCTAATAAAAACCAGTAAGTTATATTTTTTAAAAGAAAAAAGCTCACATCTCACTGGAAGGAACTAAGATACCAATTTTTTATTCTAAAACTTAAGTGTTTAAAATTAAGGCATGCCCTGGTGGCCTCATGGATAAATCCACCAGGCAGAGTCAACATACATCTCAAGGACCCAGCTTCAAGACCTAGAGCTGGGGAAACTACCAAGATGAATAAGAAAAATGTTTCTTCCTTCTCTCTCTTCCTGCCTACCCACTTGCTAGTCTTCATTACTGCCTGTACCTCGCCATTAAAAAGAAGTGTTTATCATGCTTATCTTGACTTTTAAATGAATGAAATAAAATGCATAGGACTAGAGAAATCATTAAAAGCTATCAAAATATTAAAAATAAGTTTGTGGTGACAAACTCATAAGTATTTTACTTTTACTTGCTGCCTACCTTCATAAAGAAAGATATTAACTTTCAGTTATAGGTCACTAAAAAATTATTCACACTTAAAACATGCAGCATTGTAAAATCAATGTCATCTCTATAAAAATATATTTAAAAAGTAAAATATAAAATTGTATGATAAATAATGTTTCACACACAAAGTGCTTTGCCCTGAGTTCAGCAACTGACCTTAGGCTAAGATATCAGAGTTCAATGGGAAATGTATAATCGACAGATAGGTCACCAAATAAATTCACTGTATTAGAATTCCTAAAACCAGACAGTGAAATCTCCTGATGTGATAAAAAGAAAACATATGACATTACCTAAGAAACAGTCTTGCTCAAAATATTAGAATATTAATCTAAGAGATCCTCTCATATACATCAAGTGTGGGAAAAGAGAGGAACCAGCTGAATGATACTACAAAGGGGTTGAAGGTAAATTGAGAATGTCCCATATTTTGTTTCTACAAGAAGTTAGGGGAAGAAAGGATGGCCTCTGGTGTTCTAAAATGGTGATGGATATATACACAACTGTGAAGATCATAAAAAGCTCCAAATTTAAATGAGTGAATTGTATGTTAGGTAAATTACATCTCAATAATGTTGCTCTTTAAAAGACAAACTAAGCAAATAACTCCATGTAAGCAACTCAATAGGCCAAAAGAAAGCCCTCAACTTTATTTTTATCAGCACAAGGGAAAAAAAACCAGTTAAATAGGTAAATAATGCTTAGACCAGGACTCCATCTCCACCCAAGTAAATTACTAGTAGTAACAAAGTCATAATTATGTTTCAGAAGTTACTTTTTAAGCAATTTGTAACTCAATGCTTTTCTTCCACAACAGTCAGAGCCAGGCGCCTTTAGCAGGGCCTCTGCTCTCAGTGTCTTCATTCAAAATCTGATTTCTGACCTCCAACCCTTGGGTACTTAGGGACATCAGCCCTGAACAAAGAAATCCTATATAAAACTCAATCCAAGGAATAAATTCAGTCTATGTGCTATACTTTCTCAATCTTGTGGTGATTCCAATCCTAAACTTCCTTTCTTCCTCTCAGTCTCCTCCATTCTTACCTTCCTCTCCAGCCAGCACAATAATTCTAAGTACACTCATTATTTAAGTACTAAACATGCATTAGCTCACTTAAACCTTCACAATAACCTTCTGAAGTACTATTATCATTCCCAATTCAAAGATAGAGTAAATAACTCCAGAGTACTCCACTTCAACCACTCTTGTTAATTTTCCTAGTTTTCTTCCATTGCATTCACACTTAGCAAAAAAACCAACCTTAGATCAATCCAATTGCCCACTTTCTCCTTATTTATAATCTTATCCTTAACTGTGTCTCCAATCTGCTAGTTAAAAAAACTACAAAAAAAAAAAAAAAAAACGTGCAAACAGTACTACTATAACTAATGATATCTAGCAAATGATTCTGTTTCCATGAAGTTCTCATCACTCTCCATTGCAGCTATTTCAAAACCCTGTTTCTCAAATCTCTGAACTCAGCTCATTTTTGCAGATGATTTCATAAAAAATGAATACTTTCTAATAGGAATGGTCTCAATTTACAGCAAAGTCAAACCAATAAACTCAACTTCCTCCATACTCACTTTTGTCTGGTTACAGTAGGAAAACTGCCTCCCTATGTTCTCCCACCTGAATAAGTACCTTTGTTCACAACTCCTGCTCTCCTAAATGATCTCGACCCTCTTGCATATATGCTAACACCATCAAACTTTTTCAAGCTTGCCCATCATGAGAAAGATATTGACCAATTCTGCCCTATTACTCCCATTCACCACAAAAACTCCTTGAAAGTTTCCACCACTTCTCTTTTATTTCCCAACCCACGCAATCTGGTATTATTCTAAACAAGCCTTCTCTTACTCAACTGTCCCACAATATCTGATACTGTTGAAATTTCCTCTCCCCCCGCCCTCCCCAACTTCCATAGCACTGTTCTCCTGATTTTCCTGGCCAGCTTCTGCCTGGGTTTTTACAAATTACTCTTCTATTAAGTGTAGTACTCAGTGATCACCTCTCATTCACACTCTTCTTAAGACATCTCAATCACTCTCACTTGCTTTAATTTTTTTTTTCAAATAGAGAAAATTAGTCCCTACCTCCTCCCCGCTTCTATCCGTTGGCTCTTTCAATTTTTATTAACATCTTAAAACATTCTCCTAACTTTTAATGTATATTCATTCTGCCACACACTGAGTACTTAATATTAAAATTATGCTAAGCATATGATACAGACCATGCCTAATCCTTAAAAGATCTTGTAAAGCAGGCATTACTCTTCCACTTTCACAAAACAATGAAATAGGCTTATAGGAATTAAAGAACCCACCAGTTACTAAGCAGCGAAGCCTCACCTGAAACTGGTCTCCATAGCTCAAAGTCCTAGGCTTTATAATCTTTCCTTGCCTTCCAAGACCTATTTAATGGGTCATCTAGGAGTGCTTCCTTTTTGCCCCACGAAAATGGAAGAGAACACTACTCCTTTTTCTTTCCATACCTGCCACTGATCACTGCAGAGAGCACAAGTATAAGCAGACAATCAGCTTCCTCTCAAACGATTTTTTGAAGGAGTTGTGGCAAAATGTACACTCTTAACTAGTCAAGTTTTTGGGGGGTTTTTTGTTTTTGTTTTTAAAGGTACAGACAGAAATGAAGACGAGCAGGCAGACAGGCAGGAAGAGAGAAAAGGAAGAAGTACTTTACTTCCATTTCAGTTGCTCACAATGGTTTTTCCCACAGGACCCAGAACTCAAACCTAGGGTATGTGAACTGCGTTCCTTCAGAGGCGATTGATCTAATCCGATTTTTTAAAAGTATATGTAACAGCATCTTATTAACAAGACTTAACTATCACCAAAGTCTTAATTCTAAGAAACATGAAAGTTTTATTTAATAAACACATTTCAGTCTTTAAAACTGTTTTCACATATATGAATTATCTTGTCTCACAATAAGACAATAATGTATTATCAGTTCACATTTGAAGAATCTGAAGTTTAAAGAAGTCAAGAAATATGACACACACTGAAGAATATACCCTAAGTTATAATGCTGACTATAAAGTGTTCTTAACACACACACCCCTAAAATCATCTTTCAGTTCCTCAGAACAAATCAAGCTCTTTCTCACCTCAGGGTCTTGGAGTATGTAGGTCAGTTTTCACTGAATATGGCTCTTACTCATTCTTTGGGTCTCAGCCCAACTATCATTTCCTTGGAAAGTTCTTCCCTGTGTCGTCCTCCCACACCCATTCTCACACCGCATTCCCCAATTTTCCTTCATAGAACCACAATTTGTAGCCCACACACACACACCTGTCTTCTTTAGTATTAACTTAGCAACACACTCCATAAATGTTTGTTGAATGAATAAAAGTTGAACTATGGGCTTTATTTTTCTCTTTTTTAACATTTACATATCTTTCTACATGAGTACAGGCTATTTGTATAAGAAAATAATTAAGTCAGTAGTATTAACTATAGGTTCTTCAACAGTAACTATATCCTAACAACCCTTCTACAAAAATCATCCTAAACCCTTCTTTACCCAGGATCTGGCGCCCACAACTTCTATTTTTTTTTTTAAGGAAAGGTACAAGTAGGAATAAAGGTGAGCAAGCAAGCAGGCAGAAAAAGAGAAGGAAAAAGCATTTTATTTGCATTTAGTTGTACATCTTGGTTGCCCTCCCCTGCCTGGGACATGAACCCAGGGTCCTTAGGATTTATGTGGACTACATTTAGTATGGAGGCAGTTGACCAAACCAATACACTCCAAGGCACGTCAAATTTCACAAATTTTAATAACTTCAAGCCTATTCCAACCCTGCTGCTTCCAGCTTTCTTCACATGAACAGTCTTAAGTTTCTACAGTTTATAGTATCACTGCATCTCTAAAACCCACAACGGCCTCCAAAATTCATTTCCAAAAACATTCTGGGTAATGACTTTCCATCTCCCTATCCCACACACAACTCCCCTTGAATATTAGTTTTCACTATTAGACAACTTACGCTTTATTTCACTGTGTAAAATAGCATCATATATAGAAGAATACAAAGTTTCCCATCAAGTTATTTTCATATCTAACCTGTCTACCATGCTGTTTTCATGTCAAATCACAAGCCACATCCATTCAAAATTCTGCTCAAGGCCCACCCTGGTAATCTAGCACAGTTCAGTTCACTGGACGAAAAATGCATACTTCCCAAGGTCCCAGGTTCAATACCTGGGATCTGGGAAAACAATAAAGATGAACTAAATAAATAAAATACTTCCTCTTCTCTCTTCTGCCTGCCTGCACCTTTCCTTTACAAAAAAAAAAAAATTCTGCTCAAAACATCAAAACTTATCTTTCCAAAGTGTTCCATGCTATTTCTAACTGTCCTCTTTGGCCACACCCTCAACTGCAGGCCTTTACTGCCCTACTCCCAATACTGAGCACTCCAACCCAAAAGACCACTGATGGCCTAGTCGCTTTCCCCTTCTCATGAAATCTTGCCCCACATGAGGAACGCCTCCCTTCAAAAGAATTATCTTACCAGTTATTAAAGCAATAAAGCACATTTCCCTGAATAGCACAGGAATAAGAAAAGGCTGCCATTGTTCCACAGATCAGGCAAAAACGTGAGCCAAAACACAATCTAGGGAATCTGTAGGTAAGAGAAGTTACTTCCACCACTCAAGAGTGGAAAAAGCCATATCAAAAATTCAAATTCTAGACTTTCAAAACCAATTCTACTGAAAGTAAAATTTCTAATAACAGTTTATAATCAGAACACATCCACAAAGGTATCAGAAAAGTAAAGCAATGATGACAAAACTCAAACAGTAGTATGTGGTTACTGAAGGATACAGAAGAGTAGAGGGAAACAGACAAGAGTTGAGGGAGCAAGAGCCCCACAAAAAGCAAAAACAAGGCTTAGACTTAAAGAAGGGTAATTCCCCTGTAACTGAAAGAAGCTGCAAAGAGGCTAGGGGAAAACAGATGAAGGACACCTCCCTGAACTCTGAGCAAAGGAGTAAAACAACAGACTTTACAGGAGTGGTGAAGATCTGAAATACCCACTAGGATAATCAGTCCCAGAGAGTATAAGTGAAAGCCTAAACTAAGTCAGTGACCCTGAAAATGGAGAAAAGACAAAGTCAAAGAATTCAGAGAATGAGTTAACTGAGTTATCTGCTGGGTGTATATGGTGAAAAGAGAGGCTAGTCTGACCCAAGAAACCACATGGAGTGCAGGAACAATCTAAAGGAAAGAAAGTCTCCATTGCCAGTTCAGATAGCTCTCCTGAACACAAAAGCAAATTTGCAAGTGCCTTCTGGAACATCAAGGACAGGTATAAATAAACTGGTTGCTGGACCTCTCTCCTCCTGAATTTCCGATTCCTTACAACCCAGGACAAATCAGCACTCAGCTTAAAAGACAATAAAGTGAACAGACTCTAAGGGATCATCTTAATGAGACTTCAGAGCTCTTTTCAAGAGCTTGAACTTTTTAGGAAGAAGGACAATTTTTTAAAATATCTGATTTCATTTCAAAACCTTGCAGCTTGGCCAACAGGCACATGAAATTATGTTCCTACTGGCTGGCTATCAGGGAAATGCAGATTAAAACAACAATGAGGTATCTATCACCTTAAACCTGAAAGACTGGCCATTATCCAAAAGTCTGGAAACAACAAATGCTGGTGAGGATGTGGAGAAAAGGGAACATTTTTGCTCTGTTGGTAGGACTGCAAATGGGTACAACCCCTGTGGAGAACAGTTTGGAGATTCCTCAAAAAACTGAAGATGGAAATTCCATATGACTCCATCATTCCACTTCCGGGCACCTACCTAAAAGACACAAAAGCCCCCATCCGCAGAGATGTATCTAATCCCATGTTTATTGTGGCCCTATTCACAACAGCTAAGCACTGGAAATCACCTAAGTGCCCAACATCAGATCAATAGATAATGAAGACATGGTGCAATCCACAATGGAACACTACACAGCCCTTAGAAGAGATGAAACCCTGTCATTTGAATCAACATGGATGGAATTAGAGGGGATTATACTAAGTATAACAAGTCAAAAGAAGAAAGATACCAGATGACCTCACTTACAGGTGGAATGTGAATAGATGAACAGATGAAACATAACCAACCCTGAAACATTTGCAACAGAACTGAGGTGACCAAAAGAGAATGGGGCGGGCAGGGGCAAATGGTGGTGGAGACCACTAGACAACGGGGAAGAACACTTGATGATTTGATGGAGAGCATGGTGTGTTGGAATATATCTTAAGAAATGGGGAACCTAAACATAGGAAATTATTAGATTACTATAATAAAAAAATTTTTAAAAATCTTGCAGCTTGAACAAATTTGGAGGAATCACTTTTATTTCAAAACTTATTACAAAGTTACAATAATCAAGCAGTGTAGCACTGGCATATAGACCAATGAAATAGATTAGAAAGCCCAGAAATAAGTCCTCACATGATTCATATTAGTTTAAACAAGTATCAAGATTACTCAATGGAAAGGGCAGTCTCTTCCACAAATGATGTTGAGAAAACAACTCACTTGCAAACAAAGTTGGACTTTACCTCACATCATACACAAAAACTCACTCAAAATGGATCAAAAACGGAAATGTAAGAGTTAAAACTATAAAGTTTATAGGACAAAATACTGGGGAAAAGCTTCAAGACATTGAATTTGGAAATGAATTATTGGATACGACACCAAAAGAATAGGCAACGAAAAAAAAAGAACAGAATAAAGTAGACCAAAATATTTAGAACTTTTGTGCATCAAGAAGACACTATCAAATATTTTCAAATCAACTCAAGTTAGATTAATATCCAGAATATATAAAGAACTCCTAAGACTCAGTAACAAAAGAGCCACCTGTTTAGAAAACGGGCAAAGGATCTGAATAAACATTTCTTCAAAGAAGATATGGCCAGTAAGCACATGAAAAGATCAACATCATGGCTTTTTGAGAAATGTAAATCAAAACTACAGTGATACACCATTTCACACCTGTTAGAATTACTACAATTTCTCCCCAAACAACATTGTTTTTTGGGTCTGGGAAATGCTATTAACAACAATTTATATGGAAAAATTTGTGAGTGCTCCCATACATAAAATAAAATATATGAAATCATACCAAAAAGGATACTGTCAGTATCAGGGAAAATCTGTTATCACCCTCCACTCCCCATTCAAAAAAAGAAAGTAGTAACTTGGCACACCTCCGTAGACCACCTCCAACCAAGCACAGTCAACAGGAAGTCTACACACATCCAAGGACCTGGGTTTCACATCCCAGGACTGAGGTAAACAACAAAGATGAACTAAGTAAAATAAATAAAAAAGCTTCGTCTCTTCCTGGCTGCCTGCACCTTTCCTTAAAAAAAAAAGAAAAAGAGAAACAAAACAAAAAAGATGATGCTCTCTGGTGGAGCAGCATTAGGTCAAAGGCCTCTGAAAGGAGCAAGTCACATACCCCTGGGTTCAAGTCCCGGATCCAAGGGGAAACAAGTATGAACAACTAAATAAAAGTAAAATGAAAATGCTGCTTCTTCCTTTCTCTTCCTGCCTGCCTGCCTGCCTGCCTATTCACCTTCATTCCTTCCTGCCTGCACCATTCCTTTAGGGGGGAAAAGACATTACTAGTGACAAATAAATGGAATTTAATTTCAAAATCAACTTCCAGTCAGCTTCAAACTACTTTACTAATAGGATTCCCTGGGAGGTTCTGTCCCAAGCCCAGGCTTTCCCCACCATCCTAAAACGAAATGTCCACTCTTCTGTCACAGTGCTATGCCCAGAGATATGACCCTCTGATAGAGACCCTCTTCCAGACAGCCTCAACCTAATTCACTACTTCTCTCTGAAACGAAAATGCACTGTTTCTAATACCCACGCAGCACTGTTATTTTAATTTTCATGTATCTTGTCTCACCACCAGTGGAAACTTTAGAAGACCAGAACTTTTCTCATTGTTTTATTCCTAGACCCATTTAACAAAAAGTCTTGAACAGAGTACAATTTTAAAATTCGGTGCAATTATGGAAACTGTTGCTCCCAAATCTTTCCCCACTCTACACCGTCATCAGGGAAAGAGCTTTGAGAATCAATTGCCCTAAAGGGAAGAAGTAAAAAGTAATTTAAAAGATAGGGAAGTTAGTGTGCCTGGTAGAGTAGCGCTTGGACAGTCCTTATACATTCAAAGGTCTGAGAGTCACGTCTCAGGAGTGGCAGCAACAACCAAGATGCAAAACTAAATAAAATAAAACACTTCTTCCTGCCTGCGTCTGCTCACCTTTATTCCTGCCTGAACTTTTTCTTTTTTTTTTTTTTTTTTTAAAAAAAAGGTAGGGAGGTAATAGAAATTAAGTTTCCAAACAGAGTAAGTAAAAAAGAAGGATTGTGAGCCAATGCCTTCTCCAGGCATCTACAGAGAAAATCCTGATCTTGAAGTCAATCAGCAAGGAAGCCCTCTCCTTAAAAGGGGGAAGGGGCATCAAAAATACAGAAAGGTAGGAAGAAAATAATGACAGGTTGGAAAAGGTCGGGGACCTTTCAAACTTTCTGATTTTAAAATTTAAGACATAATGAAAGTTGATGCTTACTGTGCACCAACTACAACCGACAGTTTACACGAGCAACTCTGCCAGTCATTTATCACTGTGGAGGTGCGGGGGCTTCTGGTACCTCTGGGGAGTCAGTCATTACAGATGTCTACAAACTGTTTAAGGAAGACTAGATACTGCCTAAGAAACGAAGTCTTACTTCAGGTTTCCAGACTTCCCAGCCCAGCCGGACAGAGATCACAAAAAATTAGATTGGAAAAAAAAAAAAAAATAGGTTAGAGGTTCAAGACAAAGTGAAAGATAAGCAAAGCATTTGAAAGGAATATTCACCAATGCCAGCAAAAAAATACATGGTGAACAAACTCTGGTTCGGTAGCAGTAAATTAATCTTCAAAGGAGCTAAACCACACACCCCTGGGTTGAAGTAATGGGTGCGGGAAGAAAAAAGGCAGTGTGAACAACTAAATAAAAATAAAATGCTTCCTTCTACTTTTCCTACCTGCCTACCTACTCACCTTCATTCCTGCCCGCACCTTTCCTTTTAAAAAACACAAAAAACACACATATACAATTGCAGAATGTTCAGAGAGTTTCTAAAGGCCATCTGTGGACTCTAATATAAGAACTTCTCCATTTAAGGAATACTCTGTAAATCAAATAAGTGAAATAAGTCAGAGGAGAAAGACAGATACTGGACGATCTCATTTACATGAGGAATAAAAAGAAACAAAGCAAACAGACACAAGGTCTGCTTTGAGACCAGAACTGAGTGGAAGGGAATGGAAGCAAAAGCTATTTGGAGACTTTTAAGACAGTTGTGGAGAATTATTAGAAATCTGGTGGTGGATATGGATATTTGATGAAGTGATCCTGCATGCCTAAAAGGTACATAATGTAAAAAAGAAAAAGTCCCCTCAATACTCAAAAATGTATTAAAAATAATCTTAAAATGTTTTAAAACATAACCAGAACCATTCTTCACATCTATATACGCAATCTTTCAAGCTTTTACTAAAGAAACCTGAAGCTACTGACATCGATTACAAAATGAAGTCCGGCTACCCTTTGACATTTGTCACTATATTAAAAGAAACACAGGAACGGAACAAGTTTTTGTTGCTTCATTGAGACTCACATGAAAATAAAATCCTCTGAACAACGACTATCACAGTTCTGAATGACTCCATTACTCTATTTAAGAGGAGAAAAAGTATGGTGATAGAAAAAACAGGGAAAGTTTGCTTGGATATAAAGGATTATAGGTCAAAAGTTTAAAATGACATACCAGAACAAGTAAAATATTCTCAGGGTGTTCTGAAACTTAAAGACTGAGGCTATAAGAGATTGTTTCTTTGAACATCAGAAAAACTACCCAAACACGTCAAAATTTGATCAAAATAATTTCAAAGTATAATTCTAAAAGATAAATGATTCACACCAGGACACTCTAGCGGTTTTAAATTAATATTCAATGTTAGTATTACTTATAAAATGAATATTTTGACCACACTGAAAGAACTCCAAAGCACTAAAAAAGGAATTTCAATAGTTAACTATCTTTTTTAGAAGGTCTATTAAGTGGGTCAATAAACTCCAAAAACTATTGAGATCCTGTGTATCTCACACTTATGTACCGACTTCTATAAACATCTAAAAAAATAAATGAAAATACAAATCTTTCAAAGATATGAAAGTGCTATTAATTGTTTTAGAAAAGGAATCACAAAATTACTAAACTCAGATGCTTTTTTTGTTGTTTTTTGTTTGTTTGTTTTTTAAGGTGCTGGCAAGAAGGAATGCAAGCAGGCAGGAAGAAGCATTTTTATTTTTATTTAGTTGTTCATCTTGGCTGTTCCTCCCAGGAATCTTGGGATGTATGTGGACTATGCTCAGCAGGCAGGATGCAACAAATCTAACAAGTACTTCACCAGGGCATGCCTACATTTTTTTTATTGCAATTATTCTACACATTAAAATAATTTCCTATGCCTACATTTTAAATTACTAAAATCTTAACACCTCTTGAAATTCTATTTATTGAATTAATTTCCAATAAGAGATTTGGTACGTAGAGATACTATATATCACTACATATACAGAAAGAATTTTTCTAAAAACAAAATTATACATCTAGATAAGTACTGTTATTTCAAAGCGGTGATCTAGTGAGGCATATTCCAAAAATGGAACGTGTCCTTATGAGACAATCTTTGGAGCCAAGTTTAGAAAGTTACACAAAAGTCAGCATCATTATTTTAAATTTTGTTGCCCTAAGTGAGTATTATCCGACTCAATCACCAGTTACTTATTCTCCAAGATACACTGTGAAGTTACAGAATTAGAACTCTTGTCTACAAGCATTAGGAAAATTACTATTGTTAAAAGGGGACTTTACTAGAGGCTCCTGAAACTTACAAAATTCAGAGATACTTGGAAAACTGAGATGGAAAGACAGTGCAATGGCTGTAGGGAGAAAGAAACTCAAAGAACCACATCAGAGTACAGTCTGATCTGTACACAGACACCACTGCTCTGTCTCCAAAACCTCCCACAGTCAGTTCACCTCTCCAGGGGAGAGCCCCTGCAAAAAACATCTGATTGAACAAGGGCATCCTACATACAATGGGAATGGCCTAACGCCAAGACAAAACCACTGGGGGGAAGGCATGTGGTGGAAAATAAATGACCAAAACACTACAATCAGAATAACCATAGGAAAGGACTATTTCTCTCAATTTGAGAACTTTGAGACTCAGAGAGCTTATTATTACATCTAGGCAAAGAATACCACACCTCTTTCCACTTATACTATTACACAGGAACACTCAATTACACCTGACCATTTAAAATCATGAAATTCAAGGTTAAAGCACTAATATTTGACACCAGTGAAGAAATTTAAAAGTATACGATACCAGTTATTTGATGTAATTCTCAATGAGGCAGTCTAAAAATGCTGTCACTACTGGAGACATTAATGGAAAAACAAATAGTTGATGAAATTAAATACCTGGCACGATTGCTGCTTCTCCCCACTGGCTTGGAAGATTATAGAATTCCTGCTAATTATTTGGAAACGGAATACAAGTTTTATCCTGTGACCTCTAAATAAAGACATATCCTGAGAGTCAGAATCCTCAGAGGAAACCAGGCACCTGTGTTTTAGTCAGAAAGGGGCACGCCCTGGTGGAGTAGCGGTTAGGTCAATTGCCTCCAAAGGAGCGAGGTACACATGCCCCTGGGTTCAAGGGGGGAAGGGGATACGACCAATTTGAACTAAATAAAAATAAAATGAAATACTTCTTTCTCTTCTCTCTGCAACTGGCCTTCATTTCTGCCTGTACCTTTTACTTTAAAAAATAAAAGGAAGCTCTTATTGGTTTAAAAAAAAAAAAACTGAAATGTGTATTTAAAATAAAAACCTCTCACAATGATTTTAAAGTCATCCCTAAAAGGCAGTGTCAGATCATCATCTTATTAGCAAGCAGTCTTCCTTTCAATAAAGGATGGAAGAGAAAAACACTAGATCGAGGCTATAAGGCAAAGCAATTTTTCAAGTGTTTTATCAGATGGCTTAAATTACCTGCCACTAAAGAACTTTAAATTGTTATAAAGTACCATTAAGCTTATCTTCATTAAAGCCAGGAAAAAAAAAAAAAAAAACCATGAAAAAAGACTTTGTGCACAATGGTGGCTTAGCGGTTAAGTCCACAGGCCTAGTCCACAAAAAAGGGAGTTGGAGATGGACCTGCCTGTGTATTCACTTGAAATACTTTGAAATCTTAAACAAACAAGGGTAACACATAACTGAAAAAACAAAGTACATTCTCACTATAATTTCTCACAAGACCAAAAACCAGGTTTTGTTTCATTTTTCCTTTTTTAAGTTTTAGTTTTATACACAGGGCATATCCATAAAGAAGTCTCAAACTGTAAAGCCAAAATATTCACTCAGAAATCTGGATGACTTTATTTAGCTTTCTTTTTTGTATTTTCTAAAAAAAAAATTTGTCTCTAAGAAAAGGACTGAAAGCAAAATGTTCATTAACAAGACTGTACATTGTGAAGACTAGAAAAGCAAAGTTGAATATTTCTAAAATCACATTTCTAGGACATTATATCTTGAGTCTGCTTTTTTTCAAAAAACAAAGAATTTCACAGCTGCTTTCACCATAACTCAGTAATCAACAAACGGATACTGGGTCCCTTACCAGAAGGGCATCAACTTTAAGTGATCCACAGCAAAAACACAGCAAATGGGAAATTTAGACATTACCTATGAACTCAAGTTCACTATAAAGCTCACTTATGTATCTAATCAATTCTGATAGAGTGAGTTGTTTTATATTAAGGCTTCTTTGCCCAACTTCATTAACTGGGAAAATTTTCTTAAAATCAAAACAAAACTTAAATGTTTATATCTGACGCTCAACACGTGCTGTTTATAGTTTCCAGGCTGAAAATAAAAAAGTTCCTAGGGCCACTTTACCATACAAAATTTATAGACCACCGATTCACCTATCCGAAGGTCTTTAAAAATAAATCACTTTTGCAAATAGATGAATATAAAGCAAATACAGCAGCATGTTAATTATAGAACCTAAGAGATAAGTCTATAGGTGTCCACTGTAGCATTTTTCTCAACTTCTCTAAGAGTGAAAATTCTCACAAGATATTGGGGCAAAAATAATCGTTTAAAAGTCAGAACACAAGTATCTACAGCAACGTTAACCTGAGACTTTGAAGCCTTTCATCAAATCACACACCCTAGCGTGTTAGGCACCCCACGTAAAAGTCCCTTAACTAAACACAGGATTTTTCTGATAAAACGTATAAATGATACCAAAAATAATCTCTCACCAAAGAAAATTTACCTAGAAAGTCTTTTTCCAAGAAGTTTCAGGAGCATTTTTGACTTTTTACCAGTCGAACAACGTTTGCCTCCATTATTTCACCACAATTTTCCAAAATCCTAAGAGTACACACACACAAAGCCCCCAGAAAGCAGGGTCCTGAAACCTGCAAAAGTCGTGGTCAGGACGCTGGTAGTTCCAGGTGTTTCACGCTAAGGGGCGGCTCCAGGTGGGAACTATACCCTCGGGTCTACACCGATTAAACATGCGCAAAAAGCGGGAAGACACACAGCCAGGGAGTCAAAAATGAAAGAAGTTACTGTGAAAGGAGGAAGGAAGAATCCAAGCAATCTGTGCGGGGAGAATCTGGAAGCCCGGGGCAGCCGGGGGCTCGCGGGCGCGGAGCTCGGGGGCTCAGAGCACAGACGCGCGGGGCCAGAGGCCGGGGTCCCGCCAGGCACCCGAGACCCCGCCGGCCGCCCCCGCCCGGCCCGCCGCGCCCGCACCTCTCGGTCCTTGAGGCCCAGCAGGAGCACCTCCTCCATCAGGGTCAGCCGCGTTTCCTTGGAGTCGCCCTTGTCCTCCTCGTCCTGCTCGTCGCGGCGGCTCTGCGCGTCGTCCTCGCCGCTGCCGCCGCTGCCGCCCGCCGCGCGCTCCTTGTCGGCGGCGTTGCGGGAGGCCTCGGTGCGCCGCTGCACCAGGCCCGAGCTGCGCTGGGTCAGCGAGGTCATGGCTCCGGCCGAGGCGCCGCGCCGCGGGAGACGCGGGACCTACCGGGTCTCCCTCCTCCTCCCCCCGCGGCCCCGACCCGGGCTTCCGTGTTAAATCCGGGCGCTGGGGCGACGGCCGGGGGCAGCGGGGCCGGGGGCAGGCATGGGGAGAAGGGTCGGGGCGAAGCGGGCGGGCCGGGCGTCGGCCAGGCGGAAGAGGGACTCCTTCCTTCCTGCCCGCGACCCCCGAGGCGGCCCGAGTTCCCAGGCGGAGGTGGAGGCGGCGGCGCTGGCGGCGGCGCTTTTCCAATATGGCGGCGGCGGCTGACGTCACCGGAGGATGTGGCACTGCCGACGCGAGGCGGACCCGGAGGGCGCCGGAAGTGCGGGGCGGGGCCCCGACGCGGGGCGGCTCGGGGTCGCGGTCGCGAGGTCTGTCTCTCGGCTTTCGGGTTTCCCAGCCGCTGCGCGCCCTTTCCTTCGCCGCCGGGCCCGCGGTCCCCGACCCACGACGTACCTGCCCGGCGTCTGCCTGCCCCTTCGCTACCCTACACCCGTGACTGGAGCCTGAGACTAGCCTGAGACGAACTCGAGGAGCCCGGGCGTCGCGAGGGTCGACCCCGCTCAGCCCCGAGCGGTGTCCTTAGCACCCCAGGCCATCCTCCGATTGGTCACGGAAGCAGGGGACCCGGTTTGGAGCCCTGGGCCCCACGAGACCCAGCTAGGACTTTGTTACCAGCTGATGGGGCGAGGAGAGGGCGCGCTCTGCCTACACTCCGCACCCCTCATGGCTTGAAAGGAATGTTTAGTGTTTGCTAGGTCTATTACTTTATTACACGAGCGAGTAGAACAAACTGACTAGTATTGTTTGTGAAACTTTTCCACTCCTTCCAACGTGTACAATTGGACCAGGACGTAGTGTGTCCTGTTGGTACTGCACGCGTCAGTGGACTGTACCTTCGCGATCTCTTTATAGAGACAATAAACCTGTTGGGTTTCATGCCACGTCTTTGTGCACATTAAATCTCCCTCCGTTTAATTACTAGATTAAATCCTCTTGGTGTGCTTGACGGTTTGTATGCTAAAGAATAGACGTCAGCTACCTTAGATGGGCGTATGGACGGCCAAAAGGGTGAGGTTTAGAAGTAAAACATTATCCAGAAATAGCTGATATGCTATTCAGTATTGCCTAAAATCAACAGTGGCTACAGAATGATCTGGAAAGGAGAAATACATTGTTGCAACAGGACTTAAATGATAGAAGTGATAAATGCCCTCCGTAAAAGTGTCACACAGAACATTCTAACTAGAGTTCCTCCTCCACAAAGCCATTATTCAGAATGCTTACTGACAGCGCACCAGCAGACCCCAGGCTCTGGAAAGTGAAAATGCTACCTCTCCCAGGTTGGGGAACCTCCCTGGGGACCCTTACTACCCACCCCCCCATCCCATCTCTGACAGAGGTCGATTTCACCTCTACAACTTCCTCACATTCATGTCCTCCCAAAATCTTTTTATTCTTTTCATCTCCCAATTCTTGTCAAACTAATTCGAAATGTGCTTTTTTTTGAAGTATGGTTAATTTATTTTTTGATTAAGATAATCAAATATATTTGTTCAAAGAATATGAAGATACAGTGATAATCTTCCAGCTGTCCCTATTCACCCTGTTTTTACACTCCTCCCCTTCCCTTACCTGGTGAATTTGAAAGATGCTAGCAATTTCTCTGATACTCCCCAATCAAAAGTTGAAACCTAGTTCCCTTCCTCCTTGAGTGTGGACCAGACTTAGTGACTCTGTTCAAATAAATAGAATGTGACAGGGATAGCTGTGTAAGACTTCTTAGATTGTTATAAACATCTTCTCAGCTTCTTCCTTACTCTCTCTGTCTCCTCTCTCTCTCCCTCTCCTATCTCTCATCAGTCACTTTAAGGGAGGCCTCCTGCCATATCATGAAGACATGCAAGCAGTTTTACCAAGAGGTTCAGTTGGGAAGAAACAGGCCTCCCGCCCACCACCACGTGAATGAGACATCTTGGAAATGGTTCCCCAGCCCTAGTCAGGCCTTTAATTGACATGTTGACTGCCACCACATAAAAGATTCTGTATCCATATACTGCTCAGCCATTCCTGAATTTTTGAGTTACAAAAACTTGTTGTTTTAAGGTTCTAAATTGGGGGTAAAATGTTATACAGTAATAGGTACTAAAATACATAGGCATGCACATATACAAATAGTTAACAACTAATATTGCTTTCTTGGCTATCCTTCCAGAGGGTTTTTTTGTTTTGTTTTATGTCTATTCAAGCAAATATGAGAACATGTTTTTCTTTCCTTTTTGTGCAAAAAAATAGCACATTTTATATATATATATAATTTTGTACATTGATTTTTTAATTTAATTGATGTTGGAGAACTTACTGTATTGATATTTAAGAACATCTTCATGCTGTGCTTCAACTGTATCATATTCTATTGTATAACTGTACCCTTTTATTTAAGGAAAGGTGTGGGCAGGAGAGAAGAGGAAGTAGCACTTTATTTATTTTTATTAGTTGTTCATATTGGTTATTCCCCTGGACTAGGTCTTGAACCTGGGACCTTGGGATGCATGTGGACTGCGCCCAGAGGTGTGCTAGACTGCTAGGCCACCAGGGTGCACTCTGTACCTTTTCTTTCTTTCTTTTTTTCATATATAGTTCGGGTCTTTTGTTTTTTTTCACACCTCTTATGTCCTGAATGTGTACGGAACAGGTTCGTGCAGCTCAGGCTCCTTCCGTTGGTTCTCACACAGTGTGCGTCTCTGGGTGAAGCAGGTCGGTGCTGTAGCTGAGCCCAGTACCTTTGTCTTTGCCTTCCTTTTCTGATCATTTTCCTTCACATGTTTCAGGTGGTCATCTAAGCTCTTAGAGTGCTTCACATGCTCAGTTCTCTTGACAAGAATCTTGCCCTTGTCTATTAACAAAACTGCATGCTGGGTAGCATTGTTAACTCAGTTTAACATGGTAACATTTATGGGATTCTTTTTTTTGTATTGTTTTGTTTTTTTAAAGAGAAAAAGGAAAAGAGTGAAGAAGCACAAGGAAGTAAGGGAGGGAGGGAGGAAGGAGAAACACTTTTATTTATTTTGATTGTTGTCCCCAGCCCGGGTCTCAAACTTGGGCCCTTGGGCTTTTTACATGGTTCATACCCTAGATGCCAACTTAGCGCCTGACCCACCTGGGTGCAGTAACATCTTTTTCAAACAGTACCTATTCCCTTACTGTCCACAATATTAGCTTTCTTGTAGATTTGGTGTGTGTATGTGTGCACAGATAGATACATATACACATATATATGTATTTCCTATATATATGTATATATATATATATAAGTTCCAATCCTTCATTATTACAAATCATGCTATAACAAACATAATGCAGCTACAGATATTTTATCTATAAAAATATGTGCTTCTAGTCTTTCTATTCATACACCAGGACCACACCCTCAAATTACTCTGCTATTCTGCTTGCTTTGTTTTGTTTCCCGAACATTCATTTCCTTGCTTATTTTCCACAAGATAGACTTCAAAATCACCTTGTCAATGAAAGAAAGAAGGAAATATTTTGGGAACCAAAATCCACATTCCTGATCACAGCGACCATTACTTGCTAACTGCTGGGTGTGTGCAGGTGTGTTGCCAGGTAAGCCCACCCAGAATGCCACAGAGTAGGTGCTGCTGCCTCGCTGTGTGGATTCCAACCAGCTCTCAGCACCAGACTTCACGGCAAACAGGGACAAACTGAGCATGCGTCCGAGTCACTATGGATAAAAGTTCCTCTTTCTCTCCCCAAGGGGGTTGCTCATTTAGACAGCTTCTCAGTGGCACCTAAAATAGTCATAGCACGAAAGCCTTTGTCATAGGCCTGCTTTCTGCAATGCTCACACTAAGTCAACCACTTTACTTGTAAAGAGATTTAGAGAAATTCAAGAGAAATTCTGCCCCCACAGAACACATCTGACAAACTGCAAGCCTGAGTTAGAACCCCGGCCCTTCATCCAATCACTGAACAAAACTTCACATGTAATGGTATTTGCTGTATGCAGGGCACTGTGCTAAGTGAGATATCGTAGTAATCTCGAGGAGATAGTCCTAGCTTTCTGAAGCCAACTGTTCATTAGAGGACAAAGACATTAAATTATCACACTGATATACAAATTAAATGCTTTGAAGGAAATGTTGTACTATAAAAAATGTGTATTCTCATATATATGAAAAACGTTTGTCTGAGACTTAAGGAATTTGATTCTGGGTGTGTCCTGGTGGCCAGACATAATCCACATACATCCCAAGGATCCAGGTTTCAGACTCAGGGCCAAGGGAGAACAATCCAGAGGAACAACTAAATAAAATAAATATTTCTTCCTCCTCTCTTCCTGCCTACCTTCATTCCTTCCTGCACCTTTCCTTGAAAAAAAAAAAAAAAAAAAAAGGAAAGTCATTCTGAAGTAGTAAGCCAAAGAATGAACTGAAGTATATAAGTTAATGAAACCAAATTGGGGTTGGCCATTCTGAAAAGGAAGTAGTACATCTAAAGGTCCTATGGTAGAGTGATCATGGGAAGATGGAGAATCAAATAAAAGGCCATTTTGGCTGGACTGAGGGGAGAACATTATTAAAAGCAGTAGAGACAGACAAATATCAAATCATGCAATACTGTGAGGTCACTTCAATATTTTTGGCCTTCATTCAACCAAATCCAGTGAGAAGTCATGGAGGCTGCTTTAAAATGCACTGTGTGGTAGAGATGGGCTGAGTAGTAACATGATATGATCAGATTTTCATTTTGAAACCTTCACATCAAGAAGGTGTCACAAAGATGCAAGAGTTAGTTTCTGTCAAAGTCCCACAGAACCTGATATAACTTTGACTATGATCATGGAAGAAGAGACACAGGTAAATGTTTACAAGATACCTAGAGATACCTAGAAAGTAAAATGGACACGACTGAATGAAAGATTGGTTCTGGATTGGGTGAGGTCTAAGGGAAAAGGTTTCCAAGTCTGACTGCCTCCTCTGGGTTGTAGAAGAGTGGACAGAAGAGCTAAGACAGGGTGACTGGGCACTGAACAGTTGCATGACACTATCTCAGTTGAGTTTCTGAGAGTCATAAACTTACCAGATGAGCTGTTGTGTAGGTTAGTTGCATGTACAGAAGCTTTCTGTTTCATCTCATAAAAGTTGCCAAATACCTAAAAATTAAACTAGAAAAGTAGCAGAAGAAAACTACGAGTGAACTCTTTTGACAAGCTTAAAGAAATCTTTCTCACTGTTAGTTAAGAGCCAAAGAAAAACTGGAAATAACTGATTCACAGGAGGTTGTCAAATTAGTAAAGGGAAGTCTCGTATGCTTTTAACCCAGTATCTCCCAATGGTAACATTTTATATAAAGATAGCACAGTATTAAAACGAGGAAAGGGATATGGGTGCAATCCACAGACACCACTCAGATTTCACAGGTTTTATGTGTACTTATTATTTGTGTGTGTTTCACCACATGTGTAGATTTCCATAAACCACCGCAATGAACCAATAAAACTGTGGAGCAGTTCACACAGAGCCACCTGTCAGACCTTGTCCAGGTTTGAATCCTCAATTAACTAGTAAACTCTTTATTAATTTTTAATAAAAGATCTAGCACTGTTGTGTCACCACAGAGATCTTTCATCTCACCCCTGTACAGGCACGTCTCTCCTCACACTCCATCTCTAACCACTCTAACCTGGCAACCAGCAATCTCTTCCCCATCTCCATAGTTTTCTCATTTAACAGTGTTTTATAAATGAAATCATACAGTAGGTAGTCTTTTTAAGATTGGTTTTGTCATGGATGCAAGTTTGTGATCCAGCGCAGGGGGAGTTGGGGGGGGTGGGGCAACCAAAAAGAACAACTAAGTAAATGAATGCCTCTTCCTCCGCTCCCTGCCCACCTGCCTACTTACCTTCATTCCTGCCCGTTTCTTTCCTCTAAAAATAAAATAAAGCTGCTATGTGTACAGGGTTTGTTTTTTATTTTAAGAAGATGAAGGACGGAAGGGAGAGAAGGAAGAAGCATCTTTTATTTAGTTTATTTCGGTCTTCTCTTTGCCTGTCCAGGTCTTAAATCTGGGTCCCTGGGCTTTACAGGGTCCACACCCCAGCCATCTTCGCTACCTAAGTCACAGGGCACACCTCATACACACGTTTTTATGTGAACATAAGTTTTTATTTCTCTGAGATCAATATCCAGGAATACAATTGGGATCATATGATAAGTGTATATTTAGGATTTTTTTTGCCCAAGTGTTTTCCAGAGAGGCTGTAACATTTTGCATTCCTACACTATCATTGTCCTAAAGCACAATAATATTGTTGAAATAACTAGCAAATCTTTCCAAGGCATTCAAAATAATACTTCCTTTTTAATCCAATACTAGCAAAGATTTTTTTATATTCCAGAGATGACTTTAAGTGTCTTAATTTTAAACGGAACTACATAGCTCACAGGTCTTCCCTCCCTTGAAGTCACAGTGTATATCACTGCCATAGCCTTGTAGTGGGTGGAGTGCACTTCGTCACCCCTTGACACTGGACTTGGCCACAACCTTGGGACTGAGCACGTGACTCTCTTTGGAAAACAGAATGTGAACCCTGGGAGGCAAACGGGCGTGAAAGACGCTTCTGCATTATGCTTGTCCACTTCTGCTTCTGACAGCTGCCAGGAGAAGAGCGCCTTTCGTGGCCATGAAAACACTTCCTCTGTGTAGCCTGGTTGGTCCCGGAATGACAATGGAGCAGACAGAAGTGACTCCACAGCCCTGAGCCAAGCGTCGCCAAGTCTGGCTGAGACCAGCACTCTTTCCAACTGCCCGGGGCTGCTGCAGTCAGCGCTTCACATCGTACGCCACCTAGATGCTGTGCTGCCCCGAGCAGAGTCCGTGACACTGATCTGTTAGCTTACTTTGGTCTGAAAACATCCTGATTATGTGCTTCACGAGCCCCATTTGACAGAAAAAGAAACGGAGGCACAAAGTGATTAAATACCTTTATCAACTTTACCCAAAGTTCCAGTCTAAGCTCAAGTCCATGTTCCTAACCAGAACCTCAAAGGGGTCAATGCTTTTAGAGTAAAAACACCCGTACAAAGTGATGTTGGTGACCACAATGCCAGGGCCGGGTTGAAAAACCAAAATGAAATAAAGTTGCTTCTTCTTTCCCTCCCTCCGTCTCTCCCTTCCTCCCTTCTTTTTCCTTTTCCTTGCTCCCTTCCCTTTTTCCTTCCTTCCCTCCTCCTTCCCTCCCTCTCTCCCTTCTTCCTTCCTTCCTCCCCTCCCTTCTTTCTCCACTCCCTGTCTTCCTCTCTTAAAAAGATAATAAAATTTTATTTTTGAATAAACAATTAATTTGTATATTTCCAAAATAAAAAGAAATGAGTAAGGGCATGTAGAGAATTTGTGCTTCCGTCCATGTGCCTGTCTGTGGTGGGCATGGCCCTAACACAGCCTCGTGATCCCCGCTGCCCAAGTGTCTGCACTTTGCGACCCTCTCCTTGAGTGTGGACAGAATTTGTGACTTGCTTCTAACTGCTATAACATGGCAATTGGGAAAGGATGTTGCAGATGTCATTAAGGTCCCTAATAAGTTCAGTGTGAATTAATTAAGAGAGATTATCCTGGGTGGGCCCGACATAATCAGGTGTTCCCTTGAAAGGGGACCCAGCCCTTCCTTAAGAAGAGAGACTGGAGACACTCTCTGATGGCTCTCAGATTGTCTCTAGAAGAAAAGACAGCCACGTTTTGAACTGCCTGTGGAGAGAGGTCGCCTCTAAGAGCTGAGGGTTTCCGTCTCAGAATCATAACAAGGGAATTATACCAAAAACAGGACTGGAAGAGGACCTGTCAATCCAGATGAGAATGTAACCCAGCCACACTTTGTGAGACTCTGAGCAGAGGACCTAATCAAGGCAATGCCACACCCTTAACCAATAGAAACTGTGAGGTAATTAATAAGTGTGTTGTTTGAAGCCATTGATCTTAATTTGTTATGCGATTGAAGCAAATAGGTCGATAATAAACGATGGTAAAATATAGATCATGCTAAGAGCAACCATAGAAATCGAGTGGTTATACTACTATCAGACAAAATCAACTTTAAAACCAAAAAAAAAATAAAGTTACTGGAAATACACTCTCAATTATGGTACCAAGATAATACAAGACAATTCAAGGCGGGGGGAATATCTTTTTCAACAAATGGTACAGGGACCATTGTTATCCACATATTAAGAAATGAAGCTGAACTCCTAGGTTATACACAAAAATCAACTCAGAATGGATCAGAGATCCAAAATGCATAGCTGAAAACATGAAAAACTGAAGAAAACTTGAGCATGAATTTCATGATCTTGGGTGACGCAGTGGCTTCTTAGCTATGATACCAAAAACACACGTAACAGGAGAAAAAAGACAATAAATAGATCATTAAAAGAACAACAGTAAGAAAGTGTGCTGCAAGTGCACCCTGGTGGAGCAGCAGTTATGTCAACTGACTCCGAAGGCGTGCAGGCCACCTACCCCTGGGTTTGAGTCCCAGATTCAGGGGGCAAACAACTGATGTGAACAACTAAAGAAAAATAAAACGAAATACTTCTAACTCCTTTCTCTTCCTTCCTGCCTGCCTACTTGCCTTCATTCCTGCCTACACCTTTCCTCTGAAAAATAAAATAAAATAAATTAAAAAAGAAAGTGTGTGTCAGGCTTATCCTGGTGGCCTAGTGGATAAGGCCACTGGACGCAGTCCACATGCATCCCAAGGACCCAGGTTCAAGACCAAGGGCTGGCGAGGAACAACTAGGATGAACAACTAAATAAAATAAATGAATGTTTCTTCCTCGTTTCTCTTCCGTCTGCACCTTTCCTTTAAAAGAAAATGTACTTCAAAGGACCTGTCTAAAAAATGATACAATCCATGTAATGGGAGAAAACTCCTGTAAATCATCTACATGATAAACTACTTACACCTAAACTATATAAGGAACTCTTACAACTCAATAATAAAAACACAAATAACCTAATTTTAATAAAGGCAAAAATGTATGGAGAAACATTTTTCCAAAGTAAAGAAGGGGCCAAAAAGCACATGAAATAGTCTCAGGGAAAAGCAAATCAAAATCATAATGAGATACCCTCTCAAACATTAGGATGGCTATAATAAAGACAGATATAACAAGTGTTGGTAATATATGGAAACTGGAACGCTTATACAGTACTTGTCAGAATATCAAATAGTGTACTGCTTTAGAACACAGTCTGGCAGTTCCTGATAAGGTTTAAACATACTGTTATCATATGACCTAACAATTCCACATCTACTAAGATACTGAAGATAAATGAAAATATGTTTACCCAGAAGCCTGGACATGAATTTTCATAGCGGCATTTCACATGATAATGAAAAAGTGGTAATAACTCCAATATTCATCCGCTGGTGAATAAAATGTACAAGATAGATATTATGAAATACTATTAAGCAGTGAAAAGGAATGAAGTACTGATTGAGACATGTTCTGATGTGGACAGGACGTGAAACCATTATACCAGTGGAAAGAAAGTCGTCACAGAAATTCCATACAGTGCCATTTCTGCTGCACAAATGTCAGATTGAGCAAATATATAGAAACAGATAGTAGACTAGGGATTGCCCAGGACTGCGGGGCAGCTGTTTATGGGGAGCAACTGCTAATGAGTCCGGAGTTTATTTGTGGAGTGAGGAGAGTGTCAGTTGTGACGGCTCTACCATTCTGTGACTGCTAGAAACAATGAATTATCACTTCATTTTTTTTAAGGGATGGCAGGAATGAAGGTGAGGAGGTAGGCAGGCAATAAGAGAGGAAGAAGAAGCATTTTATTTATTTTATTTAGTGATCTTGGTTGTTACTGCCAGCCTTAGGGCCTGAACCAGGGTCCTTGAGATGTATGTGACTGTTCAGGTTTGAGGCAGCAGAATTAACCACTAAACCACCAGGGTTCACCTGAATTATCACTTTAAAAGAGTCAATTGTATAGTATAGTAAAGTATATTTATATACATGCATGTATATATGTATATACATTATATGTCAATAAATCTGTTATTAACAAAAATTATGAACGATTGAATTAGATTTGCCTAGTAAACTATTCCAAGATAGCATATTATCGAGAAAAAAATCTTCAAATTAAAATTTTTATATGTTTGCAATACATGCTTTTAATTTTTAGGTTAAAATACATTGAACAAGATTTGCTCATGAGGAGGTGATGAAAAACAAACATGCTTTCTGGATAATAAACTACTTCTTTTTTTCAACCAACAAATGTGGACTAAGGTTTAACCTTTTAAACAAATATAGCACAAAACGTATTTGTTTACCTTCACTGAAGATTATAGGGAGAAACAAATACAAACATCAACTATAAACCTCACAGACGAGATGAGCTATAAAAAATCATTTCAGTTCTTTGTTTACCTAAGTCTGTCACACCATGTCTAGAATTATGTAGGTTGAGGAGCCTTCAAGAAAATAAAGAACTCACAATTCTGAAACTTCTCCCTCAACTGCAAACTCATTTTCCCTAGAAATCCGGAGAGGCCGGGTTTCAAAATGTTGCCAGGTGAAGATTAGAACCCTTACACCACGGTCATTAGGAAGTCTTCTATATGCCTAAGTATGTAATTATTATTCCACACGAGGATAGACTGGAAGGCAGGTGGCCTGGAGATCGGGTGTCTCCTGACTGCTCAGCAAGGAACTCTCCTGTGACTAGAAGCTTCAGGTCGAAATTTTCTTCTTGGATTTGATTTCAGGTTTAGGTTTTGTTGCAGTTAACATCCCTCTCTCTCAGCTCAAAGAAATTCAGTAGCTTATCACTCTTACCTAGAAAACAGTTCCTTACAGGTGTATACAAATTTAATGTGTTCCCTGCTCCTCCTTCTCTAAGTAAATTAGTCTCAGTTCCTGGAGTCAGTTAGGAAAATAAATGCCCTCCTGTCCAGGCTTTTAAATAAATCAGTGCTGAGAAATAATTGACTCTTATTTATTAATTTTTAACAGATAAAAGGTTAGAGAAGGAAGCAGCACAGAAGGGAGGGAGGGAGGAAGGAAACCTCTTTATTTACTGAGTTGTTCATTTGGGTTCTTCATCCCCGCCCCGGGTCACAAACCGAGGTCCTGAGGCTGGATGTGCTCTGCACATCAGCATCCCAGTCACCTGAGTCACAGGGACATGCCCTATAATTGACTTTTTAAAACTACAGAATGCCTTCCTTTTCTCCCAAACCACAAATTTTTTTCTAGGAACAAATGTTGGTTTTTTCTCAAAGGACTGAAAACTGCAGCTTCCTGACCAAATCTATTCGTTTTCCACGCCGTGGAACAAATCACACATATTTGTTTTCTCGCAGTTTCTGTGGGCAGGCACAGATTAGGTGTCAGGCAGGGATTAGCTGGACCCACCACTCTGGAATTCAGAAGGAAGGTACTAGTTGATCTACACTCTCAGCTGGACACTCGACTGAGAGAAAACTGACGCCCAAGTTTGCTCGGGTTAGTGGCAGAATCCATTACTTGTGGCTGTAGAACTGTGGGCTTCTGTTCCTTGTCGGCTGTCAGCTGAAGGCTGTGCTCTGCTCACCACTGCAGGCAGTTTCTCGTCCAGGAGGCTCCTTCCTCCTGGCCACTTCATCAAACCAACAAGCATCCCTCCTGTGAGTCTGCTAGCACAGTGGAGTTTTACAAAATGTAGCATAACCAGGGAAAAGACTTCTACCTCTGCTGCCATATTCTGTGGGTTAGAAACAGTGTAAGCTTCAGCCCACACCCAAGAAGGAGGATCTGCCCAGCACAGCAGTCTTCGAGTCTCCACCGCATGGAGATGGAGATGATGTGAATGGACAAATTAATGAGCAGAACAAGACCTTACCTTTCAGTGTTGTTGATTATCCTTTTTCTTTATTCATAATTCCCCAGAAAAACATTTGCTTGAGCTCTTATTGCTGGGTAGAAAACCATATCCCCAAAAGGGTGGCTTAAAATAACAACCATTTGCTCATTTTTTCTGTGGTTCAGCAATTCAGCAATTTGGGTTGGACTCAGCTGACCTGCTCTGTTGATCCCATGAGGTCACTCACACGGCTGTAGTAGAAGCGCGGCTGGACTTCTGCTAGTTAGTTCAACATGGCCTCACATAGTGGAGAACTGGTGCTGACGGCAGCCTGGTCAACATCTTTAGCAAGTTGATCTAGCCTTCTTCACATGGCGTCTGCCTTCAAAGAGAAAGATAAACTACAAGAAGTTGTATGATCTTCCTTCAACCACATTCTATTGGTCCAGGTAAGTGGGTGAACCAGATGCAGTGGGTGGGGAAATAGACTCCACCTCTGTCCCTTTCTAGAATTGTGCAAAGCTCAAACCAGAGAACTCTTCCAGATTTACTCGACAGTTATTACATAGCATCCACCCCGCCAGGCCAGAGTATTTCTTAACTGGTTAAACATATAGGGCATTTAATGCTTTTTAAAGTAGTTAATTGAGCTTTGCTTATACCCAATAAGCTATCTCCAGATATATTCATATGAGAGTCTTCAATATTTCTAGGTCTGGCACACCCTGGTGGAGTAGTGGTTTGGTCAGCCGCCTTTGGCCAGTGCAGGCCACATGCGTCCCAAGGATCCAGGGCCCTGAGGAACAAGCAGGATGAACAAATGAACAAAGTGAACAGAGCCCTTCTTTCTCCTCTCACCTCCTGCCTGCCTGCCTCTGCTGGCCTTCATTCCTGCCTGAACCTTTCCTTTGGAAAGAAAAGAAAAATACATATATATATGTATATATATATTTCTAGATTTATTCTTAAAGCTATTCATCTTAAATGTTGCTAGCTCTTTTCCTTTGCTTTTCAACTTTGCATTTTGAGAAACATTTTAAAGCACCTAATAAATAAACTAGAAGAACAGCATAAGCAGATCCTTTTTTAACCTTGGAGAGAACTCTTCCTGACCATCACCCCAAAATAAAAAATTTCTGCAAGGAAAAAAAAAAAATCACGAAATCAAGACACATGTCAGGTGAGGAAAAATGGGCCCAGAATATTGATAGTTCACAGGAAAATAAATACAACTGACTTAAATATGGAAAAAAAAAAAATGGGGTGTGAAGCCACAGGCTATGAAAGCCATGGATTCAGGCTTAAGACCTGGAGCTGGAAAAAAATAAATTAAAAAATACACTTTAAGAAGTTAAAGAAAAAATATCTGAATTTATTAATAGTAAAGGAAAAGCATTTACAAACTGCACTGCAACACCATTTCACCAGTCAGAAAGCCAAATCTGGCAACCCAGCAAGCAAGTCTGGGGAAAACAGAATTGTTACTCATTGCTGATAGGAGTGTAAAATGGAGGGCAATTGAATAATATCTATCAAAATGAAACCTCTTGATCTAGCAATCCCACTTTATCTCCTAGAATTAGCTAACAGAGGAAATGGCATAAGCATATAGTAGGTTATGTTAGCACTGTTTGTAAGAGAAAGGCTGGAAATAACCCGAGACTCAACAGCAGAACACTGGTCAACTGAACAGCAGAGCAGCCTCACAAAGGAAGACTATGCACCCTAAAGACCAACGAGCAATAAGTTCTCAGTGTGCTAACATGGAAAGATCTCTGGCATGTATTGTATAGAGAAAAATACAAAGAGCAGAACAGCTTATACAGCATGCCACCTTTTGTGTAGAAAAGGTAAGAACAAAAGACTGATATATATATATATATATTTGCTAATAAATACATTTTAATGCGGATTGCATTAAATCTGTATATCGCTTTGACAAATGCATTTTTTGAAGGAAAGAAAGAAGAGGAGGAAGAAGCATTTTTATTTGTTTTTTTTGATACCATACATAAACACACACATCCCCTGCCATTCCGGGTCAGGAACCCAGGTCTTTGGCTTTACATGGCTCACACTTCACACTTCTCAGTCACCTGAGCCACAGGGGTACATGAAACAAATGAATTATTATTATTTTTTTTTAAGTACTGCAAGATACAGAGAAAGTAACAAAAATGGTCACGAAATTTAGGAGATGGAACAGAGACGAAGTCTCCTCTTAAGCTTGCCGTTTGGTGGGAAGGTACCCAGGAAGGTTAAACATGGTGCAGGCAGATGCATCATTTCCAGTCAGGGCCCATCTACCCCCGGCCTCTGTCCTCTGCAACAGCAGCACATTGTCAGTGTCTGTAACTCCAAAGGCCACAAAAACTTGAAGAGGAAGCTCAGTGCTCACAAAGTCAGGTGGCCCAAGAGCTGGAAAGCAGCTGGTAAAGAGCTTACCGCGGGCAATTTATTTGAATTTGAAACACATAGAAGTGAGCCTGTCAAAGACCAGTGAGTGCTACGGAATAAAAATAGTAATGCCATGGAGAGGCTTGAAGAGATCAAACAGAAGTGCCAAACTCAATTTATAATGAACAAGTTGAAGGAAAAATAGAGAACTACAGAAATTTCAGAACATCAAAGAAGTCAAGCAAAATATTCATCTTATCTTGGCCCCTCTTGAAGGCCAAGGGAAATAGCTGGAAGAAAACGGAGCTGAAATTACAACAGGATGTGGACGTGGAAGATGTTTCTTGAAAATCTCACTATCAACATGTCTATACATGGATTTTAAATCTCCTTTGAAGACTTCAAGCTTCTAGATCATTCATCTATTTTTGCATAAAGTCATTCAAATGAAAGGTATTTAAAAATGCATCTCCTGGTGTGTCTGAGCAGAGCAGTGGTTAAGTCAAGGACGCAAGCCGCGTAGCCGTGGCTTCGAGTCCCAAGTCAGGGAAAACAGCCAGTGTCAACAACTAAGATGGAAATCAGATAAAAATGATTCTGCCTTCCTGCCTACTTACCTATTTACTTCCTGCCTATACCTTTCCTTTAAATAAAAATAACAAACACCCCAGCATCTTCTACATAGCTATCTATAAAACTTCAGTTATTACTGATGCTAGATTGCATCTCAGTGTTAACAATTCACCGACATGAAAATCATGACAGTTTTATTTGCAAATACAGAAGAGAATATAGACACAAAATGGTTATGCCATTTAGATGATAATGGTGCCAGGCAGTATTAATGTAATGACAAAAATTTATAGCAAGGCACATGCTAGTGACTCAGGTGTTAAGCCCATGGCTGGGGCACAGTCCACATACGACTCCAGGACCTGGGTTCATGGCCTAGACAGGGGAGGGAGTTGGAGTGGACAACTAAAATGAACAGCTAAATAAATAAAATCCTTCTCTTTCTTCCTGCAAGCTGCGTGGTTAGCTACTTTCATACCTACCCACCTGCCTTCCTCTCAAAAAAAAAAATTCATGACTGGAGATACATAAAATACAATATTCTTTGCAGTAAAATATTCCTTTTGCTAACGTTACAGAAGATACAACAGAAGAATTAACAATTTTCATTAATTAGCCTCAGGTAATATCTTTTGATTTCAGTATTTCTTGCTCTGGTTTATTAGTATCTTAAAAGAATATAATGGCCTCATATTGAAGCTTCGTTATGTTGGCTTATGTTTCCATTATGTTTTGACCTTGTTTAACTTTTCTGATGGGTACTTGTGGATGTCAGGGGTGAGAGCTTAAAAATCTGTTCCTGAAGTGGTAGTAGATTCTATAACTTCTGCTTTGGAGAATATTCATTTCTAATTTGGCATTCCTGGTAACATAAGTTTTATTTTTCCAGCTTAGCAACAATTTAGAAGCAGAGGAACCCAGTGCCTTTAAAGATGTGTGTGGTTTTCTTTTAAAAAACACCTAACTGTTTTTTTAAAAATCGAATTTATAGGTAGAACAGCTATGCGTCATTTGGACTTAACACCATTTCCAATTTTTTGAAAAAGGATAGAGATGTAGCAGTGAACATGGAGATGGTGTATGCTTTTTTCTTATGCTTCATAGCATATTTTTTCTAAATCTACTTGTGTATTTTTATTTATACTAACTTTTAGATTCACTTTTTAAAAATATCAGCTCTATTGCGTTCATTAATAAACTATATAATGTGTCTAAACTCTACATTTCAAAGGTTTTTAGTATGCACAGTTGTACAATATCACCACCATTTTTAACATTTTCATCACTCTTCCTCCCCCAAAAAACACCTACCCTTTGACAATGATCCCTTGTGCTTCCATGCTGGCCCCTTAGCCCTGAGGAGTCAGCCACAGACCCACTTCTTATCCTGCAGAGTTGCCTGGCAGCCTGTTCCGTGGGAGGGCAGGTTTCTCTTTTAGCTTCTCCACACATGAATTTAATCCACTGGTTCACGTACGGCCTCCTCTGCGGCCTCTGCCACAGTGCCAGAACAAACATCTCCCCTCCGACTGCCACTAGGCTGCCTTTACTTTATTTCTGTAAAGGCTCTGTCCATGGCGAGTGGTTTTCTGCCAACTGCCCATGGCTACCGCCCCATGTTGACACGGAATGTCCAAACTTGCCTTTACTGCCACAGTTCTTCCATGTGCTCCCACCCCATCATCTTCTCACCTCCACACCCTGCCCTAGCAAATCGTGAGCAAAACTGTGCAAATATTCCAAAGGACTCTTCGCCTGGAGAGGAAAATCTCTTCTGAAGAGATTAGGTTTAAGCCATATGAAAAAAGCAGCAGGGTTTAGATCCAAATGCTCAGTTGACCAAATTAGCATTTCGGAGGGATTGTCTCTCACCACCAAAGTGAGATGAGGATGCAAGAAAGGAGATGCGGTATGTGTCTAATCATCTTAATGACTATATCGTCTTTAACTCAAAATCCCAGAAACTGCTGCTTCTACCACCTAATTAATAAATAAGATAGTGGACTATAATGAACTCAATGTCCTGCTATTGTGAAAGAGAGGTTTGAATGAGTCAAAATGTAAATAAGTAATATACATAATCCTAAACTTGATATTGAAATAGGGTTTGTTTGTTTCTCGAAGAGTTGCTTGATTGGTTAGGGGTTTTTGGTTTTAATTTTTTTTTAATTATTATTCTTTTTGCACTTGTATTTAAAGGTAAAGTGTTTCTGAGTTTCAGAAAATTCCTTATCAACCAAACTATAGAAAATCTGATTGAGGAAGAGCTGGGAACATTGGTTTCTTAGTCTTTCCTTTTGCCCAACTGATACTGTCTTCCACTTCAGATTCAGGAAGCAGCTCAGTTTATCCTATGGCTCAAAACCAAGGTACGACCAATAGATGGCCTGTATTTATCCCCGATCAAGAGATGGAGTCTGTATCCCCTCCTCTTGAACCTGCAAAGTCCTTGAGACCTTCGTAACCTTGTGTAACTTCTGAGGGTGAGTCACTCAAATAGCACACATATCCGCTTTGATCTGTCGGGATTATTACTCTTGGAACCCAGCCACCATACTCCGAGGAAACCGAAGCATTCAGGACGGAGGCCCACCTAGAAAGGCACTGAGGCCCCTGGCCCACACCCTGAGTGAGCTCCTAATTAGCAGCCAGTGCCAATTTGCCAGCCCTGTGAGTTAACCATCTTGAAAGAATGAATCCTTCTAACCTCCAGCTGAGTTGTCCCGGCTAAAGCCAAGTAGAGCAGAAATGAGTCATCGATCTGTGAACATAGATAACCAAAATAGCTATAAAAAATAGATAATCGAAGCACAAGGTCAGCAGAGTTTCATTGGCTCGAACTTCTCCAGAACAGTCTGATCTCTATTTAGATTCAAAGGACTTCCTTATTCTTGAGGGAAAACCAGTACGTCGGTAACTGAGAACTGTTGTTAGCTGCCAATAGGACTCTGAACCTTTCATCAACTTCCCTCATCCAAATACGTAATTTAGGGAAAGCTGACCCTATACTCATTTTAGGGGACTTTAAATAGGAGTTAAACTGCCAGTGGACACAAGGGAAGGAGTATCCTAGCTGAGACCAGTCAAGTAGCAGTAACAAAGAGAAAATGTAGATATGCACTCAAAAGACAAGATGAGAACCATCCTCTAGTGAACGTAGACAGAAAAAGGCAAACCAGTTACGTGACCTGAGCATGACTGAGGAGCTACCACAGAAATCATCTCGCTTGTGTTTTCAGGTCTTGAGCGGGGATGGGATGACTTCAGACACCAACAACCTACCCACACAAGGGGTTAACGTGCCATTATGAATTTCACACTTCTTGTTTTCAGGAGGGATTGAATGCATCAGCTGATCTTTTGAAAAGTACACAGGTAACACATTCTTATGAAAAAAGATTCACACAAGAATTGATTCCAGAGAACAAAATATACAAATCAGCTTTCATCCTCACCCCATTTCCATGATCTTCCTCCAAAGTAGAAGCTGTGATTTGGTGGCTGTCTTTCCTGTCCCCATTCCAGGCATTTACATGCACCACGTGCACACGTCATCACAGGCTTTTCACGTTACAGGGCCGTGCTATATAAGTTGTTTTGTGAGCTCTTTTTTCCATTTAATCATATATTTGGGGACTCTCTCATATCAGTGCATTTATTGCTACTGCATTCTTTTTAAAGGCTGCAAAGTATTTCACAGTATGTTCTGATTTTCCCATTTGAAGTGATATTCTGATAGCCTGTGTTTTTCCTGTGCCTTTAAGAACTTTTTCTTTTTTTTTCTGTGCCTTCAAGAACTTTGTTTTTAGTGACTTATGCCAAGGAACTCTAGAATGGATTCTCACCAAAGAAACAAAAAACTCCAGCCATAGAAAAATGAAGCAGTAGAAGCTGAAGTTAACGAAGACCTAGAATTTGACCCGAGCAGTTGGAAAGAAATGTTGCTTTCCCAAAGAGTTTCTTCATAAAGAGGGCTTGAAGCATGTTTACCTTTCTTGAGAACCTGTTTTTAGTTCCTTGGGCAAAGTTAATTCTGGATTATAAAGACATGTTTTTTTTTTAAATGAAAGAAAGGAAGCCTTATCTCGTAAACATAGAAAGTTTCAAGTCAAAATAGTCATCTTCTACCACCACCCATGCTTAGCCTGGAGTGAACAGCACCTACCCTTGGAAGTATCATTAACTTCTCTGTACATCATTTCTTGAACAAGAGTATTTGCGTCATTCTACTAATATATATCATGATCTTAAAAACGTAATGTCTTTTCCAAAGCTCATTAGCATTTTGAGGAAATACAGCTCTAGCCAAATCACACCTATGTGTAGCCTTAGGTCTGGGCCTACTCTTTTTATTCTTATTTATTTATTTTTCTCAATAAGGATGACACGGTTGTAGGAGGAAGCAAAATGAGTGGTTTTTTGTTTACAAAGGCCAGACCAATGGGAAGTTTCAAAATCAAAGCTAAATAAAAATAAATATTTGTCAGCTGGGCCTTACCCAGTTGAACTGCTTTCAATCCAACACATTAGTAAAACTACAGCATCTCTCACAGCTGTGCCAGAGAGGCACCTACCACTCTGAGATGTGTTTCCACCCTTAAGTATAACTCCTGAGAGGTATCCCAATTCCACTCCAGTTCCCACAGACGTCGTCCCCTTGTTCCTCATGAAAAAGTTCCTTTTCTAGGGAGGTCTGTGTGTTTGCTTATTTACTGATGTCTAGCTTCAAAAATATAAGATGGTTTGTTTATTTGCGATAGCAAGCCTATAAGAGCCATTGCAATTTGAAGTGAAGTTCAGATCTCTAAGTAGGAGCTTGGTTTGGAATTAAGGCTTAGAAAGATGAGACTGAGGAAATCAGTTTTTTGGCTGCTGGGAATTTGTGGTAGATACAAAAGATATATGAATGTCCCAGTCTGTGGACTGGCCTCTGGGATCTTCCCTCTGTGCTCAGGGGCCTTTGGGAGTGACAAGGAGATGGGCTGTAAACAAGGAGGCCTGGGCGCCCCGCAGGCTTCTAGGGTGAGGACCGTGGAGAGCAACGTACCTGGAGTTTGAGATCAGGGGCCAGGGGTAACAAAAAGATAAAAGAAAGGAGTAACCTCAAATGAATCTGATTATCAAAACAAAAAGCATATTGAAAACAAACACACACAAGGAGGCCCTACCGTCTCATTGCTGGGACTCCATCTCCGCTGCGCCCTTCCCTGGCCTCCATCAAGCAACAGAGCCGAGAGACATCCCATAATACTCCCAAGTGATTCCTTTTGTTCTTTCCTTCCCCTACATAAATCACTGCCGCACAGCTCAGCTAAGCGTATGTGAGAAAATGATTCTTCCCAAGCCATGATGAGAACCATGCGCATTTTAAAACTATTTTGAATAATTTCAAAGTAAAGTTGCAAAATAACAGAGAACTTCCATATTGCCCTTATTCAATGAACTCAGTTCTTTACAGCTCGTATCATTTTTTCATTCTTCTCAGCCTCTTTTTTTTTTTTGATTACTTATTCTGCTGAGTCATTTGCAGTATAGATATAGATATAGATATAGATATAGATATAGATATAGATATAGATATAGATATAGATATAGAGCCTGCCTTAGATCCTGAATACCACAGGGTCTGGTGCCTAAGAGCAAGTACTTTTTTGTACAGTTCAGTACAGTGAGCAGGATTTTTTTTTTTAAGGAAAGGTGCAGGCAGGAATGAAGGCAAATAGGCAGGCAGGCAGGAAGAGAGAGGAGGAGGAAGCACTCTAGTTTTCATTTAGTTGTTTACATTGGCTGTTTCCCCCTCCATCTTGGGATGTATGTGGGACTGCTCCCAGGGTGTACTAGCAGGAACTTTAACCTTACTTAATACATGCTTGTTCAAATCCATGTTCCAATATTGTCAGTTTTACCAATCAAATTCTTACAGCATTTTTCCGCTCCAGTCAGTACAAGCTTGACCAAGGGTCACATCGACATTAAATGGTCATATTTCTTTAAGCTGGAACAGTTCTTTAGTATTTCTCTTCCCTAACATTGTTTAAAGGCGATGAGTTGGCTGTTTTATTATAGACTGTTCATCGGTTGGACTTGCGTGGCATTTCCTCAGGAGTTGATTCAGTTTACGGGTCCTCTGTCAGAGTATCACAAAAATGTTTATGGTCTTCTCCAAGTATCATAGCTGGAAGCATGCCATGTCAGATATCCCCTGCTGGTTAATTGTGATCAACTAATTCAGGCGTTGCATTTCTCCACTGGATGGTTACTTTTTTCCCTTTACAACTAACAAGCCATTGGTGGAGATGCACTTTAGAACTGAGTCGTATCCTGTCCTCGGAAAACTTTTCTTCCATAGATTTGGTAAGCATTGCTATGTCTTGCCCAAACCATTTTTCACTATGAAGACTGTAAAATGGTAATTTTTCAACTCCCTCCATCCTTCCACACTTACCAATCTCTATTCCACCATAAACAAGAGCTACCTTTTTCAGTCTCATGTGTTTTATTTATTTACAATCAGCAGGAATTGATGGGTTTCTCTTTTATTAGACGAGTTGTAATCCTTTACTGTCTGGGCTTATTTTTAGCTCAGAAATTATCTCACACAAAACCAGTGGGTGTGCCTTCAAACTAGTTCCAGTGTTCTTTTAACGTGTGCCCATCTCTGTTTTTTGTTTTTTTTTGTTTTTCATTTCCTTACGCTCTGGAACATCAGGATGTTCCTGTGTTCCTGGTGATCTCGTGCTTTCCCTGGCCTGGTCATGGACTCTGCTGTCCTCCACAGAGCCTTCCTGCTCTTAAAAGATAGACTAGTACTTAGAAACCTATGGGTGCTAGGTAGACTTTTTGCAATTTAAATTAAAAAAACAAACAAACTCATTGACCTCAAATAACATTGCACATAATTGGATTGTCAGGAATATTTTTTATTCTTATTCATAGCAAAACAAAATTGAAACACTTCTTGCTATTTCTTCCAGATATAAACACAATATATGCTCATTGCGAAAAGTTGAGAAAATGTTCAAAAGTTGAGAACGTATCAAAAATCCATCATTCTGTTTCCCAGGGTTAACCCCCATTGAAATGTCAGAGGTGGCTATCACTAGGTAACCATTTTTCGTAGTATAAGTGCAACAAAACTGCATTTCGCCAAAACACAATTATTGGATAGTTCCAATTTGTGTATACATTTCTTCAGGATAAAGTCCTAGAAGTCAAATTGTTGAGTTAAAAATGTATGCATATTTATGAGCAAAGAAAACGTATTCAACCTTAGTCATCAGGGAAATGCAAAGTAAAATCTCAGTGAGACACTCACTGCCTTACAACTACCAAAATGTGCAAAAAAATTTAAACTGATCACATCAGCGGTTGACAAGAATATGGAGCAACTGGAATCTACACGCTACGGCTACAGGTGGTAGCCGTAACATCCACATAACAAAACTGGCATATCTACTAAAACCGAACAACTTTTCAGGCTGTGCCTCTGGTGCCATATAGAGAGAAATGTTTTCCATCCCGTAATTATAAAAATATCCACTAACATTTTTTCTAGGTCTTTCCTGGGTTGTTCCCCCTACCCCCAAACTTTCCCAAAGGAAAAGTGCAGACAGGAAGAGAGAGGAGGAAGAAGCACCTTAATTGCATTTACTTGTTCATCTCATCACCCCGACCTGGGCTAGGATACAAACCTGGGACCCCAGGATGCATGTGGACTGCGCCCAACCTCCAGTCCACCTGGGCCCACCACGGGTTTATTTTTTATGTTTGGTCTTTAAACTGTATGGAATTTACATATGAAGTAGGAATCTCAATTTTATTTTAGAGTTTGCAAATCATTATCCAGTTGCTCCAATTGCATTTTTTGGTTAGGGTTCTGACAGAAAAAAAATCAGTTGATTTTTGTGTGACTGGAAAGGCAAAGCGATGGTATTTTAAATTCTTTTTTTCTTTTAAGGAAAGGTACAAGTAGGAACAAATGTGAGTAGGCAGGCAGGAAGAGAGAAGAGGTGGAGGAAGAAGCATTTTACTTATTTTTATTTATTTTATTCATTTTGGCTGGTTTCCCCGGCCTGGAGCAGGAACCCGGGTCCTTGGGATGTGTGTGGCTGACCAAAATCACATGCCCGTGTTTTAAATGCTTCGATAGACTTGAGTCCATATTAAAATTTCATTCTTTTTTATTTTCTTGTTCTTTCTGTCTTAATAACTACCTCATATACCTTATTATCTGCAGAAACAATCTTCCTTCTTACTCTTCTTTCTCTAATTCTTTTAATGTTTCACATATTTGCTTTCCAGATGAACTTTAGAGTTATTTTATAGAGGTCAGGTTTAGTTTGGGATTTAGTTTGCGACTGGATTGCATTTTAAGACAAATTTGAGGAAAACCAACACCTTCATAATAGTAAGACTTCACATCGCAGAGCACCTGTGTCCCCACTTGTTCACTTCTCTTATGTCAAGATGGAATTTTTAAAAAAAAATTTCAAAAGGAAAAGTTCAGGCAGGAATGAAAGTGAATAGACAAGCAGGCAGGAAGAGAGGAGGAAGCATCTTCATTTCATTTTTATTTAGTTGTTCCTATTGGTTGTTTCTCCCTGGACCCAGGACTGGAACCCAGGGGTATGTGTCTTGCTCCTTCAGAGGCGATTGCTTGAACTGCTGCTCCACCAGGGTGTGCCTAGAACTTATTTTGAGACTTACTTGACTAGATTTCTTGAGGAGAGTGCCCAGGGTTGAGTCCTCTTTGGCCCACCAGTAGGACATAGCAAGAAGACTGTGATAAAGCCATGAATCAGGAAGCAGGCCCTCTCCACACCCAGAATCTATGAGGGTCTTGATTTTGAGCTTTCACCCTCCAGGACTCTGAGAAATAAAGTTCTGCTGTTTATCAACCATCCAATTTACAGTACTCTGCTTCAGCAGCCCAAACGGACTGAGACACACACTCCCACGTGTGATTTGGAGGAGAAAAGAAAGAGGCTCTAAGAAGCTGAGAATTCTTGTGTAGGAGGCGGGGACCCTGCGGCAAAGGTATGGGGCTCCTGTACCACAGAGGGGACGCAGTTTAATGTTATCTTCCAGGGAAAGCCTAAATACAACCCTGGGAAGAAGTGGGGAAATCCCAAATCAATCTTCAGATCTTGAATGGACAGTTCAAAATTAACTAAGATTAAGCTTTCAGACAAAGGCAGAATGAAGACTTTAGATAGAAACTAAGTCGAATCACAGACTTTTGCACACCTGAGGATGTATCTTATATAATAAACTGACCAGCTTTACTTCATCATACACCTTGAAATGTGATCTGAAAAAAAGCATAAAATGTTATCATGACATTTTCATTACATAAGAGGTTAAAAAATCAGATTCAGATTCCAGTTGCTTCTCTAGGCAGTCGCTCCTCTTTGCATCATACATGGATTGGGTTCAAGGCAGGGTCAGTGGATCATTTTCTTGAAGTACCATCCCAACATTTCTAAACACCCAATGACATTTCCACCCAATAACTGATCTCATCTACTGCAATGATTTCTCTTGCATTAACAGAGGCCACATTTTCTCTCACTTGGACCAGAGAACACTGGTCTGGAGAGAAAAGTGGGAGCAAACAAAGTGGATCTGCCGAGAAAAGGCCCTGAGCTGGAGAAAACACAGCAGTATCTGCTTGTCTGGTTCCAGTAATGGCTGAGGCCCAGCTATTTTCTTGTCATTGAGTTTCTGAGATAGACCAGGATCCTCATAACTTCCCCCTTTGATTAAACCATATTTGATTTGGGTTTCTGTCCCTTGAAAACAAAGGGGAATGCCTAACTCAGATTCATTACAGAAACAAAGGTCAGGCTTTTTACTTTTTTTTTTTTCAATATGAAGGGAAGTGGGTGTGATGTTCATATTGAGGAAAAGGGGTCAGTTACATGACGAAGAGTAGACATAAGGTAGTATGTCCAGATGTTGATTTGTAATGATACACACCTCAAATCTATATATCTATATCTATATATATTATGAATGAGGTCAAGTAGAGGTAGGTAGGGAAGCAGGAAGAGAGGAGGAGGAAGTATTTTTATTCATTTTATTAGTCGTTCATCTTGGCTGTCCCCATCAACCTTGGGATGGGAACACTTGGGCACATGTGGACTGCACCCAAACTCTAATCAGAGCATGCCAGAATTCTTTTTTCTTTCTTTTCTGTTTTTTTTTTTTTTTTTTAAGAGAGGAAGGAAGAGGAAGGAGAGGAGGAAGTATGGGAAAAAAGAAGGAAGGAAAGGGGGAGGGAGGGAAGAAGGGAGGGAAAGGAGGAAGAAACATTCATTTATTTATTTAGTTGTTAATTGTGGTTCTTCACTCAGGTCCTTGGGCTGTGTGTGGACTGCACACCAGTGTCTCAGCAGGCTGTGCCAAAAGCAACCACAAATTTAGAATTCTAACAGGATTTTTTAATTTATGCTCTTTTCACTTAAGAAGTTTATTGTAGGTGTTTTCTTGTGTTAATCTATTCTTCAAAAATATCCTTTTATGATTCCATGAGATTTTAATAAATATACCCATAGGGTGTAAGTACAAAGAATTCAGCTTGAATTGTGCCATTTCTGAGAAGAAAATCCATGATCTATGATGTAATTTATAAGAAAGAAGAAACCAGTTAATATGGAAGTGTGTTTTATTGAATTCCAATCAATGGGAGAAAAAAGAAATCTTTTGTATAAAGTTATTTCCTTGGAAAACTGATCATTGATAAAAGTCACTTTTTCTTGCCCATTCACCATTTACCCACCCACAGGGAAATAGTTCTAAAAAGAAGCAGTCAACATTTATTGAGCAGTATGATTGTACAGGCCTTGCATTGTACACCTTAAATGGATTACTTTTTCTCCCTTAATTGTGGTAAGAACATGACATGAGTTCTAGTCTCCTAACACAATTTACAGTGAAAATTCAGTATTGTTGATAATAGATACAATATTATATTGTAGATTTTCAGAAATTTCCATCTTGCTTAATTGAAAATTTATATCAGTTGGTCAGTAATTCTCCACTTATATCCTCATTCTAGCCCCTTGCAACCACCATCTTTGACTCGACACATTTGACTGTATTAGATATTTCATTCCAGAGGAGCTATGCAATATTTCTCTCTCTGTGTCTGGCTTATTTTGCTTAGCATAATGTCCTCAAGATTCATCCATGTTATCATGCATTGTGGCATTTCCTTCCTCTTTAAGGCTAAAGAGTATTCCATTTTATGTATGTACCATATTCATTTGTTGATGGGCATTTATTTCCATATATTGACTGTTGTGAATAATGCTGCAGTGAACATGATGGTGTTAGTATCTCTTCAGGACCTTGATTTCATTTCTTTTGGATAAATACTCTTAATTAAAATTGCCAAATCACATAGTAGTTCTGATTTTTTAAGGAAACTCTGGACTCTTTTCCAAAGCAGTTGTACCATTTTTCTTTCCCACCAACAGTGTGGAAGAGTTCCAATCTCACCACATCCTTGTCAACATGTTTGAATTTGTTTTTCTGTAATAGTTACCTTCCTAGGGATGAGCTGATATGTCACTTGACTTTTATTTGCATTTCCCTGATGACTAGTGATGTAAGCATCCCTTCATATACTAATTGCCAGATGTATCTTTTTTTTTTTTTTTTTGAGAAATATCTATTATCCTTAGTCCATTTTAAAATTGGAGTATTAGAGTTTTGCTAAATTGAGTTGCCTTGGACCACTTTTTAAAATACTCAAATATTTGTATATAATATCTATTAACAAATGGATATTTCAAATTCCCATCTTGATACTACATGACCTTTATAATCCTAGATAGGGTTTCGGAATAGATAAAACATTTATAATAAAACTAGTATTATGTTCCTATAAAAATTGAGATGAAGTATCAAGTTTAAAGCCAAGACCTGATTAAACTGCCTTCCCATGAAAACAGCTTTATATATCTGAAAATCTGACTGTGGGACAATGCATTCGTAGCTTCCGTCCTGAGGTCCTTTCTCAAACCTTCTCTAAGTCATTGCTTTTATCCTGTAGAAACAGGTAGGGGTGAAATCATGGAGGGCCTTGTCTATGGGGTTATGAATTTACATCTTTAAGGCAGAGAAAACCTTAAAGAATTATAACTAATGTAAGTAAGTGATCTGATTAGCATTTTAGAAATATTCTGGCAGCAGAGTGGGGATCAGATTGGAAATGGGTGGGGTGAGAGGATAAAGAACCCCAGTGACCGCTTGTGCTGGTTAAGAACAGAGAGTTAAGAGTGGGGATGGAAAGAAGTGGGAGGGTTACTGTACCCAGGTCCACAGGGCCCGCTCCGAAAGCCAGGACTCAGAAGGATGAATGTCGGTGAAAGAAAAGTATATTTATTATCAAGAGGTGCCGACCAAGGAAGTGGGAGACCTGCTCTGGGAAGATCCACTTCCCAGCTGAAGAGGGTACAGGGATTACACAAAGTTCACATGCAGGGGGTCGAGGTGGGGGAGGGTGAAGAATTTGGGGAATTTCCACAGCCCTTGGTGATTGTAGATCGTGTGGGCCACAGGGGGTCTGCTAGCTTATCAGTCCCTCACAAGTCTTCCTGCCTCAGTGGAAGAAAACGAGCCTCCATCCATCATCTGTCTTGTCCAATTTAGTTTATCTGCAACTAGGCTGTATATTCATTAAATGTCTCCGATTCCTCAGTTTTGCTGGAGCGCTAGCTTCACTGGATCCCCACTGACTGCCCAGTTCCAGAAGGACTCAGGAGACACGTAGTAGGTAGAATCAGCGGGCCTTGGGGTTTATTAGGGTCAGGGAGCAAGGGGAAGGAAGGCAACTGGAACAAATCCCAGATTTCTAGCTTGAACAATGGAATGAATGACACATTAAGGCAGAATTCTGAAAGTTTAAAGAGAACTAAATGAATTTAATTTTGGATATGTTGCTTTCGTAGTGTTTGAAGACATTCACATGTTAATATATAGGTTGAGCAGGAGATAAGCCATGGAGATCATCTGTGTCTACAAGGCAATTACAGGAATGAACGACATCACCCAGGAGGTATGGAAGAAAAGACTTGAATTTCTTTGCGACTAAGAGGGGCATCCAGAGGGCTTGGAAGACAGTTGGGAAACACGGAGACCATGAGAAGAGGCTGGAGGAAACGGTTCACAGAGCGGATCACAGAGGAAGCCCAGCGACGTCCGGCAGATGTGGCCTTCCCAATGTGCATTCTCTCCTTCCTCTTGGCTTGTCGCACTTTGTCCTGATAGACCAGATAAGAACTGAAACATGTCCGGGTGTGGTGACACACTGCTCACTGGGGCCCTGGGAGAACAGGTTTAGAGAAGTGTGGAGTGAACTGGGAAGTGTGAGGTCAGATGCTGCCAACCTGATGAAATGACTTAAGAAGTTTGACTCAGGAAGGGGGAGCAAACTTGATGGGAAAGGCAGGACCGAAACTCCCGTTGTGTTTGCTGTGAGTTGCGCTAGACCAGGGCTCACTAAACTCGGATGAGCAGGGTCAGCAGAGACTAAAGGACCAGGGACACTAAAGAGAATAGACTGCGAAGGTTCCCGAGCAGACAGCAGGTGAAGGCAGCCAGGGCACAGGTGCAAGGACTCCACTATGAAATGAAGATCGAGTCACTCTAACAGGAGAGGTGGGAGGACTGAGGGTGGATTAAAGGCAACGGGAAGCCAGGGGTCGCGGTGAGCATGGACTGGTAGCCACAGCCACTCTGAACAGTGTTGAATTGAAGCCATAAACCTGGAGAGGCTTTTCCTTCCTCTCTTCTCTATTAGTGAAGCTGCACATTCAGTCTCTGGTGACAGCTCTCGGCATAAGCGACCAAAGTCAACCTTCTTTTATGATAGGACAAATCTGAGGCCAGTGGTCTAAATACATCTATGTCCTCTTCAAGCAACTTCTTCAACCTGTGATTTACTGGTCAAAATTCACTAGTGGGGTTACAATGCCTGGACACATCATGTGTGTCCAGTAAGGTGTCTCTAGTTAAAATGGGCCTCAATGGCCAGTAGTCTGAATGGAAACAGAAGCCCCCCAAAGAAATTGGCAACTGCAGGCCGGCTTTCTTCTAGTCAGTCTGCTCCCTCTGAGTCATGAAGCCCCGCTCACCCACCTGGGCGAAGTGAAGAAGTTCCCAGCAACACGTCATTCGGTCTGGTCACCGAACTGTCTCTGAATGAGCAGCCCTGGGCATCAGATTGGAACTTGTGGGTCTAAGTTGTCTTTGTCTTGACAACTTGGCTCCTCACTCCTGAGTCAGTTCAGGGTCAGCTCCCCGTGCCCACCGCACACTGAACCCTTATTCCCTGGCATGCGTGAGGCTATTGCGAAAAAAACCCACAAGTTTTAAACCCGCTCGCCATGTATAACTATACATCAAACTGGCTATCAAACGGCAGGAGATGGCATGCATTACGTTGTGTTTCTTACCATCTACTATAAAGAGAGGCTGTTTAATGTCTTGGCTTTTAACTCATTTTTTAAAGAAAAAATCATAAAACACTTATTTCTTGAATTCCTGTTCTCCTCTCCCAATGCTCCACCGATGGACTGGCGGGTGGAGCTGCATGTCTGAAAATGTTACTGTGCTGCAGAGCTTTGGCGGGGGCCCCTGAAATGGGAGGATAAATGCATGGGTGCTCCGTGAATTGAAAATCCTGTGCAATTATTTTTACTTGATTTTATTTCACTGACAAAATATTTCAATGTGACACCACATAATGAAGTCAATTTTGCTATTCCGAAGAGATAAGTGGGGGTCGAACCTTCAAGGATTCTGGGGAATCAGGCCCTGTAACCAGAAGCTGAGGCAGGAGGAAGCGCTCGTCCTGGTACAAGTAGGAAGGGCATTTAGAAATGCCCTTCAGACTCGCAGACGCAGAAATTGTGCCCCTTTAGAAAGGGGGAGGCACAGGCAGTCCCACGTTTGGGACTTGGGAGAATCAGGGAATTTACCACGCAGTGGGAGAGAGCTGAAGGCGTGAGTGAGGCCCAGGCTCGAAGAGGCTGTCAGACAGCCCTTTCGGTGCCCACTGGAGCTCTGCCACCTGAGGTGGAAGAGTTTCCATAAGACACTACTGAGTGCGAAAAGCAAGATAAAGAGATGTGAATATAGCCAACATTCCCCCATCCTCAAATTCACTGATATAACTTGAATCATATAAAAATCATTGTTCTTGGCCCGCCCTGGTAACACAGCAGTTAGGGCCAACATTCCCGAAGGAATGCAGGACACGTTCCCCTGGGTTCAAGTGCAGGTTAGGTCTGGTCGGGAGGAAGTAACCCGTGTGAACAACTAAATAAAAAATAAAATGCTGCTTCCTCTCCTCTCTTCTTGCCTGCTTGCCTACTTCCCTTCATTCCCGCCTACACCTTTCCTTAAAAAAAAAAAAAAATCATTGTTTCTTGCACTAAAGTGTCAAATGCTGGCACTTTCACATCAGTTAGAAGTTAAGCAGTGACGAGGTGACGACTGGAGCGCTGTGGCGGAGTAGTGGTTGGGTGCAGTCCTGGCACATCCTCAGGCCCCAGACTCCAGTTCCGGGTCCGGCAGGAACCACCAAAGTGAACAACTAAATAGAATAAAGTGCTTCTTCCTCCTCGTGCTGCCTGCCTGCCTGCCTGTGCTCACCTTCACTCCTGCCTGCACCTTTCCTTAAAAAACTGACTTTTGGCACTCTCATGTTGGCTCAGTGTGGTATTTTATAGTTGATCCTTGAATAACAAATACATAAACTGTGAAGGTCCATTTATCAGAAGATTTTTTTTCTGAAGAGAGGAAGAAAGAAGAGAAGAGAAGATGCACCTTCATTTGCTTAGCCGTTTTGGTTTTCTCAATTAGAGAGTCAGAGTTAGAGAGCAGTCGGTGGCTGTCGGTCTCTGCGCAGGAAGGTGTGCACATATGTACCGGGAGCCAGAGGCCCAGGCCCCAGTCCTACATGAAGACTGGGCCCCACAGCTGGCTGGCCCCCACCTTTCGCAGGAGCTGGAGTGAGGACCTCGATTCCAGCTTCCGCCTGCCTGGTCTTGAAGAGTTGTTATAGCTGTTGTCCCACTTTGGCTGCAAAGATGAGAGAGCTGGTGTGCGGAACCAGGGCAGCAAAGCCGACTCAGGAACGATGTTGCAGGCTTCGGGTTTGATACCTAATAGCATCTGACCTAAAACGACACATACACACACACCACCCCATTTTTTGGCTTCAGTCATTGATCTACTAAAAGTTTTCCAGCCCAAAACTGACTTTAGAAAGATTCAGCAGCAGCAGCTTATAGGTTACGTAGCAAGAAAGAGGAACCGAAAGCAGAGAAAAAGGAATGTATAATAATGGTCCAAGCCACAGAAATAGTGGAAAAGAGAAAAAAAGTCACTTAGCGGGAGAATGTTCTAGTTCCTTCCCCAACTGCCGTTATATCCTCGGGTAGTTTGATAAGGAGAGGATTTCCCTTCTCCCATAAAGGACTGATAAACTCCTATATACGTTTTTTTTCTAGTTTATACTTAATTCTTATAAAGAATTATAGAAGTTCCCCATTTATTATGATGTTTTCACACAGAGAAAGTTTAAAGGAGTTTATGTGAACACTGTACGCTCATGTAGCAGCTCTAGGTCACACCGGTGACATCTGGCAGACTCGCTTTATCACATATCTAGGCACATCGATCCCTTCTCCCACCCACTAGACCCTCTTGTTTACTGACGTGCGCTCAAAGCGAACTGCAGACAACGGTACACTCCCCCTTAATAATCTGGTGGAAGTTGCACTTGTTTTTCTTGTAATGCATAATGTAAATACAATGAAACACACAAAGCTGAAATGTACATTGGCGCAGTTTTGACACAGAGCTGCATAAGCCAAACCCCTATCAAATATACAGAATGCCACTCTCGCTCTCACTGTGTATATCCCCGCGAGAGCAAAGAGGCAGTGAGAATGTCATTTCAGGATTTTAAAAACCTCTTCCTTTACCTAACCTCTAGGGCCTTCCTGTCCTATTTTATTTTCCTTCATAGCATTTTAGAACTACTGATATTTAAATATTTATTTGGTTATTGGCTTCCCACCACCAACCAACCACACACACACACACACGAAAGTAAATCCAGGAGAGCAAAAGTGTGATTGCTCACATCTCTGAGGATACTTACTGGCACCAGTAACTGCTTACAAACATCTCCCAAATAAATGAAAGTAATTACTCAACGTGCTTTATCAACTACATCGAATAGAGTGCTGCTTGTAAATTGTGCTTTAATTTCTGCAATCAGATGATGCAGGAAGATACAAGTATAAACTTTTATTGTACATCCAGAAAATAAAAAGCACATTTATACAGATTTAGCCCAACAGCTTATTCCCTTAAAAAGTTTTTAATGCAATTAAAGCTAATTTGTCTTCAGTGTAAAAACTTGGAGGTATAAACAAAGTCAAGATATTATACACACTAAATTAATGTACATTTCCAAACTTGCACAGTGCAGCATTTTAAACAGTTAATGGTCTCACTTCAGCCTTTACTGTTAAACAGAATCCACATCTCAATCTTGAATAAAAATGTCACAATATATAAACCCATTGAGAATTCTATACACAAATACAAGTTTATAGAAATCTGATTTCAAATATAAATACGTAAATTGTCATGACCCCACGTTACAACAGCTTACTTACTTTTCTATTGTAATTCTTTTTTAAAAATAAAAATCATAGAAAAATATCTCAATGCACATTCAACTGCTATGACAAGGACCGTGACCTTGTGCCTTTAAACCATACTTTGTGGCATGTGAAGCATCACACCAGGCATTTTTGGAATGAAAATGACTAAGATCCTAAGACTGAAGAGGCTACTGCATAAATATTCATGTTAGAAGATGGGGACGAAAACAGCTCGTAAGGTACTTGAGAGGCAGTGAGGCAGGGAAATGAAGGTTAGTGCGACTTCAAGAAGGCCCACAGAAGGTACTAGTGTGTTTTAAAATCCCTATTGCAAGCCTAACACTGACCTCAGTAGTGAGACTCTTAAGGCAACTGCGACTGGACACGCGTTTGGCCCCGAGATGCACGCGTCCGGCCCTCCCCGCAAAGCCCGTCATCTTGACAGACCCAGCTGGCTCCCGTGTTAACAAGGAGGGGGGAGAACAGCAGAACAACTTATTTGCATAAACACATCTGTGCAAACTGACAAACTTCTCTGTCGATTGTTTCAACATTTTCCGTTGCCCTTGAGCAATGGAAAGTCGTAACCATGCAATGATCACACTGGAATCCACAGAGAGGGCGAGGGAAACACTGCACTGGCAATGTTCTCACGTGCCAGCTTCTTTCCCTTCACTTTGTGGGATTTTACGGGCTTCCACTGGGAATGAAAAGACTGGTCCTTACAATGTGTACTTTCCTGCATTAAAAAGCGTGTATGTATCTCTATATCATTTAGACAGCAGATCTAAGGTTACCAGGCAAAGTCAAGTTTCTTCTATGGCTTTTTACATCACTGAGGTACTCTAGGATAATCATCACTTCCATACTCATGCTTTCTGCTCCCCTACGGAAGCCACATTCAGAAGTGAAGGTACTCATCAGTCTGTGAGTATCGGGGAACGCGGCCAGAGCGGCGAGGGGCCGCCACAGAGGATCGCAGTCGCCACTGCTCTGAAGCATCCGCACGCGATTAGAAAAAGGCAAAGCAATTCCTTTCAAACACTGGGAGCCTCCTGAAGAAAGGAAGCTACGCAGGGCGAGCCAGCGAGGCTCCCCCGGTTTAACCAACAGGTTTAGCAGCAGGATCCTGGGACTCGGTGCACCCCGGAGGGGTGCGGGGCGGCTGGGCGGGCAGTGAGCATACGGGGCAGGGAGAGAGACCCGGGGCGTCAGCAGACCCACATGAAGGGACGCAGCCTACACAGGCGGAGGGTGGTCTCAGAGCAGGATGGGTAGAATTTCCCGGTTTTTCTACAGTCAGGGTGCAGAAAGGAAGATGCTACTTGTTTCAACAAATCCCACACATCTTCATACCTCTGAATCTTTCAATTCGCCATACACACAGTGGGTAAAATTGCTCGGAGCTGAGACGGGTTATTGAGATACTTGCTATTCCCAATGACGGTGTGAATTATCTTGGCACAAAAATGCTGAAGACAGTATCAAGTTCAAAAATATCTTAGCAAAGCCCTTTCTAGTAGTAAAGCAGCCAGTGCAGGCTCTGGGTAATACTTACGCACCAGACAAGTCACAACTTTCAGTCAAGGAGTAACGCCTTCTCAGTGATAATACTAGAGACACGGTCTTCACTGAAGAGTCTTTCAGGACCACGTAAAAGACTTGAGAACCAGCTCTTCTCCCGAAGCCCCAGGTTTACTCTCATGCGCCTCCTCTCGCGCTGAGTCAAGGTGCCACTAATCCTCAGATCAAATGTGTCAGCCTCCATCCCAATCGTCAATCACAGGCAGGCAGGTTACACATCTCCCAGATCCACAAACTCGTCTTCTCGTTTGACCAGGTCTTCTTCATCTCCCAAAGCTTTCCACCCGCTGATGGGCAGGACTGGCTTGGAGGAGTGTCGCTGGAGCAAAGCGAACGGAAACAAGGACGACAGGCGGGCTGCGCTCCTCAGCATGGCGGGGCCCCCCGCCTGGAGGTCCTCCCGGCTGTGGTGTCTCGCATCGATTTTCTCCTGTAAGTGCTGTACCTCGTCCATTATTTCCAAGAGCTTGCTCACAGTGGCCGCCCTGCCGCCACACAGGATTTGAGCTTCTGGGATCCAACGCAGGTAGCGCTGGGCCCAGACCCTGATTTCTGGCCCCTCGATGTGCGGCAACAAGAGGCCGTGGGAGTCGGTGGGCTTGCTGTGCCAGCTGTCATAGAACTCTCGAAAGTTGTCTTGCAGCTCATCGGAGGAATTAATCAGCTTGCTAATCCTCTTGCCCAGAAGGTTTTTAATTAAGTGATCTGTTTCTTCCCTGAAAAATCCTCTTTTGGGAGATGATTTAGATTGGGTGAGTGGCAAAGAAAGTTGTCGTTGATGCTTTGAGAAAGAACACAAATACAAATCTCTGGTTAGCCCGAGAGCACAGACACAGGAGCTCCATCAAAACAGGGGCAGAATCCTGCTTTCCCAAGTGTCAGCGGGCCCCAGAATTGCCTTGTGAATGGAAAGTTGTTAAAAAGGTATCATGAAGAGAGAGGAGGGGGCTTGTTTTTATTCCGTGACACAAATATCCGATGTCCACAGTATTCATAAATGACATGGGTGAAGCCAGGTGCCTACAGGACTGTGAACGTTCAACTTCCTCCTTCCCTCTAGAAGGGAGCCTTGGGATACTAAGTATTTTCAAACAGCAGTTTAACTTAAGACACATAATGATGTACAGGAGGCTGGGGGTGATACCTATTTATTTTCTGAAGGGACCAAAATGTTTCTTCGTTGAGAATTTAGGGTGCTGGTTTCACAGCACTCAGAACACCTGTGTGGAAGCAGCACCGACTACTGAAGAGCCTATCACGTTAACGAAACAGCAGTAGAGGTCATCAGGAAAACCAGAGTGACTTTAAGTCTAAATCATAAAGATCCCTTTAGACCAAAAGACAGGTGGGAACTGAGAGAACTGGAGGAACGGGCTAAGTTGGCCAGATGCTCATCGGACAAGCTATTCAGAGTAGAAAAAACGAGTGTATTTACATTTCTTTTTCTCCTCAGTAAATCTAGCTACAGACAAAGGAGGAGTTGTATTTAGGGGTGCACTGTGAAAGGGCTGTGAAGGTGGGTCAAGTTGGTCAGGTTACGAGGGTCCCCGAGAGCCCAAAGGAAAAGGTAACGAACATCGAGAACTGCTTCTCCCTAAGTCTTTTGCTCTGGAGGCGTCCATTCAAAACAATAGATACGAATTTTACTTTCAGGATAGCCTATCACTCTCTCTAATCTATTTCTGCCAGTGGTTTTTCCTTATAAAAACGGTATTCTTTATTATTAAGAGGTATTTCCTCATTGTGGAACAATAATAAAAATATAAAGAAGAAAGCAAAACCACCCGAAATACCACAAACTCTGAGATGACCAGGGCTTTTGGCTTCCTATCTGGGGACAGGAGAGCTGAGGCCAGGGGTCGTGGGTTTTCTGCTCCCTCGTGACCAAGGTGAGTCGGGCAGGGCGGGGCCTGGGAGATGCAGGTAGATGCAGGTCAGAGTGTATCACTTGCCAGTTTGTGCTCAGTGCTTCGCATGTATTGACTCATCCAATTTTCAAGGTTACTGTTATTGCCCCATTTTACAAATGCGGAAACTAAGGCACAGAGGTTAAACCTGCAAAGGCCTCAGCTACCAAGTGCCAAAGGTGGTTACACGCTCGCGCACAGCACCTGGCTGCAGAGGCTGGGCTCTGAACAGGGTTCTGCTTGTCCTGGAAGGCCCCTCTCTCCCCTAAGTGAACAAACAGGTTGAGACGGGCCAGGTGGGAGTGGTGCCGTGAGTCGGAGCAGGCAAGGCCTGGGCCTCAGGCTGGTCAGCCACAACCTCTCTAGTCTCTACAGAACATATCAAGGCCCCAGGCCCCATCTGGGTTTCGAATCCAAAGGCATCAAAGTTGCTTGCTGCCCAGTGCTGGCTCTGCTTTAGGGAGCATAACCTGGGGTCCCCACAACTTGGGCTCTGAGCTCAGTTGCTGGAGCCGAGGCATCTGCTCCTTCCTACCAGGAGAAAGGGCACCTAGAGAACTGGACCTCGGCAGAGAAATGAAATTCAGTCCTACAAGGTGAAGCCTTACTTTCTTCCCATGGAAAACAAGGTGCTGGCTGTCTCTGAGTCTGTTGCCTCCAGGCCTGGGCAGTTCTGCAGGGCGGGAAATATGCAACACAGCCACCAGGGGCACAGCATGTGGAAGAAAGTCTGACCTGGAACCAAGCTGTTCTGGAGTCAGGGCAGGTCAGGTCCAGCATGCAGGAAAGAGGCTGAAGCAGGAGGGGAACACCCACCCAGGCCCAAGGAGCCCTGAAGGGCAAAATAGCAGTTCTAGATTCATCGGTGTCCGTGCACTAGCTTTGGCTCCCCTGAGCCCCCGAGTTTCTTTAACAATGGAGCCACCTCCCACACCAGAACCGGCCAGGTTCCCCAGAAACCCTTCAGGCAGGCAGGCTCAGAAGTAGGGCATGACGAGGGATTTATCACCCTGCACTCCTCCCTGTGGGGCCTTGGACGGCAAGGGAGAGATTCCAGTCCAGGAAACAGCGCTAGGAAATGCCCTGTAAATCAAGTGTCATTAGAAACTTGGGGGGTTTAATAACAAATAAAATCAGAGACAAATATCTGAAGGAGACCCACAGTACCTGACATCTGTGGTTTACAGCAGGGTGTGGCCTGGGGCCTGTTTTCCTAAATACTGGAGCATGGCCACGCCCAGTGCCGACCTGGTACCTGAGGCTGCCCCTGCACTCTAACAATAGAGAGGACACTGTGGCAGGAAATGCACATCCAGTGGCAGAAAAGGTTACAGGCACAACTCACGAAGGTCTCATACTGAGCACCTGTGCGGGCTCAGACTAAGTAGATGCACAGGTTCTTTTCCGCTAACACCATGTGCAGCAGGGGTGAGCGACACCAGCCTTCCAGCAGCAGCGTCCTCAGTGACACTCGGCAAACGGTCATGTCTCAGCAGGGCAAAAGCTGATCTGCTGAGAGCGGAGGATTCTCACAGACCCTGACGGTTTGCCCGTCAGAAATCTTGACTCCACAAAGTGTTTCCAGAATTCGTATGCAACTCGCATCTTTGCATGTGTAGGGGTCTCTAGACAGAAGGAGGGGTGTGACATGAGGACTACTCACTTTGAAACGCGTTCCTTTCCGCTGGCCTTTGTCCAGTTTTGGTTTTTCCACATAAAGAGGGTTTTTGAGCAACGCCTGGGCTTTGGGTTCAAACTGCACAGACCAGTCCCACACGGTGAGCAGACTCAAAGGCTTGCTTTGTGTATCCTGGCCTTCCCTACCCTGCCAAAACAAGCACAGGTCACCAAGGCGTCCCGGGAGGACCGAAACGCGCAAACACCACTCTGAGAGCCTGGCACCACGAAGGCTCTGCCTCCCTGAGACGGAACATTCATGGACATTCAATGCAGTTTTAAAGGTAGTTTGAAAGCCAGTGGTTGTTCACCAAAGGCTTTAGGAGGGGGAAGGGTAGGAAGGACGCCAAGTGCCAGTGGGTCGCTTATCAGCCACAGGGCTGGGCCCGGGACAACAACTTTGTGCGACCATTTTGTCCACGTTTATTGTTGTAGAAATTGAGGCTGGGAGATGGAAGTGAGCGCTGGGCTGAGTCCCACGTCACTGTGGGACTGGTAAAATCTCTCCCGGAGGGCTGCTGTGCCCACAAGAGACTGGGGAGGGCTAAAATCCCCAGGAGCACTATCTCAAGAGAGACTAACAGGGGTTAAGATATAAAGCAAAAGCCCAGCTCCCCACTCTGCCTCATCTCCAGTCTCCATTTCAGAGTGACTTGAAGCATGAGGAAGATGGAGAGAGGGCTGATTGTCTTTACAAGGGACCACTTTTAATTCTGCCTAATTCCCCAGCACAACTATTTGCTGTGTAAACCTGGGTGAGTTACTTACCCTCTTGATGCCTCAGCTCCTCCAGGACAGTAATGACATAGACGCTACAGGGTGCTGTGAGGCTAAAATATGAATACCCTGGCACGCCCCGGCAGGGTAGCGGTTAGGTCAATTGCCTCTGAAGCAGCACAGGCTACATATCACTGGGTTCGAGTCCCAGGCCCCGAGGGAAACAACCCATGTGAACAACTAAAGGAAAACAAAATCAAGCACTTCCTCCTCCTCTCTCTGCCTGCCCTTTCACCTTCATTCCTGCCTGCAACTTTCCGTTTAAAAAAAAAAAAATCAACACCTGGAAAGTGCTTAGAATAGGGGTTAGTATCTAGTCAGTGTTACAGAAATATCATTTTTCATCAACAATCTTAATTACTGAATCCTACTTGTAAGATGGGGCTTCTTCTAAGACACAGGATCCTAAAAGGGACTCTCACCAGATTTTCTTTTTGATGCGGCGAATTGAAGAAGAAGGTGCTGAAAATGGGTATGTACAGGCTATCAGACAAAACAGTCAGGTACGTCTCGGTGAACTCAAACGCGCAGGGGTGCTGGTGTGCCAGCTGCCAGACACAGTCTAAGAAGAGCAGGAACACCGGTGCCTGCAGGAAAACAAGACACGGGTAACCGCGCAGGCCCCGGAGCCCACGGCAACTGTCCTGAGCGTAGGTGCAGGCCTCCCCGCTGGCCTCCCCGCTGGGGAGAAACGCTTCCGAGCCCCCTGATCTCGGGGAGCACGGCGCACCCCACCCATCGCACCCCGATGATGGGCACATACGACCAGAACCCCGCACTCTGGGCAACGTCAGTACCAGCAGGCCTATCTGTGTGAAAGACAGCTCAGAGGTGAAACATCTTACAGCCTCACTGTCACTCGCCATAAACAGATGTGCATTCACAACTGATTTTGGTGATGGCGAGCACCAACTCTGAGCCTCAATTAAGCGCAATGTTGTCGCCTCCCAAAGAACTCCCTTCCTCTCATTAAAGCAGCATTACGTTACCAAAAAACATACTTATTTAGAGTTTTATCCATACTGCTGTCTCTACCCTCCACAATAGAAGAGAAAAGAAAAAGGCTGAGAGAGAAGGTAGAGCAGAAAAATAAGTTCTAATGTTTTTTTCACAATCATAGTTTTATAATGAAGCCCTCCTTTATTAGCTTCCCCGCAGCAAGCCCCTTGTCAGCAGGGCCAGTGTCAAAGGTGCCGTGTCCTTCACAAAGTGCTTGTCCTTCTTTCTCTTTTTCCACAAAATTTATTATTATTTATTTTACTTTCTTTCCTTCCCCTGATCCCGGGGTCTCTGAGGTACACGGCCTGCACCCTAGCTGCTAAGTAGCAGGCGTGTGCTGTTTATCATTCTCGTGTCACCAGTGAGGCTACCAGTGGGTAAGAAAAGCCACCCCACGGTCTCTCCCCTACAGATAGAGGCTGTCAGGCTGTCACACAGCTCAGGAGATAACCCAGTTCTTGCACTAAAGTCCAGTGCTTCGGCAATTACATCACAATAATTCCCCTTCCCATTTTCCCATCAAAAATCCAGTATGTCAAAGTTAAAATGCTTAGAAATGTTTCTATACCCGCTTTACTTCACACCTTGCTTTAGGCTCAGTGTCTTTACAGAGTGGAAACGATTGCACCTCACTGCACAATCAGGGAGTAGACTCTGGGTGGTTTCTCGAAGAGCAGGTGAACGGCAGCTCAGGTCTTCTTGTGCACTCCGTCCCTATCTGACTGGGAGCCTGTCAGCCCCCCTTTCCTCAAGACACACACGAGAACACGCTCTTCCCCACAAAGGGTCAGCTTTCCAGCGTGTCACCTGAGTCCCATCAACCTTTCAATTAGTGTGTCTGAAAGGCAAAGTACATTCTAAGAATGAAAGATGGTGATTTCCATTCAGCTTGACGGAACACAGCTGAGTACAGGTCCTGCAGGCCAAGCCCTTGCGGGCAAGAGTGATGGCTGCATCTCCCCACCGCGCGCTGTCAAGCTGCTCAGTACTGTGGGCAGACGTGCTGATTACCCGGAGTAAGAAGAAGCACAGGTCATGCTGCCAGCACACGCCAGCTCTGCAGGGGATTTAATTAAAGCTCCACCGTCATTAATAACACAGCCGCAGGAGCCGGCAGAGCTCGAGCCGTGACAAGTACACTGTGGACAAGTGGGGACTGTTTGCACTAACTGAGCTGCAGCGCTGCTTTTCCTCTGCTCCAACCCAAGGCCAAAGCAAGTCCCACGCCAGAGGCAGCAGCAGCAGCTGTGTGCACAGCTCGTGTACACGAAGGCCCTGGGAACGGACAGCTTCGAGACGGTTTTGATCTTGAAAAGGTTTAGGTGCAAGGACTGTTGATTTTGTGTTCTGTGTTTTCTGGAGGAAAATGATACCCTGATCTTTTTTTTTTTTTCCCCAAAAACTACCTTAGCAGGAATTGTAGGAGTCCCTCTCACTCAGTGAATTTTGTTTTACAATGTTACTGTCACAGCAAAAGTACCTCCACCCTCAGCGTACAGCAGTTAGAAGAGAGGCTTCTGGACATATTTGTTAGAACCTTTCACTCTGGGAAGGGTTTCAATATTGCTTAAAGCCTCACAGTCATCAAACGGTGACCTGGTCAGAGTCTTCCTAACACGCCTGTCCAGCGAGGCCTCTGCAAGCAGGAACCCTCCACCTGGAGGCAGGTATTAAATACGAGATCAAACTCCTGCTCGTGCCAGACACTGTCACTCACCTCCTCTTTGTCACTCTGACGCAGATGGTTACAGCGGTCCAGGAAGCAGTGTCCACCCATGACCCACTCCTTCTGGACAAGGCTCTGGAAGCCGAGCCTGGTTCTACAGTGCGGGTCCATCAGCACTTGCACCAGGGAGGACACAAGGCAGCAGAGGTCGGAGGCATTCTCCTCTAGGAGGGCCAGAGCAGCAGGGCAGGGAGGAAAGAGGTGTGAAGAGTTAGCGTGCAGCAAACGGGGCAAACGGCACTCATCCTTGAGCAGCTCGCAGCTGCAGCAGCGTTCCTAACACCGGGGTCTGCGGCTGGCAGGCTCTACCTCCCTAACATTAAGGGTCCACGGAGAAACAGGCAGCGCTTTTGAGCTGAGAGAAACTGCTTCCAACCTGTCTAGCACGGTTTCTGCATATACTGCTACTAACTATGGATCTGCTTACTGAATGGAAAAAGGAAGCACAGCAAGTCCACTGTCAGCACGAGGGTGCCCAGAGGGGGCACCCCAGGAGAGCAGGATCATACACAGAATACACAGTTCAAAACGCTAGGGGCTGTAGGGCTGCTATGACGAAGTCTCCAGCACAGAAATCACCGCTCCAAGGCGGGGCTGCTTCTGAGAATCACCTCAGAGGCCCTGTCCTCCACACCTCTGGTTGAATAAAATGTAGTGTTTCTGGACTGCACTAAAATGCGCGCTCATTTTCAGCTCCACAGCTCTCTCTGCTCCTGTCTGGGCTCTGCTTCTCCGGGCCAGGCCAAGAGGAAAGACTCACCAGTTGACTTCCACATGCCCACCTGCAGAGAACTGTACAAATGCTCTGCGTGGAAATTCCACTCGCCTACTTGCTCAACATTCATGACTGATCGCAGATAAAACACACATCTACATCCATGCATCTGTCTTGTCTTAGAGTTTTAGGATCCTAAAATGTCAGGGTCGACATCCCCTTGGTTTTCTCTTTACAAAAAGAAGGGAGACTCGAGTTCCTTTCTAAAATGTCCATGAGGACATACCCTGATGGCTCAAGTAATAAACCAATGGCTGGGGTGTGAAAATATGAAGTCCCAGGACCCAGGATCAATACCCAGGGCCAGGGAGACAAGCAAAATAAATGAAAGTACTTCCTCTTCCACTTCCTCCCTTAAAAAAAATGCTTCTTCCTCCTCTCCTTCTTCTCTTAAAAATATAAATAAAATAGTGCACCCTAGTGGAGTAGAAGTTTGGTCAGTCACCTTTAGCCGAGAGTGCAGTCAGAAAACATCCCAAGGGCTCGGGTTCACATCCCAGGCCGAGGAGAACAACAAAGATGTACAACTAACTAAAATAAAGTGCTTCTTTCTCCTCTCTCCTCCTGCCTGGCTGCCTACTCACCTTCATTCCTGCCTGCACAAACACACATATATGTACATACACACACATATAAATAAAAAGCCAATGAGGATGACGGTGCTGGTGCTCCTGGGAGAGAGAAACTTAAGAATGAACCCAAACGTGGAGATAGGCACTGTTCAAACTCTCATTCTGACCTAAACCAGGAAGCACCAGGGTCAGGTTAAGACCTGTGCTCCTATTTCTCTTCCAGGAAACAAGCCTGAACCACAAGAACACAGGAGTTTAAAAGAAATCATTCTTGTTTTCGTCTTTCTAAGGCTCCCAGTTTAAGAGAGAAGTTTCCTTTTGAAGGGACTCTGCCTTCTTGCATCTGAAGGGTGTCATTAGTCCCCTGTGGGTAACAGACAGTGGGGCTAAAAAGTGAGATTTCGGAGAAGCGAAACACAGTTGTCCACTGAGGAGCGAGTGTCGCCTCATTCGCATCAGGCAGATTCAGGTTTCACTTCATGCAACTCGGTGAGAGGGCAGTCTGGCCTTGCGGTGGTTACCTCCCAGCACCCCTGCTGCTCTCTCCTCCTTTTAACCAGACCTACCAATGCTGGTTGGCTCTTTTTCAATAACTGGCTCACAAGGCCAACTCTCCCACTGCCCTGCAAACTGGAGGCTGGCAGAGGTACACAGCTCTGCACGTCGAAGGTGCTCAGTAAATGTACTAAAATCCACTCGGTGAGCCAGCATCAGAGGGCACCGGGCCACAGACAGACATTCCCACTCTGGTCACAGAAGCGGCATCTCAGCCGTGGGGAGCATCAGAGAAATGAGGAGAGCCTGAGGGGATGGCAGCGCAGGTGATCTACTTAACCTGAAGCACAGGACTAGAAGAAACTCAAACACTAAACGGAAGAAAAATGTGTTAGCTTTGGATCTAACCATTTCAGCAATAATCTTCTGCAAGGTAGTTCACACTTGCTCTCTCATTCTGGATGTTCATGGCTTGTCCTCACTTGCAGTAGGTTAAGCCCACTGAGGAAAAGGAAATCACAGATCACGAATTTCTATGGCAACTGCACCAGGTTGTTAAATACAAAGATAGGAAGACAATAATTAAACCACCTCTAGGTCTCTTTATACAAATTATCGAAACTTAAATTTTAACCATGATGAGTGAATATAACACAAAATCTAAAATACTAAGAAATGTGAGTTTCTAAGGATACCAAACAATTGCTTGTTGGGCTGCACAGAGGTCTGTGCCACGCTGTAGCAGTGAAACCCTGCACAAAGGAGACCAAAGTTAAGAGAGGAAAAGCATGGGAAGGATTTCTACAATTCCAATGACAAAAAGTTGATTATAGAGAAACTGACTCTCAAGAAAAGGAAAATGGAAACCACATTTTATACTCCAAATATATTAAACATATTACCTAGAAGAAGAACATTCATGTTTTGTGCTTCGAGACATTCTATAACCTCTATTGCTTTTTTCAGGCAACGTCTAAATCGAAAAGAGACAAGAAAGAGGGGTAATTTAATTTTTGAGCTTGGTATCATAAGCAATAAGACATTTAGAGATGGTCTGTCTCTTTTTTTATGTTAAAAGCCTTCAGAATAAAAACAAATTACAATTTACACTGGAAGACACTTGTCTGCCTATTAGAAGCTCAAAATGTTCAGAAGATAAAAATCTCAAAATTGATGTAAAAATGCTTCTGGGTCATTTATACACTAGAAATTCCTACTGTGATCTCATGCCTGAATCTGCTGGTGACCCAGCAAGACCCACAAATGCCCAATCTGTGCTGCATACTGATTTCTTAATCCAAGGTCACTGCCGACTGTCTACGTGCCCCTGGAAAGCTCCAAGACGCCCAGAGAGCCTGTCTGTCTAGACACACACCCCTCTGAGATAACTGCCACTGCTTGTGCCTTTGACTTTTCTGTACTTCTCCAGGGGTCTCAACCCAATTCCCAAACCCACGATGATTTACATTCCTCATGATTTTTAGTAAATGTAAATTAAAAATGATAATGATCATCTAAACATTTTAAATAGGCAATAGACATGTAAGACACAGGACTCTTCTCAAAAGGTATTCAGTAGAGTGAACGTCCTTCCCCTCCCAACCCCAAGGTTTCTCCCCAGAGGCCAACACTGCTGCCTCAGGTAAAATCTGGGGATGCCCCGTGCCCCCTTTTGTAATCTTTCAAGGACTAGTCATAGTCTTATTAGAGGACAGACATGTATGTGAGCAGGCAGGCAGCATGTCTGTACATTCTGATCACAAATGCAGAGATAATAAATAATAAATGTAAAATCCAGCAGAGTTTTCAATTAGAACATGTGACCCAAGAATACTTAACTGGGAATATAAAAGATAAATTGTCTGTTGATTTGCTTTAGAGAACTGCTAAGTTTCACGAGCAAAACACTGGTTAGACATACCTGACTATGTCAAGCCAGCTGCTACTTTCCAACAGGGAAAACCACTTGATATCTGTGTCCCAAAATTCGGCACTATTATCTGAAAAAAAGAAGAGTAACGAAGTCAGGTCACTGAGCACTGATGCCTCTGCCACAAGCCAGCCGTTCAGACAACAGTCTTGACGCAAAGTTGTAAATCCAGGCACAGGTCTCTAAGCGATGCACAGCGCATGTCAAAACTTCAGCGGAAATGGTTTTTGAATTGGAATTCCCTAGAAGGGTGTGGCAGTCAAGGATAGATTGTTATTGTGCAAGCAATGTATCAGGATACATCCCAATGCCAAGGAGACCTAAGGGGTGGCCTGGCTTCCATTGGACCTAAATACACAATTATCTAAAATGCCACTAAACACCCCACCTTGATACAGAGAGCCCTGGGTATGCAGAGGTCTAATGTCAAAGTTGCAAACTCGAGTCAGTAGAAGGCAGATACCCTGCGAGTCCTAGAAGGTGAAACAAAAGTGTGGAATCACAGCCCTGTATCAATGAGTAAAATTTCTAACTCTCTCTGCCAGATTCCATAAAACTGTTTTATAACACATACCACAATGTGGCTTAGAGGAAGACACTTCTGTTTCGCTCAGTGTCATATTCGGCCTTCTCTCCAAGGTCTAGCATAATTGGTACAACATGACAGAAATTCAGTAAATGTCGGCTGAAAGAATAAACCTTAAATTAATTAGATTTTGCTTGGCTAAAAAGTTCAAGTTAGGGAAAGTGACAGATCTCAGACAGTAAAGAGTCACTGAAGAATGAAGAGGCTCAAATAAAAGACTGAACTTGATTAAATATGATTCAAGTTCAGAACTGTTCACAGTGGGTAGACTGGGCAGGGAAGTGGGGGTGGCACGGATGGGCAGATTTCATTTTCTACTTTGTACATTTCTAATTAATTGAATTTTTATATTGTTAGAAATACATAACTGCATGCTCAGTCAGAAGTGGAAAGAAGTAACATCGCTCCACTTGGGAGGAGAAAGCCAGCAAGGAAAACAAGCAGGATGCTCCCCAGTGGCTTGTGCACTTTAGGCAGCTATAGTCAGGACATGCAAAGTCTACAGACGCAGGTCCCAGGGCTGAGCCTGGGGGTTTAAAGCAACAGAAAAACTCGATCATTCACATTATAAATCCCTGCAAGTGAGCCAACCAGTAAATAAAGATGCTGCACAGCTCCATGACTTTTCAAGGGAGAAGCCCCAGGGCTTGCCCCACTGGGCAAGTGGGTGTGGGGAGAGGAGAAGAGAGAGGGTGGCCATGTGTTCACTCCAGGCACTAGTCTGGAGCAACATGGAAAGAGAGGAGGCCACAGCGGTTGCCCCTTGACCATCAGTCCCTCCTTCCACGACATGGAGCCTCACGGCCGTGAGCCGCTTGGTACCACCATAAGGAACCCAAAGGAAAGGCGCCAACTTTCACCCAATTCATGTGGCCTTTTTTCCCCATTTCGCAGAAAGCTACTGTTCAGCATTCTTCTCACCTATCAGAAACAGCTGTTTAAATTTAGAGTACGCAGTCTGGATTTCCTGCAGGGAGAGGAAGTTGCTTGACAGGTCTTCAGTTTTAACAGTTTCATAGGGTGGCCTGTGGATGGTCTTGTAAATTCTAGAGATCAAAAAGCAGCAAGAGATTCGATGAGCAGACATGAATGAGAGCTTATTTTGAGCACTTAGTATATTCCCAGATCTGTGTGAAGAGTTCTGTAGTATCCCTCCCATTTAAACCACACCAGAGGGTGTCAACCATAGGGTGGCCATTGCCAGTCAATGTAGGTGGAAATGGGGTCCGTGGAGCAAAAGTATGGGGCCAAGAGCATGAATTTTATAAAATGATAAAGCCATGATTTGAACCAAGGTAATCAATTCCAAAGCCTATTTCTATTTTTGCTATTGACTCATCCATTTTGGTTTTTTTTAACTTTGCATTGTGAAAACTTTCAAACCTGTAAAAGAGAATAGCAAAGTAACACAGACCATGACCTAGACTTGACAACTATTAACTTTACAAATATCATGCTACCTACCTAAATACTTCTGTGTGCATCTCTACAATGCAGGTGACATCATTTATGATTATGTCATACTGACTTCTAAAAATAATTAAAAGTGGCCATTCTAAGTTTTATTTCCGAGCACTAAGCGATCAGCAGGTAAAGAGAGATGGACGTATATACTACTAAGAACCATTAACTGCTTCTTGTAAAAGAAGAACTGAGCTAAACGGTAACAAAATGTAGTACTGACCCATCCAAGAAGCTCTTCTGGATTTGTAAAATGCCATCATCCTGTTCTTTGGGCAGTGCTGACATTTTCAAAAGGGCACACCCATTGTGGCAGGACCAACTCCACAGCTGCAGAGGAGAGCAAAGAGTTTCCAGATGTAATACACAACCTAACAGGAGCAGGTGATTTCAACACTTGAATTCATACAGGAAAATCTGTAACTCCAGTGCAAAATGGGTGGACACACTCAGCTTTATTAACGCAAAGAGTAACTACTCACAATGAAAAAGACTGCTTTAGGTTAAAAAAAAACAACGAAGCCAGTTCTAGGTAGACAGACTCAGATTTGCTTTAAGGTCTAATGTAAACCTGCTGACTTGGTTGTAATGCTTAAGATGGCAGCACTGCTACTATTAGGATAGTAGCTGTTGCTGATACTTTAAACTTCATAGAGAAATCATTCATTTACTTCTCACAGTGACACTCTGAGATGGCTATGATTATTGTCCTCATTAACAGCAAGAAACTGGGGCTTGCAGAGACCCTTTCTGAGAAGCATGGATAGCTGCGGCAGTCTGACTCGACAGGCTGTGTCTGCCTGGATGGCAAAAAGAGGTCAGCTTCCAAGAGCAGAGAGAGCTGGCACTAGAGAGTGGGAGGTGGCCACTCTGCAGAGACTGATCGGGACCTGTATATGCAGGGCAGTGTGTTAGGCTGTGGGAGGGCAGGGGGAGGGCAACGATACTGTTTCTACCTGCAAGGAGTGTAGACTCAGAAGGGAAATCTGAGCATGAATACAACAGAAGGTAGAATGTGGTCAACAACAGGAGAGAGTTTCAGGGAACAACAAAAAGAGGAAGCAATTTTATGAATGACTAACTGATGGTTCAAGAACTTAGGCATTTTCTGTTTTTCTGGATACAGTGGGAATTTCTGCTTGCTGACTTGCTTAGGAAGCAAAGCAGATCAGAACTGATTAAGGGGCAAAGTGATTTCCAGTAGACTGGAATGGAGGAGGAGAAAGGCTGGTTGGGGCAGCTGAGACAAGTGTAGACTCTGTGCCGGCATAAAGGTCTGGGTAAGGGTTGGCGTTGACGACCAAGTCACAGGCCTTGGCCCAAAGGTAAACCTAGAAGAAGCAGATGCCTTTTCTCAGTTAGCTGCCCAGAAGGGCACCCTCTTGGCATTCAATGGAAAGCATCCACAGGATGTACGAGCAGCAGCCTGGGTCTGGGACTGAAGATCAGCACCAGGAGTGATGGTGAGACTCTACATTGTCCTTGGGAAGACAGAAGAGGAACTGGTTTGGGAGTTCAGAGAAAGAGGATGGATCAGCATGGGTATGTTGGGTGTGCCTAGTGCCAACAGTATACCTGTGTCGAGACCTTCAGGAGGCACCTCAAAGGAGGGTCTGAGCTTAGGAGAAGGAGGCAAGACTAGAGCTCTGGACACTGGGGCTGACACCAGCTGAAATGAAGAGAGGATGACCCTTCCAGCGTTCGAGGACAGAAGGGACACAGAACTGTTTTATTTATTTTCAATAGGAAAGGTGTAGGGAGGACTGAAGGCGAGTAAGCAGGCAGGAAGAAAGAAAAAGAATCACTTCTATTTATTTTTACGTAGTTGTTCCTCCCAGAGTGAACCCAGGTCATTGGGATGTAGGTGGGCTACACCTGGCAGACTAAACTGCTAGGCCAACAGGACACAGCACAGTTACTTTAAGAACGGCCCAGGGGTGCCAGTCAAGATGGAGACCTGGTAGGAGTCCAAGAGAGCAATTCAGAATTTACCTATTCTTCAGAAACAAACACTGAGAAAAAGGAGGCACAGAGGTTGTAGAAATGCAGCAGCAGTTGTGACTACAAAGAGTAAGCAAAAACAACAGAATTCAGAGCTATACCACAGATTGGAGATTCAGGATTTGGAAGGGGTGGCATTGCCTCCCAGGAATTATGAAAGCAGAGGAGAGTCAACCCAGTGAGACCAGGACACAGAGCCAGGGGACAGGTTCTTGGCGCAGGGCATAAGGAGAACAGTGATCCAGTAGTTTGAACAAGAGGCCAGGCAAGAAAATTACACTGGGCGCCGCCACAACTGAAAGGCAGCTGGGGGAATACCCCCAACCCCACTCTGTCCCACCATATTGTACTGGAGCCGCAGGACCCACCCACTGGAAATCCAATCCCCAGGTACAAAGGAAAAAGAGAGTCTCTCAGAGGAAGACACCATCAATGCTACTCAGTAGTACCAACCGTGGGTGGAGGCAAAACTGCAGCCTGATTGCTGGTTGTGGACCAAGAATACAGTGGTCACTGTGGCTCAGAGCTGGGACCCTGGGGTAAGGTTCTACATCCTGCACACAGACTCCAACCCTATAGGCTGAGCTCTCAGGTCTCAACAGAAGGTCTACATAAGAACGTCAACAAATCCAAGCAGTGGTAATGCTACAAAACTCAGTCATTCCCAGTGTTCAAACCAAGATCCAAGATTCCTCACTTCAAGTCAAAACCCTACACAACACCAGCATGCTGGAAACCTAATCTATAGAAACAAAAACAGAATGCCAAACAGAGCAAAGACACAGAGAAATATACACGAAACGATGGATCCGATTAAAAACATGGGAAAATCTGACTACAACAAATTCATGTAACCTACCTGAGGGTAAATTTAGGGCAACAGTGATGAACATACTCAATGAAATCAAGAAAACAACGGAGGAAGAGAAAAAGAACAACAAAAGACTGAGAATGAAAAGAAGCAAAATATCAAGAAATAAAGAATATGATAGCTGATCTAAAGAACTCAACAGACAGACTCAAGAACAAGATGGATGAAACCTCCAATAGAATCAGGGAGCTAGAAGACAGGGCAGAGGAATACACTCAAGCAGACCAGAAAAGAGATAAAAGAATGCAAAGAAATGAAGACAGCATTCGTGATCTATGGGATAACATCAAAAGGAACAACATTCATAACACAGGGGTCCCAGAAGGAGAAGAGAGAGAAAAGGGGGTAGTAACTGTATTTGAAGAAACAATAGCTGAACATTTGCTTAACCTGAAGAATGAAGTAAACCTCTAGACCCAGGAAGCTCAAAGAGTTCCTAATAAAAGAAACCTGAACGGACCTACACATAGACATACTGACATCAAAATGTCAAAAACACAAGATGAAGAATCTTAAAAGTAGCCAAAATAGAACAAGTCACATACAAAGGAGGAATACTCATACGACTGTCAGCAGATTTCTAAACTAAAACTCTACAAGTCAGAAGGGAATGACATGATATTCAAAGTGCTGAAAGAAAAGGATTTTCAACCTAGGATACTATACTCTATGAGATTATCATTCAGAACTGAAGGAATGATAAGCTTTTCAGATAAACAAACGTTAAAGGAATCCATCACTACAAAACCGGCTCTACGAAACATACTGAAGGATGCTCTATTAAATGCAAAGAAACCCCACTTAAAAACAGTAAGACAGCACAATATAAAAAGTGGAGAGGAGAACAGAAATGTGGATGGTTAGAATGAGTGTAAGACAACCTGCTTTCAAATAAAAATAGGAAATAAGTAGAATTCTTAATTCTAACTTCAGGGTAACCTCAAAATACATCCCCAGGGATGAAGCAAAGAAAAAAACAAAAAGGGAAACTAATCAAATCACAACTACACCCAACCCACCTAAGAAGAGAATGAGAAAAAAGGCACTGTCTGGAATAACAAATAGGAGGCAAATTACAAAATGACGCTAAGCAGCTACATATCAATACTCACCCTAAACATTAATGAACTGAAAAAAAAAAAGCATAACCCAACCTTATGCTGCATTCAGGAAATTCAAAAGATAAACAAAAACTCAAAGCCAATGGTTAGAAGACAATCCTACAGTCAAATGGTGACCATAAAAAAGCAAGAACAGCCATATTTACATTGGATAAAATAAATGTCCAACTAAAAAGCATAAGGAAATAATGATCAAGGGATCAAACAAGAAGATATAATCTTATTAACACTATGCACCAAATGAAGGAGCATCAAAATATATTGAGCAAGTATTATTAGAACTGATGATAGACAGTGACAGCAACACAGTAACAGCAGGAAACTTCAATACCCCACTTACAACCATGGACAGATCAACCAGGCAGAAAATTAACAGGGAAACAGTTGCTTTAAATGACAATTTGGAACAGTTAGGTCAAATAGACATAAACGAACACTTCTCCCAACAACTACTGATTGCACCTTCTTAAATGTGCATGGAACAGTCTCAAGGATAGATCATATGTTGGGAAGCAAAACCTGTCTCAAAAAATTTACAACGACTGAAATCATACCAATCATCTTCTCTGACCACAATAGCTTAAAACTAGCAATCAACCACAAAAAGAAAGCTATAAGAATCCAAATTAATTGGACACTAAATAATATGCTTCTGAATGACTCTTGGCTTAAAGAGGAAATCACAGAGGAACTTGAAAATACTTAGAGACAAATGAGAATGAAGACATGTGTTACCAAAATCTATGGGATGCAGCAAAAGCAGCACTAAGAGGAAAATTCATCACAATCCAGGTCTACTTCAAGAAACAAAGAAACAAGAAAAATTGCAACTAAACAATCTAACCCTGAATTTAAAACAACTAAGGAAAGAACAATTAAAGCCAAAAACCAGTAGAAGAAAGGAAACAATAAAAACTTGAGCAGAAATAAATGAAAAAGAGCAATTAAAAAAATTGTTCTTTGAAAAAAATAAACAAAATTGACAAACCATTGGCTAG
>RJWH01001711.1:152142-312628 GCA_004363575.1 Solenodon paradoxus
AAAAAAAAAAAAAAAAAAAAAAAAAAAAAAAAAAAAAAAAAAAAAAAAAAAAAAAAAAAAAAAAAAAAAAAAAAAAAAAAAAAAAAAAAAAAAAAAAAAAAAAAAAAAAAAAAAAAAAAAAAAAAAAAAAAAAAAAAAAAAAAAAAAAAAAAAAAAAAAAAAAAAAAAAAAAAAAAAAAAAAAAAAAAAAAAAGAAAAACCTCTCATAAGTAGAATCAGAAATGAAAGGGAAGAAGTTACAACAGATACCACAGAAATTCAAAACTTCGTAAGTCTACTATAATAGCTCTATGCCAACAAAGTAGAAAACCTTGAAGACATAGACAGATTTTTAGAAAAACTACAGTTTATCAAGACTGAACCTGGAAGAATGAAAAGTCCGAATAAAACAATCACAAGCAAAGAAACTGAAGAGGTAATCAAAGGTCTCCCTAAGCCCAGGACCAGATAGCTTTTCTAATGAGTTTTACCAAACCATTAGAGAATAATTAATACCTATTCTCCTCAAACTCTTCCAAGATATTGAAGAACAGGGAACACTCCCAAATACTTCCTATGATGCTAACATCACAATGATACCAAAAGATGATAAAGACATCACCAAGAAAGAAAATTACAGACCAATACGTCTAATGAACACAGATGCAAAAGTTCTCAACAAAATATTAGCAAAGCAAATCTAACAATGCACCAAAAAAGAGCATCCATCATGATGAAGTGGGACTTATCCCAGCGATGCAATGATGGTTCAACAGACACAAATCTATTAATGCAATACACCATATCAACAAAAGCAAGGAGAAAAAACCCACATGATCATATCAATAGATGCAAAGAAAGCTTCTTATGAGATCCAATACTCATTTATGATAAAAAAAAAACCCTCTGCATAACATGGGTATAGGACGTACATACTTCAACATAATAGAGTTCATATACGACACATCCAGAACCAACATCATAATCAAAGGCAAAAAATTCAAAGTATTTCTTCTAAGGTCAGGAACAAGGAAAGGCTATTCATTCTCATCTCTATTCTCTAACATCACACTGGAAGTCTCAGAGCAATTAGGCAAGAAAAAAAAATAAAAGGAATCTAAATTGAAAAGAAGGAAGTAAAACTATCATTATTTGCAGATCACATGGTTATATATATTGAAAACCCTAAAACTGTCAAAGAACTACTAAAACTTATCAATAAATACAGAAAAGAGGCAGCCTACAAAATCAAAGGGCAAAAATTTGTCACATTCTTATATGCAAACAACATATTGGAAAAAAATGAAATCAAGAAAACCACACTGTTAAAAATAGAAGTACAAAAAAAAAAATCAAATATCTTGGAATCTACTTAACAAAGGAGGTGAAAGACCTGTACAATGAAAACTATAAGGCCTTCCTAAAAGAAATAGAGGAGGATAAAAGAGATGGAAAGACATCCCCTGCTCATGGTTGGGAAGAAGCAACTCATTAAAATGGTCAAGTTGGTTTCATTAAAAAGTACTTACTATTAACTTAAAACTGTCACACACACACACACAAAACCAAAATGATCCATAAAATATTCTCCTTTCCTTCTAAAGAGTGCACTGTTATCACTAATGAATCTTTCACTATAAACTTGAGTGGCCAAGGGAGACACAGTCCCGAGACTGTTCTTCCACCACTGACTGAGCTTGGGTGGCAGCTATTGGGGATAATACTGATTTAGCCTTCTGAGCTTTCTAGGTAGATGTGGTGACCCCACTGTCTTCTTGGCCACTGCTTTGATGACACACACAGCACCCATCTGCTCCATGTCATCAACAGCAAAACGGCCCAAAGGATAGTCAGGGAAGTTCGTAGCACACATAGGAACCATAGCTACAATATTAGTAACACTAGATTTCAAGAATTTAGGGCCAACTTCTAGTTTTTACCCAGAATGACAATCCATCTCCTTCAGCTCATCAAACCTGCAAGTAACGTGAGCTGTGTGACAATCCAGCATGGGTGCATCTCCAGCACCTATTTGACTTGGTTGGTTCAGAATGATCACTCAAGGTGCTTCCATCAGGAGGTCATCTTTTTTAATTTCTTTTCTTTCTTCCTTTTTTGTAAAGGAAGGAAAGGAGAGAAGGAAGAGTATCTTTCTTGATTTTGGTTCTTCACCCCAGCCCCTGGTAATGAATGCAACTCCTTGGGCTTTACATGATTCACATACCAGTGTCCCAGCCATTTGAGGGACAAGGGCACACCCCCAGCAGGGGGTCATTTTTGCTGTCATCAGCCACATTGCCAGGATAAATGTCTTTGGCAGATACTTTCTTGACATTGAAGCCCACATTCCCCAGGAAGAGCTTCACTCAAAGCTTCATGGTACTTTTTGACAGATTTGACTTTAGTTGTAACACTGACTGGAACAAAGGTGATACCAGCCAGGCTTCAGATCACCTTGATCTCAACTTGACACATAGGGAATAGGACCAAACTACCCATTTTTTTGGTCTCCCGGAGAGACAGACATGAAAGCCTGTCAGCCGGATGCACTGGTGGTCGGATGCAAACGAGAGCTTCAGGCAGAGTGGTTCACTGGCAGTGCCATATTTACAAACTTTTCATCTCTTGAACCAAGGCATATTCACACTTTTGGCTCCAGCATGGCGTCCCCATTCTAAACAGAAATTGGCATAAATGCTACTTATCTAATGTTGGCACTTCCTTCCTTAATGATATTCTCCTATCTCTTCTGGTGCAAGATGGCTTAGTGGAATCCATTCTGGTAACACTAACAAGTACTTGTTTCATACCTGGTGAGTCAGCCAGAAGGATATGCTCACGCGTCTGCCCATTCTTGGAGAACCCTGCTGCAAATTCAGGACAGTCAGTCTGAGATGTCCCTGTGATCATGCTTTTAATGAATACGTGTCCTCTTCATGTCCTGGGGTGTCAGTGATGGTCACATAATACTTGCTTAGTCTTGAATGTCCACAGGGAAACATCAATGGTGATATCATGCTCACCTTCAGCTTTTAGCTCATCCAAAACCTAAGCACACTCCAAGGAAGCCTTTTCCATCTCAGTAGCCTCCTTCTCAAACTTCTCGAGGGCTCTTTGGTCAGTCCTACAATTTACAGATCAGGTGACCAGCAGTGGCAGACTTGTCCAAATCTATGATGATGACGAATGATGTTGTGAGCCTTTTTCTTCCTCACTTGGCTTAGATTTAGTGGTCGTTTTCATGAAACTTGTGTTTCGGGGTCAAACTTGTTACAAAAAAACTCCAGAGTGGTCTTAATTCTTTTTATCTCTCCTCCAAGAAAAGGTTGGCTCTTGGTGATAGTGTTAGTCAATCATAACAATTGCATTTTAAAAAGGAACAGGCAGGCAGGAATGAAGGCAGTAGTAGGCAGGCAGGCAGAAAGAGAGAGGAGGAAGAAGCATTTTAACTTTATTTTTATTTAACTGTTTACATTTGTTGTTCCCTCCACCCCAACCCGGGACTTGAACCCAGGAGTATGTGACTTAGGCTCCTTTGGAGGCAACGGACCCAACCACTACTCCTCCAGGGTGTGCCTATTTGGTATGTCTTAAGAAATCTCTAAAAGGAGCCCAACACAGAGCTTAGGGAACATGTACAATTGGAGGCTACAAAGCAGTGGAAGGAAAGGAATCATTATGGAGTTAAGAGGAAAAAGAGAGCACAGTATTTCCAAAGTCAAGACAGGGATTGAAAAGGCAGAAAAGGGAAGATCAAGTGTCCTGAACTACAGAGATGATAAAGAAAACTGGGGCCTTGCCAGGCTCCATGCCCTCAGGAGGGCTAATCAGCAGTTGGTGGGGAGCAGAGGTCATGACAGGAAGAAAGGAGTGGGGAGAGATGTGGACAAACACTACAGATTCTGACCATGGTTGATAGTACCGGAAAGGACAACAGGGCAGTAGCTGACTCTCAGGGAAGAGCATCTTCTTGTGGGGGAAAAGGCTGACTTCAGATAAAGAGTTGAGTACTACGAAAAACACACAAGGAAGAAGGAAGATGATGGAAGCAGGTTCCGGACAAACCTAGGCAGATTCCACAGAGGTGTGGATTCAGGAAGAAGGAAACAGGAGCGCTAGAGAAACAATGGGAGGTGGAGAAAAAGGAAGCTGAGGAAGAAGGAAGCAAGGAGTAGGTCCAAGAGCCCGACAGAGTAGGGGAAAAAGTCATTCAGTAAAAGAGTTAAGAATGGAATCACAAATTCACAGAAAATGAATAACTTTATATCAGCCCCAGGGAAGACTGACACGGGAACCAAAAGGAGTTAAGACAACAGGCCACTAAGCAGAACACAGCCCCACCAGGCAAGGTCTACAGCTCTCATGGATCCACTAAGTCTGCTCTGCTGTTTGGTTTGAACAATCTCTAGCAATGTTTATTAGTCCCACAGTAAAGAGATAAATAGTCAGAGTTGGAGGACACCACAGGGTCTGGGAGGCCAAGTCTCCAGCATAGCAGCCCAGGTATGAGTGAAACTGCAAATGATACAGGTCTTTACTGAAGGGGAGTAAGTGAAGGCAAGAAAAAGACTAGGCAAAACATCAGGGTAAAAACGCATGGAGAGGATCCTGGCAACCTGTAGGACATGTTGGATCCCCTCTTCGCAGAACAACTGGAAATCACCTATTCTTCAGACACACATGGCAGGGGAGGGCTGGCCTGGGGGCTGCAGACACAGCAGCAGTGATCACTGCCACAAGGGTAGGTGACGGCATCAGGGTTCAGATCAGAGTTGAAGATTCAGGACTGAGGGTAAGCGTAGGGGTGGCAGGAGGATAGGCGGGGGTGGGGTGGGGTGGGGTGGTAGAACTGCTGGAAGAACTGAGCCTCCCAGGAGTTGCTCTGAGGGCAGTAGGGAGCCCCCAGGCAGGAACGGGACATGACATAAGGCAGAAGGCTGACCAATGGTCCGGTAGTCTGAGCAGTAGCTCGCCCTAAGGAAATCACACAGGGCACCGCAGCTGGACAGCTGGGAGAATCCCTGCCCTCATTCCTTCCCAACACATTGCTTGGGAGCTACAGGACCCAGCACCAGAAATCTTGCCCCCGGGCTTAAAGGAAGAAGAGAGTCCCAGAAGGAAGGAACCCTCAAGGCTACCCACAGCGCTACCCTGTGAATGGAGGCAGAACTGCAGCCTGATTGCTGATTGTGAGGTCAGCAACAAGGGGGTTGTTATCAATGAGAGCTGGGACACTGAGGGAAGGCTCTGCAAGAAAAGAAGCAAGATATCAAAGAAATGAAGAACATGATAGCTGATTTAAAGAACTCAATAGAGAGACACAAAAGTAGGGTGGGTGAAGCCTCTAATGGAATCAGTGAGCTAGAGAACAGGGCAAGGGAATGCAATCAGGCAGACCAGCAAAGAGAGAAAAAAATTTTTTAAAAAATGAAGAAATTATTCTCAACCTATGGGATAACATCAAAAGGAACAACATTCATATCATAGGGGTCCCAGAAGGAGAAGAGAGAGAAGAGGACAGAAACTTTATATGAAGAAATAATAGCTGAGAACTTCCCTAACCTGAGGAATGAAGCAAGTCTCAAGACCCAGGAAGCTCAAAGAGTTCCTAATAAAATAAATCCAGACATACCTACATCTAGACACACTGTCATAAAAATGTCAAAAATACAAGACAAAGAATCCTAAAAGCAGCTAGAGAAAAATGAGTCACATACAAAGGAGTGCCCACATGATTTTCAGCGGATTTCTCAACTAAAACTCTACAGGCCAGGAGGGAATGGCATGATATATTCAAAGTGCTGAAAGAAAAGGATTTTCAACCTAGGATACTACATACCCTGTGAGATTATCATTTAGAACTGAAGGAATGATAAAAAGCTTTTCAGATAAGCTTAAAGCATATCTTTAAGGTGAAAATTAAAAGGAATTCATTACCACAAAACCAGCTCTACAAAAAGTACTAAAGGATGCTCTACAAAGCATAAAGAAATCCTACTTAAAAATAGCAAGAGAGTAAATATAAAATAGTGGGGAGGAGAAGAGAATAAAAATGTGGATGGTTAGAACGAGCATTAAGACAAATCTGCTTTCAAATATAAATAGGAAATAAACATAGAATGCTTAATGCCAACCTCACAGTAACCTCAAAATACATCTCCAGGGAAAAAGCAAAGAAGAAAAACAAGGAAACCACTCAAGATATAACTACACTCAACCCACCTAACAGGACAAAGAGAATAATAATGGACATTAGAACTCTTTTGAGGTGTGAAATACAGACTGAGATGCAATTTTAATATCCTAAAATGAATATAGCATTATAAGCCAAAGAAATAATAAAATTATTATTTAAAATAAATTGAAATTAAAAATACATGAAGGTATGGAAGTGTTCTGGAAGCAGATGGTGGAAATGGGGTACAACTCTTTGAACATACCACACGTCACTGCTGCTAATTTTTATGTTCTGTGTATGTTATGAACAGTGCTCCCTGGGTAAATTCCATCGTATGCAATATTTTTCTGCTGTTCAATCATCCACTGAGGACTTTCAGGACATATAATTAAGGGCGATCTATTACAGTGAGAACATCTTCCGATCATTTGTCTGGCTCAGCTATGATGCTGTCTCCTTACTCAGTTCTTATCAGAACAATGTCTTCTTCTCAGCCTCACAGCCTGGCTTGAACAGAGACTATCAAAATGTCACACAATACTGGATGGCGAAGCAGCCTATTCACAAATGTGGAGACAATTCATCTTTGTTTCTTTCCACAAAGCACACCCTCTTTTCCTGGATTCATCTATGAAAAGCTAATGAATGAAGACCTTCATTTTCATTCTTCTAGACTAGGAAGTCTCAAAATGTAGTCTATAGATCTGAAGGGCATCCCAAGTCCCTTTATGGTGGCCTGAGACTATCACTATGATGTGATTTGTCTTTCTCACTATGGCTTACTGGTGGGTAAAACTACTAGTGCCTTAAGGCTCTGCTACCAAAGAGAACTAGTGCCACTTCAATGCCACCCACTAGCAGAGCAAAAAAAAAAAAAAAAAAAAAGTGTTCCACCTGAAAACATCCTCAATGAAGGACTAAAATCCATTAATTTTATTCATGTTGATCACTAGATGAAGTAAGTACTGAAGTTCAATGTTTGTCTCAAGGACATCTGAGTCATCTGAGCTGAGAGCTGAACTAGCTGCATTTTTCATGGAATTGAAAGAATTAGTAATAAATAAATCAAAATAATGAAGTGAGACTATCACTTCAAGGAAAACAATGATTAGTTTTTGCTAATGCTAAAAGTTGAACTTGCAAGCAAACATTAAAATTTTGGAAAACTGGTCTGTTTCTTTATCTGGACAACATATATGTAATACATATAGATATAGATACACACATATATTTTTAAAGGAAAGGTGCAGGCAAAAATGAAGGCAAGTAGGCAGGCAGCGGGGAAGAGAGAGGAGAATAACTGAGTTGATCACACTGGCTGTTTCCCCCGGATCCAGGATTCAAACCCAGGGGTATGTGGCTGGCTCTTCTGGAGGTGACTGATGGGTGCACCAGCTTCCCAATATTCAAAGACTCTTCTAACGAGATGGAGGTGATACTAATAAATGTGATTTTTTTTTAACAGGAAAAGTGCAGGCAGCGATGGACTGCAAGCAGGCAGGCAGAGAGACGGGGAAGAAGCATTTTTATTTAGCTGTTCGCACTGGTCACTCCCCCTAGCCCTGGGTCTTGAACCTGGGACCTTGGGATGCATGCGGGACTGTCCCCAGGGTGTACTGGAATGCTAGGCCACTCAGGTATTCCCAATGAATGTGATTTTTATAGAAGAAAATGTGTCAATATTTGGACAATCGGAATAACCTAGTGAACCAATATTTCCCCAATAAACAATGTCTAATGTTATAAAATCAGGTATTTTCAGACTCATTCAAAGTATAAGAGAGATCAAGAGATTTTAATTTAGCAAAAAATGAAAAGTTCATTATGTTTTCACATTCCTTGTTTCAATTAACCTTTAAGAAACCACACCACCCATCAGTTTTTTGTGCGTGGTATCAAAAACTATACTCTCAATTATCTAAAGCTTACATTAAATATTCTTCCCTTTCCTGGACTCTCTTCAGGTATTTCTCATGTACTTCACCCCAATCTCAACATACCCCAATAGAATGAATAAAAGAGGCAGCAATAAGAATCCAGTTATCTCTTCTACTCTCAGAATGTAAAACACTATTACTCTTTTTTTTATTTGAGACAACAGCTATTTCTCACACAAAGAATGCTATTTATGCTAACATGTAACGAGTTTGTTACTAAAACAGACAATTTTTTTTTCAGTTTAGATGTTCTATATGGCAAATAAAACATGTGACACATGGGCCCAAAACTGTGAGATCCTCAATCATTTTAAGAGCATAGATTCAAGAGACCATAAAGTTTGCTCTCAATCAAAGGTTGCAAAATGGTCAGCATGAGTCAATTCTGGCTCAAAGATAGACTTTTGTTAATGTTTTGACCACTGGTAAACATTTAGAAATCAGAAAACCTCACATAAAAGTTTGCATTCCTGGGGTTCTCCTGAAAAATCAGGATCCAAGAAGATTGGGCCTACATTCCCACGCAGCACAGGTCAGCGGGCACAGAGGACAGAGGGCAGAGGGTCTCTGGTTCACAGACAAGGCCACACTCATTACCTGCCCTGCCTGCAAAGGCTTCTGGGCATGTGAATGCTCAGACACCTTGTCTCCCAAAAAGGAATGACCTTTCTGGTAAACTAGCCATGTGCACAGCTTAGAATTTATTTGTAATTCTCATTCCTCATTAAAAAGTCCCTGCAGGCTTGGCAACTCTCAAGCACCAATTAGAACTGGAGTAACTGCCAGAGCCTTTCTTTCTTTGATCAGTGGCACATTAAATATGGCTGCCATCCCAGCCCATTCTGTGAAAACTAAGTAAGCTCTCCATGTTGTCTCCAGGAGAAAACACGGCCACACCCATTCAAAGACTAACGGTGTGGGTGAAAAAGAACTTCAAACCCAAGACCCTTAGCGAGGTTGACTCAGCTTCAAATTATTTGGGTATCCAATCAGGCTGGCTTTCAACACCAGACATATCTGTAGTCCTCTTAAAGCTTTTTAAAGATGTCTGCTAAAAACTCCACTGCATCAGCAAAAACTGTAGAATACAGCCTCAGGGAGTCTTATAGCTAAAAGACTCCTCTAGGGAGTCCCTGAAATATTTCTGGATCACTCTTGGACTGAGAACAAACTCTCAGTACCAAAGCCAAGTAGAATGACTGTCAGGAGGGGCCGATGGACAAAACATGGCTACTAGGATTTCCAGCTGCACTTACTGGTATGCCGTGACCCTGAAAGCGTGGCACATCCTCTTCAGAAAGAGGGGTGGGGATAACGAAGTATGCTGGCAACCTAGAAGAAAGAGATGTCATCAGTTTTAGGCCTACACTTAATTCCTCAAATATGAAAGATCAACCAAATGGAAATAGGAAGCTAAGCCAAGAGATATGACAGGGACCATATTTCCCTGTTAAGAAGAATCAGAACAGAACTGTCTCTGGGCAAATCCTAGCTTGGCTCTGTCACTGTGCGACCCGAAGTAAGTCACCCCCCTTTCTGAGTCTGTTACCCTACCCACAAAACGAGGGGCATGGAATATGTGATTTCATTTCTTTCTTTTTTTAGGAAAGGTAAAGGCAGGAGTGAAGGTGAGCAGAGGCAGGCAAGAAGAGAGAGGAGGAAGAAGCATATTTTTATTTCAATTTAGTTCTTCACACTGGTTGTTTCCCCCTGGACCTGGGACTTGAACCCAGGGGTACATGGCTTGCTCTTTTGGAGGTAACTGACCTAACCACTGCTCCACCAGGGCATGCCTCTTTATTTTTTAACTTGTTTTTGTTTTTTTTATTCTTCCCTTGGCATTGGATCTGGAACCCTTGGGCTTTACATGGCCATTACCTTAGCTGCTGAGTAACAACAGGTGTGCCAGAATCTGCATTTTAACAAGCTCCCCAGGGAGTTTAGCTGCACAATAAACTGGGAGGTGCAAAACTCTAGCTGGCAATTTACCAACAGGCTACAGTTTCCCAGTCTTTACAGGAGAGCCACCGGTGGGGTTTGTTTAAACAGATTGTCAGCTCCTTTTCCAGAAGCTCCAGCTATAAGGGTAGGATTGGGGCCAAATCGTTTTTTAAAACTTGCATGTCTCCCCTAGTGGTGAGATTGAGTATTTTACACTATTGGTCAACCAGTTAATTTTCTCTTATAATCTCTCACCGAAGGGGGAAATGACAGAACCAAGTGTATTAGCAAACAAGCCATGCAGTCGCTGAAGAGAGTTGTGCAGAGATGTCCTGTACCAGTGACGGGAGTCTGAGATGTCCTCTGCTGTCCACAGAACTCGAGTTGGATCTACAGAGTCGGCTGTGAGACCCCCAGTGTCTGCATGAAACTAATCCGCATTCCATGGAGAGCAGTCATTAGGATGAGTTTAGATACCGAGTAAATAGCCTTTCCTAACACAGGGCAGCTTTATTCAAGGACAGTGTCTGATCCACTCAGTCATAACCTTCATCAAGTGACAACATCAGAGCAGCACTGTCCGGCAGCAGCCTAGACTTGTAGATCCCAGGGTCCCCCACCTCCTACACCTGTGGGTTCTGGACCTTCTGATACCTTCCCCAGGAGACAGAATAACTCTGCTGCTGGAATGGCCAGCTCTGGCGTCAGAAGAGGATGACGTAGACAGCTTCTTATTTCCAGCCACACTAAAGGAGCCCTAGCTCCTATTTATTGAGCACCTTTTATAAACCAGGACCTATACTTGGCACTGAAGATAAAATGATGACGAAAACAGTGTCCTTGAGGCACACTCCTGTGGCACAGCGGGTAGGGCGCAGGCTGTGAAACATTCAAGGACCCATGTTCAAGACACAGGCCTGGGGAAGGGGACAAAAAACAACCAAGTTCCCGATGTCCTTGATTCCCCAGAGCTGACAGGTTACAGGAACAAACACTAACCAAATGGTGGCACAGATACAAATAAACTCCAGTTCGCAGGAAGTGCGACAGAGAGGCATGTAGCGAGACGAAAGCTCTCACAAGGAGACCCGGCAAACTCTGGGCAGGCGCCCTAACAAAGTGACACCAAGGCTGAGATCTGCCCGGCAATACGGAGGCAGTGACACTTGTGTGGCTAGAAGAACAGGACCACCCCAGGCGGATGACCGCACAGGCCAGGCCTATGGTAGGGGATCTCTATGGCTAAAGCGGGAGGACACCAAGTTAGAGAGAATTAGGCAGGAGTCACACTACCGAGGGTCCTGCAGCGCTCATTAACTTTTCTTCTATTACAAGAGCTGGCTGATCTGCAGGCTTCCCCCACGATCCAAAAGCAGAACATTCCTATTCGGTATAATTTGGTAGTTATTTTGTGGGGCTGGGAATGCAATTACCGTTGTTTTACATGGAAAAAAAATCCGTTTTTCTAAGCCCCAAAAATAACTTACCAAAATCATACCAAACCAAAAGCCCCGCCGTTCAGACACCAGAGTACTCGCACAGACAATGGCGCAGAAGGTCGGGTGACGCGGGGAGACGGCAGGCACTGCCACAGTGATCCAGGCAAGACGGGTGTGTGCACGTATGTCTGAGAGCGGGCAAACCGAGCAGATGGAGAACTACACATACAAGCTTATTTTAATTTGCAAAACAAAGTTACTGCAATAAAATTCTAAAAATAAATAAACAAATGTAAGTATACTCGAGGGGTTTCAACTCAGTGGGAGAGAAGCGACACAGAACACAACAGTTAGCTGTGCTGGTATTATTTGTTTTCTACCTCGCGAATAAGAATTTACTCAATTGCGTGTGCCCTGCTGGAGTGGTGGTTAAGTCAGCTGCCTCCAGAGGAGCACAGTCCACATACATTCCAAGGACTCGAGTTCACATCCTGTGTCTGGAGAGGAACAGCTAATGTGAACAACTACGTAAAAATAAAATAAAATGCTTCTTTCTCCTCTCAAAAAAAAAAAGAACACAGCTTTTTCTGGGCAGCCCCTTGGGACAGAAAGGGGCGTACGCTGTGGCAGTCCACGGGGAGTGCGCCCGCACTGAGTGGTCCGGGGGCCAAAGTCTTGCCAGATCTTCATTCTCTCCACCGGCCACTAAGTCAAAGCTTCCCCACAGGTGTTGTTTTGCTGCGCTGATACCTATGCAAATACCAGTGAAATGCCCTGAGCCGGCAAAGTCAGACAGAAAGTAGATTAGTGGCTGCCTCGGCCAAGTGGAGGGCCATGGAGAACGACTACTGATGGGCATGGGGTTTCCCTTATGTCACAACAGAAGTGTTCTGAAATTAACTGTGGGGGTAGTATCACCACCCTGTGAATATATTTAAAGCCACTATATACACTTCATAGTGCATCCTGGCGGCATGGCGGTTGAGTCTGCCACCTCTGGCAGAATGCAGTCCACGTACATCCCAAAAGACGTCGGTTTGAGTCCCAGGGACTGGGGAACAACCAAGATGTAGAACTAAATTAAAAAATTAAGTGTTTCTTCCTACTCTCTTCCTGCCTGCCTTCATTCCTATCTGTACCTTTCTTTGAAAAATAAAAAAGTATACTTCAAATGGGCAAATCGTATGGAATGTGAATTAAATCTCAAAAAGCTGTAAAAAGAAAAAAAAGCACAGCACTGAAGCGTACCTTTCACAGACGTCATACGCTTCGTTGACACTCACTGCTTTGTACTTCATGCTAGCTTTGGTCCTTTCCAGCTCCCAGCACCAGTCCTTTAGAGTGTCAAACATCACGGTATGGTTCTTGGGATCAGTGGCTAAGAGAACAAATTTTAAAAAACATTAAAATCTTATCATGATGCAGTGGTACTCCAATGATGTGAAAGTAGATCCTGAGGCCCCATTTTCTCCACTAAGCTCACTGTTATCAAAGGTCAAGTTCACCGCTTAATCCTAACGTTCCTTTTTTTTGGTCATTAATCCAAATTAATGACTGAAGACTTTCTTTTTTTTTTTGAAGCTCCTTTTATATGGATGAAAAGGAATTGTGCTTGTTCCAGTCCTTGCAAAAGTAATTTATAGCTCCATTTTCAGTCCTCAGACCACGAGATCATTTATGTAACATAAAAAGATCCTGTGAAGGATTAGAAGACAGGCTTGGCATGAGGACTAAAATAATAAAATATTTTTAGTTCTGCCAGTTTGTGCATAAGACGGTGAACTCATTAACAGCACATGAGATTCCTGAATGCAAATCCTCCTCCAGTTTGAAGGTGCCCTGCTAACCAGAGGATTTTCCATGTGACACCTGGTTACTGAGGCCTACGCAAACCAGCCAGCCATGGTGAGGGCCAGGGCCTGCTAGCCAGGGGCCGCATCATGGTGATGGAGACTTCTGTCCTTAACCCTGCCCCGCTGCTGCCTGCCAGAAAGAAATGCCCCAGAGCCCACTCCTGCAGCCCGCAGAGGCGCTCACGTCCTTTCCTATGCCACAGCACGGTCTGCTGGGTGACACACATCTATTTGTATTTATACAAATCAGTTCAAGCCTTTGTACACCTAAAAACTGAAACCTGCTGGGACAAAGTGTCTTTTGATAAAAGTCCCACTTGTTCCTTTTAACAAAACCAGATCACAGTACAAAGGATGATAACTGGGATAATTATTAAAAAATGAATACAGGTGTATCTGGTGGGGGTAGCAATTAGGTCTGCTGCTTCTGGCTGAGCAAAGTCTTTGTACATCACAAGGACCTGGGTTCGTGTCCCGGGGCTGGGAATTCGTGTCCCGGGGCTGGGAAGGACAAGCGAGATAAGCAACTAGATAAATAAATAAGTGCTTCTTCCTCCTCTCTTTCGGCCTACCTACCTGCTTGCCTTCATTCCTGCCTACACCATTCCTTTAAAATAAATACTAATACAGAGGCACCTTTCTGGCTCAAGCATAAAGCAGCCAGGTGCAGTTCACGCATATCCCAAGGACCTGGGTTTGCATCCTGAGGCTGGAGAGGAGCAATCGAGATGAATAAATAAAAAATGCTTCTTCCTCCTCTCTCCTCCTGCCTGCCTACTCACCTTCATTCCTGTCGACACTTTTCCTTTTAAAAAAAAAGAAGTTGCTAGATATCCTGGGCCATCACAAGGTATGAAAAACTGCCAAGTGAAAGAAGGGGTTTAGCGAGCAGGTTGGAAAGCCAAGAAACTGTCCTCAACTACGTCCAGACAAAGAATTGAGACATAGGAAGAAGCAAAATTCTTAAAATAGACTGTGATTATTTTCAAATATAAACCCAATGAATTTTTACACAAAGTATAGTAACCAAAAAAAAGTCACATTTCGTCTAACTCCTACTGGAGCAAGTTTTTGTAAGCCAGCACTTGTACATACAGTGACAGAGAAGAGATCTTTGAAAAAGATGAAATTTGGGGGCACGCCCTGGCGGAGTAGTGAGAGGGCACAGTCCACATACATCCCAAGGTCCCAGGGCTGTGTCCCGGGACCAGCAGGTACAACCAAGATGAACTAATAAATGAAGTGCTTGTTTCTCCTCTCTTCCTGCATGTCTGCCTCTGCTCACCTTCATTCTTGTCTGCACCTTTCCTTAAAAAAAAAAAAAACCTTTCAATTAGGGAACACATATTATGTTCAGCCAATAGCAATGCTAAGTATATTTTATTCTAATGCAGTCCTCTGAACATAATCTTCCCTATCTAATGTGCAGCTCTCTCTCAATGAACCTTCCATTTAATAACTATATTCCGTGTGCCATGTGTTAGGAGTGTATAATCCTCACCAGGCAGGCATTAATTTTCACAGTGCCATTTTAAAAAAGAGAAAACAGGACCCCAAGAGTCCAGTGTCACCCCTAGGATCAACAGCTACTAAGGAATCATGCTAGGATTTGAATTCCGGTAGGACAGAACCGAAATTCCTTTTTTTTCTATGAAAATTCACCTACGCCTCCTCAAATGCAATGTGCTCTTCAGAATATCTATATCTCTGAACATGCCAATGCCTCTGTCTCAAACTCTCCTCTGTGCACACCAGACGCTCCCACATGCTCCACCACAGGCACAGCCTTCCGCCCCGACCAGCGCGCCCTCCCCGGGTGCAGTCAGGCCCGTCGTCCTCCTGCTGCCACAGCCCCTTCCAGCAGCGGACCTATCACTCAGCGGCCTCTGTTGGATCTGATGCTCTCAGAGGGCAGGGAGTCAGTCAGGTCACCTCTATATCCCCACAGCACCTGGCAAGTGTTCGATAAATGTTTGCTAAGCAGCAGTTAGTGACAAAGCAACTGCCTTCCAGAAAACATAATACACACATTTCAAATAAGATGTCAATTCCCTGGTGAAAAGCACATGCACAAAGGACCTCTGAATGTCACGCTCATGTGAAGAGTAGTGGGCAGAGCAAGTGAACAGACGGAGGGGAGGGATCTAGAAGGAAGACGCAAATCTAGGGAAACACTATACAATCTAAGCATTTTTAACAGCTAATCCAGATGACCAAAATTTCTTACTTTTCTTTTTCAGCAAACTGATGGAAAACATTTGGAATATTAAGATTTCTAACCAAACCACTTCTCTGATGTGCTCTCTCATGTACAATGTTTCTATTTCTCTCAAAACTGGTTGTTTTAAATTTTTCTAGAATACAAGATATTCTCTAGAGTCTTGTGAAATAAAATCAGATCTATTAAAGTGGAAAAAAGAACCCAGGGAAAAACAAGAATTATTTCAAACTTGTCTCAATTTTTTTCTCTATAGTCTCACATTCCCAGTTAAAATACATTGATTTTCTCTCTCATAAGAAACAAATAACTTTTCGTCACAAAAAGCAAACATACTTAAAAGGTAAGTTACATAACGAAGACCACAGGAAAATAAACGGAAACCTTTATTTTTAAAAGAAACCTAAATCAATTACCCAAGTAAGAGGTGACTAATCGCTAGAAAAAGGAAAAAAATCCCTAGTGGATTTTCTTCTGCTCCTCTTGGGTAGGAATTGAAAGGGTTCTACCTCGACACAAATTAAAATCTTACCTGCGTGGTTTTGCGTCGCTGTTGCATAGGAAAACAGAAACAATCGTTTAAGCCGCTTAGGAGCCTGGGTATGATGAATGATGCCACTCACAATCTAGAAAAGAATCAAGTCATGGATATAGTCATGCTCTTGGGAGACAAACACCAAGAAGACAAGACCAAATCGTCTAGGTTTTCAGTCATGCTAACAGGCTCATGTGGACAGATGTGAACTCTTGTTGAGGTCTAGATCTAGGACATTATCTCTTGAAATAGTGCCAAATACAGAGTACTAACCATGCTGTCATTTTTTTTTATGAATTTGGAATTTCTAGGGAAAATTTTAAAATGCAGTCTAATCTCGCAAAAACAAAGTGCTAAAAAACCCCTGAAGTATACAACAAAGAAAATAACTAAGGCGTGCCTTGCTGCTGGCTTAACAATTAAGTTCCCATACATCCCAAAGACCTGGGTTCAGACCCGGGGCCAGGGAAACAGCCAAGAAAAACAATTAAATAAATAAAATATTTCTTCCTCTTCTCTTCATGCCTGCCTGCCTCTGCTCGCTTTCATTCCTGCCTGCACCTTTCCTTAAAAAAACAAAACAAACAAACAAACAAACACAAATGCTTAGCTCTTTACTTATTGTAGCCCTTAGACCTTCTAGAAGATTAGAAAAGGAGATCATTCCTTCGTGCTTTTTGTTTGACATTCCAAACAAAAGTATGTTTGGACAGATTAAAAATATCATTCAAAATCAAGTATCTGGCTTCCCAGGAGACTTCCTACTCCCATACTGCTCTTCCTGCTCAGGATCAACACTGGAGCCATGTTTGTTCTCTAGCCGATCTACCACTATGGAAAGAACACTAAAGAGTCACTTGCAAGGACGCGTAACTCACTGCAGACAAAGACAATGGGAACAGGCCTCTCCACTGGATTTCCCCCTGGTGCATTTATCATGAGTCTGACGAATTTGAGACCTTCAATATCTTAATAAGAGAAATCTTGGAAGTCACAATGACCACTGTAACTAGTTCACCCGGTTACACGTTTCCGTTTTCTGCAGAAACCAGATGATGTTTCCTTTGTCTCCAAGCACAGGCCTCATGCAGTGATTCGTTGGCCCGTCTGACCTGTGCAGCTCCTCCTCTTACCATACACAACTACCATCCAGGTGTGAACTCGTTCACTCCCAGGGTCACTGCGAATGCCTTTTGGAAAGGCGGTCAGAGGTGGCGGAAGAGGGTTGCTTCTAGCTGCTCCATCCTTCTCTTTCCCCACTAAACTTAATCTGTATTACCACTTCTCGTCCCTGATGGACTCCAGAAATAAAAATACTATAAATTGAAGAATTAAAGACAGCATGTGCCAAGAGAACACATGGTCTTGCTTTACCAAAAAAAACTAATCAGAGCGTATGAGATTATAACCACCTGACAAGAGTGATAGCCTCATCTCATTTTTTATGCAATATAAGCAAAAACTGAAGCTAGCGGGGAAAACCTGATGGGAAATAAAACCTAAGAACACGTGCATCTAGTTACCCTTTTGACTTCCTCTTCTTTTGTGTACCTCAGGCAAAAGTGGAATACTCGAAGGTCTTTGCAGTGGATGATGAGTTTCTCAGGGTATTTCTTCAGTTGTCCAAAGAGGGGTTTTTTTTTCTCCTCAAACACTACACATCAACAAGAAAATCAGGCAGGGAAACTGTTATAAGGCAACAAGTTAACGTGAAAGAAACAAGGTAGAGTATTAATTCTCCAGGACCTACCTCAAAATAAAAGAGGATGGAGCTACTTTCTAAGTGACTGTCAGTGGGGTTTTTCATTGCTCTGAAATAAGCTGAAGACCAAAACAAACTGGCCACTGCTGGCAGAACTGACAGCCTCCAAAAGTTAGGTCACAAAAGATGAAATCGCTCAGGACATGCCTTTGGGATAGTCACCTCCTGGGACTATAGCTAGGGCCCCTCCTGACACCGCCTGCCCTGTCCTAGAGTTTGGACCCACGCAGAACCTACTGGCGTTGGGAACATCACAGGACTACTGAACCATTTCTGAAGGAGCCCTGTCTGCAAATCAGAGAAGTTTGGCGAGGCCTGACAGGAGAGGCTTGTTAGTCAGCAGAAAAGGCATCAAGTGCCAGGTAGCAGTCCTTTATCAGATTTCCTTTAAAGGATAAACCTACACAGCTAACACCAACAGCAAAAATGTAATCAACATCTAATATATGATAATATCAAGGCGTTTTAGGAAGAACGGTTTCCGAGTTCAAGTTTGAGCTCCTCCAGTAAGAATTAAGTCAACTTCACAACTCGTTTTATCATCCATAAAACTGATTAACAAGATAATACGTGAAGAACTCTGAGTAAGCTATAAGAGGCCATAAAAATAATGTCATTCTCAACTATACTTTCAAAGGCTGGCAACACCCCAAGGGAAAACAGATACTTACCTCCATAAATCTGATCCACACAGTGGAGGGTAATGTCATTTTCTCCTATAACCTTATTCTTAAACTGGGCTTCCTGAAAGGTTCAAAAGGAAACAACCGTGACTCCTTTCTCTGCACTGTCAGACCCCAGCAGGCAGAGAAAACCCCTGTTCTCCACAAGCGCATGAAGAGAAGGGAGGTGCGCCCTGTGGCCAAGGGGCTGAGGCAGCGAGTACCAGCCATGTAAAGCCCATGACCCGGGCACAGCGGCTGAGAAGTTAAAGAGAAACAGGGAACTGCAGCCACATCCCTAGGAAGGGAACAATGGAGCGATGCAGTGCATGAGAAAATCGCATGCGCACTGGTTTTTCAACCAAGCAGAACAGCCACTCCTGGGCTAGGCACAGGCAAACCCGCCATGCCGCACACATCACTTTGAGAGGAGCGGGACACAGGCACGCAGGGCCACATTTCTCCACACAGAGGCCACAGTGAGGAGCACAGCTACATCTGTTTCAGGAAGAAAAGAGCGGAGAGCGCTGCTGCAGATGGCGTGTGCACGGGACGAGGGAGCAGGGCTCTACAGTGGACGGCAGCCCAGAAGACAGCACTGGAGAAGCAGGGCCTGGTTTAAGATGGGAGGGGGGCCGCGGCTGGGTGTCGTGAGCGTGCAATGCTCTTTCCTTACTCTACGGCTCGTTCCTGGTAATGACGTAAGTGTTACCAGGCCGCTGGGGCCTGCTGCAGAGTGAACCTCATAAACCCAAATGCGAGCACTGCACTCAGCAAGTTTCATAACTGATGCCAGCCCCTGGGCTTCTGGAGGAGACCAGTACACCGAAACTAGGGGGAACGAGTGTATTTGGGGAGATGCTCTTCTGGATGAGTGATGTATACCGTGATGAACACAGAAGCAGCTAAGAAAAAGATGACATGTCAACCTGCGACGTCTAAGACGTGCCATGCCAGAGGGGAATTTTACAGTGACCCTACCACTGAAAGGCAACCCCAAAGGACAGAGAGCAGACCAGAGTGAGAAGGACTTCTGTCCTTTGTGTTTGTGTGTTGGGGTGCAATACTTGAAGAGGTGGCGGGGAAAGACAATGGGGCCCCAAGGGCACCGCTTCCCCCGCACTCAGTCGCATGCAGCTCACGCATACATCACTGTCCAGCGCAGACTCCTCATCGCTCAAGAAAGCAATCTTGAAGTCCGTGCAGACAAGCTTCCCATAGATCCCGCGCTGACAGCAATCTTCCTGGACATACTTCAGAACCGTGCTAGCTTCACAAAGCAGCTGTTCACCTGATTGAAACCAACACAAGTCCTCCTGAGCATCCTCAGGGAACACCCACAGTACGCACACAGTAAGAGCTCCCCTGGCTCTGGCCACAGAAAGACAAACACCCAATGCAAAGCAGCACTTGAGACTCCACACTCTCTGGGAGAGAAGCTGAAACAGCGAGGGGGACCACTGACACATGAAACCAAATGGTTAAGGTCCACTCCACTCTCTGAAGAACAGTCATTTCCACATAGGTGGCAACGATCTCAGCTGTACTTGTCAGCACAGATCTTAGTGCTATCATCCGACCCCGCAGGCGCCCCGCAGGCTCACCAGCCAGCGTGCTCCAAATCGCTTCCTGCAAGCAGGGCCATTTCTCAGTCTGGAACTGCTAACTGAGAGCAGCGGGTCTCCCTGCACAGGCCCCTCAGGAAGCTTCCTCAGACACAGAGGCTGCAGTATGAGCACACTCATTCTGGCTCCACAGACAAGGATGGGAGGAAAGGGGAGGTCAGAGGCTTGTGGGGAAAAAAACCCACTTCCGCTCTTTCTCAGTTGGGAGTGTTTCCTCTCAGTGTGTCACCTTTCCTGCTCCATCGGCAGGCATCCAGCCCACATGAGACCCTGCGCTTCCTGGGGACAGAGAGTGCTTCTCCCTACAGCAGATAGGACTCAGCGGTACAGCAGCATTCTCTGCTCCCTGGAAGCAGTGACAGTCATGGGGCTGACGTCTGGGTGAGGGCAGGAAAAAAAATTTTCTCTTTTCCCAAAAGTCATCTTCCCTTCAGATTCTCTCTCCAGATAGTTCCATCAGTGTCTTTAAATTTACTTTTTGGCTCAAAATTAACTTAGTATAACCTTCGGTATTAAAAAAAAAGTGGGGGGGGGGGGTTTGGACACTAAGACTACAAAGGACACATAAATGCATTTTCTTCATCTTCCAAGGGGGCCATGACAAGGAGCTACTGGAAGATGGCTCTGTCACTAGGTCTTCGGAGAGATCACAGAGCTTGAGGAAAACAATGAAGCCAGGGCCTCACAGGGTTTTAAATAGTCCCAGAAAAAGGGCCTCAGCAAAGGTCAAAGTGACATGAGAAGACATGTGAGCAAGGCCTCCTGTGCTTTCAACTCCCAGAGTGAGACAGCTTTTAATAGTCTGGTGCCACGGCCGGCCCAGCCGTGTGGATCACCTGGCGCCACACACCCACCAGAGTCTTCCCATGCTGGCGAAGCCAGCCTCCAGGTGAGGCTCTGGAAGCCACCAACCTGTATGTGCAGAAAGTCTACGCCATGGGGAGTGGGAGCCAGAAAGACAGTCATCTAATCTAAGGAAGCAAGGCTCAGGGACGTGAAGTGAGCTCGACCGTCAGGTAACCTGGGGGATTGCGTGCGTAACGTGGCAAAAAAATCGAAGTTAACTGCAGAATCCATAACCCAAGACAAGAGAAGACACCAGGACAGATGGATTAAGGTTCAGGCTATTATTAGAAGAAAAAGCCTCTGAAACTTAAAAACATGGAAAGTTATAGGCTTCTGATACATTTGCCAAATAAGGTCAATCGGTCAGAACTTCTGCACTATCTTATGTTCCCAATAACTCAAAGAGCCCCAGAGCAAGTGCTTCACTGTTTTGAGGAAAATGTACCTAAAAAAAAAAAAACACAACAACAACACACACCTTAGGATAAAAGAGTCATTTGGGGCACGCATGCCCTGGTAGAGCAGTGGTTAAGTCAATCAGCTCTGAAGGACACAAGTCACAAACTCCTGGGTTCGAGTCCCAAGGGAGGGGTTGGGGGGAGGCAACCAGCATAAACAACTAAATGGAAATAAAAAGAAAAATGCTTTTCCCTCCTAAAAAAAAAAAAAGAAAAGAAAAAGAAAAAGGATAGCCATTTGGGATTGGAAAAAAGAAAGCGGAATGCTGAACGCTCACAGGACACCGCCACACATGGAGAGGATGTGTACTAAGCAGTTTGTACTGAATTCAGAAAAGATCAAAACTTGATGTGCGCCACAGAGCCACTCTCCTCTACCTCAGAAGTACTCACCTAGTCTGGCTCCTGGCAGAAGAGAGAAGAGAGCAGAGAGCCTGGGCAGCCCTGGACAGAGAAGCCCCATACGCTGGCATGGATGCTCAGACGTACGGGTGAGCTCAGCCACCAATACGTCCCTGAGCGGCTTAGTCAAGGGCCCCCAGGGGCGGGGGGACAGGGATTTTCCTGACTGGGGACCGGAATACTGGAAGGGGCCCAGTAAAGCAACCTGAAAAAGGCTCCATTTGCCTGTGAAACATGAAAATTCCCCGGATTTATTTTTCATCTTGTTTCATCTTGTTTTTCCTCCCAACTTGGAGAGGGAAACGAGAAAAATTTTTTGCAGATGTTCTAATACTCAGATCCAGGTGCATAGTTATTCAACTATAAAAACCTTGATATTCTTGTCCCGCTCAATGCCATGTTGCTGGAAACAAAGGAGTTTATATATAGTTGTATAAGGATGACGTACTGTCACTGGCTTTGAGAAGCACATGAGGTACGATGCTATGTTACCTGGCAACAAGTGAAGAGTTACTTCCTTTTCTGTTACTTCCTTTTCATTGGTGTGAATTTCCTAAAATAAAAAGAGCAAATGTTAATATTCTTCTTTGCTTATAGGCTCAAAATAAAGACCATAAAGCCAGGCTTTCAAACATATGCCCTCGGGAATTTTTCATTAATTGACAAGCTTTTTTTTAAATATTTTTAAATAAAGGAAGACAGAAATGTCCAACAAACTAGTTCAATGTATTAAACTAATTATTTAGGATTAATAACTGTTAGCTGTTCCAAGCGGAGGGCCAGGGATGGGCACTCTCTGTCTAAAGGAACAAATGCCATACTGTGCAATACTGTGATTTCAGGATTAATTTAATGACCAAAATATCTATTTGACATATATGTTTCACCTCCGTCCACAGTTCCTGGCTCACAGCTCCCAACAGCCTTGGAATTTCCAGAGTTGAAAGTGAGAAAGGTGTTGTGCTATGTGAATATGGTGGCTTTAGGGGAGCACCAGAGAATGGGGGATGGTGTAACCACATGATTAAAGGGTTGGAAATTCTAGTCCTAGCCCAGACTCTCAGGAGTGCAGAGGGCCTCAAGATTCAATCACCAATAAGTTAATCATGTCGATGTAACGAAGTCTCCAGAAAATCCCAAGAGGAGAGGCTTTGGGGAGCAACCAAGGTGGCAAACACCTGGAGATTTGGGGGAGAAGAGGGTGCCTGAAAAAGGCATGGGGAGCTCACTTTCTCCATGCCTGGCCCCATGCATCTCTTCCATCGGGCAGTTCCTGAGTTATATCCTTTGTAACAAAGCAGTGATCTAGTGAGTAAATGGGTTTCCTGAGTTCTGGGAGCCATTCTTGCAAAGGAATTAAACCTGAATAGGGTGTCCTTGGAACCTGCAAACTTCAGGCAGAAGCAGAGGTCAGAAAATCACCCAGGCTTGTGACTGGCACTGAAATCTGAGAACTTCCAATCTTTAGCTGGTTGGTCAGAAGGACAGTGGGCTTGCAGGGGAGGGCGGTCTTGAGAGACTGAGCCCTTAACTTGCAGGATCTGACGCTGTCCTCAGGTAGGAGTATCAGAACTTCTAGGACACTGCTAGTGTCAAGGAATTACTAGTGCGTGCAGGGAAGCCTCCATACAACCACCTGTTGGAAAACAGTCTGGGAAACATCAACACACACAGCGAAGTAAGGCAGCTCTGACACAGTCAGACAGACTGGGGCTGCTGAGCAGCAGCATTTCTCCTTCTGTCTAGAAGGACGCGGGTGTTGAGCAGCTGCCATGGCTTCCAGCGCTTTGTCAAAAGCTCAGTTGTGTGAACTTCTGGCCAAGCTTCTGTGATTTCATGGTGCTGGAGCATTCATTATACCCCTGTGGGCTGCAGCTTTGTAAGTCTGCTGTGGCTGAACCAAGAAAGAAGGCATATGCAGATGCCTATAGAAATTATGACGCTTATGAAAGATCTGGAGATGAGGAAGGATGGAATTTTTCAGACTGCAAAGTGACTTCAGAACATAAAGGATTTCTTTGGGTTGAGTTCTGTGGAAGTTTGTTACTGATCTGGGTTCCTGAGCTATGAAATATGAGTATGTGGGCTAAGGAATAGTTTCTCTTGATAAAAATAAACAATAAACAAGTATAAAAAGGAAGGAAGGGGTGCACCCTGATGGAGCAGCAGCTAGATCAATCTCCTCTAAGGGAGCAAGCCACATACTCCTGGGTTTGAGTTCCGGGTCCAGGGGAAACGACCAGTGTGAACAACTAAATAAAAATAAGGATGCTTCCCCCTCCTCTCTCTTCCTGTCTGCCTGCCTACTCACCTTTATTACTGCCTGTACCTTTCCTTTAAAAATAAAAAAGGAAGAAAGAAAGGGCGAGAGGGAGAGAAAAAGGGGAAGGAGGAAGGGAGGGAGGAAGTAAGGGAGGGTGGGAGATAATTCACAGAATGAGCCCCCTCTTCCTCAAGTGAGAATCAAGGATAAAAAGCAAAGAAGACTATGCATTCTTGAGAAAATGGACATATGTAAAGGGTTCGAAGGTAAGCAGAGGAAAACAGAACTGCTTCAAGTCAATAACAATCATCTACTCTGTAGTGCATCAGGGCTTTGAAAACACACCTGGGAACATTCTGAGTTATCTAAAATCACACGACAGAGCAATGGGTTGTAATCACTTCTAATAGAGAATCAAGGCCAGTTCCATGTCACTTTCTCAATAATTAAATTATTTTCAAGTGCCTCTATGTTGGGTACAGTGTTTACTGAATAATCGAAGATAATTAGCAATCCTTAATGAATTAATGAACCAAAGCAACAATGATAAATGGCTGGTAACAGAGCAGAAAGCCCTGGTGGCCTGGTGGTCTAGCACACCTCTGGGCGCAGTCCACACACATCCCAAGGTCCAGGGTTCAAGACCCAGGGCCAGGGAGAACAACCAATGTGAACAACTAAATAAAAATAAATAAAGTGCTCCTTCTGTCTTTCTTCTCTTCCTGCCCGTCTACTCACTTTCATTCCTGCCTACGCTTGTCCTTTTAAAATAAAACAAACAAAACAAAATGAGGCAAGATTGGCCTTCTAATGAACACCTATGAAGTTTTCTTGTCAAATACCTGATCTCAATCTGCTTGAGCTTCTAGATCAATCTACCAATGTATAAGAAACACTGGACAGAAATCATGTTAAACGATAAAAGGCTCTGTTAATATGACTATTCTGGATTTGCTCATTTTCACTGCAATACAGTAGCTGGAAAAACTTGGGTATTTGGAGGCAGGAAAAGGCTAACATGGTCCATCCTGAGATGGAAGAAGAAAGTCATGGCGTTTTGGAACCAGTCTATTTTGGAGATGACCACAGTTTCCACCCCAGGAGGTGCCAATAAATCAAGTCCCTCTGGAGCGGTGCTTCCCAAGAATGGAGAGTGTCAGATCACCAGGGGGCGGGTCCCGTTACATACACTGAGGCCCCCCACCACAAGCCGACATAATCAGTGTCAGAGCAGAGGCTGCAGCTGCCTTCTGGTTAGAGGATTCGAGGTTATGCCAGAGGGCATTCTTGCCAGTGTAAGTGACGTGAGTGGGTAATTTAAATTTTTTCACTGAAAGTTTTCATCATCTATTATTGGCAAAGAACTGAAACAATTAATTTTGACAAGTCTATCATCTTTCTCTGAGGAGAGAACAAAGGTATTCATTAAACTCATTCAGTTGGCTGTTAGAAAACTCTAGTGAGCACTCTGGCTTGGAGTTCAGTCAAATACGGAGTCAGCGAGGAGACCAGCCTTTCATTACACCTGCAGGAGTGTCGTCTTTGGACAGTGAAGAATTCACACTATCCCAAACCACATCGACCCTTGAAACGGTTAGGGGAATTCTTTCTTTCCATTCCATGAACGATCAGGAGACAATCAGGATTCTGTCCTGTCCCTAAGTCCCTTCCCCCAGACAACTGTGCCCTACTCCCCCGGCCTCCTGGGATGAACCCCCTGCCCAGGCAACTGCATGGAGGACCAGCGTAATCACTTTATTGGCGCTGATCCTGTCAACTGGGCTGAAGGGCTAGGAGAAGCTGATCAAGACTTCACCACCAACGTGGGGAAGCAGAGGAAGCAGCGCCATAGAGAATGAGACATGTGAGAGCAGGTGTGCAGACAGAAGCCCGACTCCGAGACACAGAAGCAGTAATGGCCCAGACTTCTGGCTGCCCCAGTTTTTGTGAGGCCCAGCTGCGCCTTCAGCCCACAGTTCCACGAAAGGCACCTGCATCTTTATAATAAATTCCCTTGATTGGCATAAGCTAGCAAGGGTTTCTGCTGCTTGTCAACTGCATTAACAACAGAGAAGCCACAGATGACTAGGCGCATGTCACACATGTTGACGCGTTATGCATCCAGGGCCACAGGGTTCGGAATCACCATCACCGCACGAGTTAAGATGGGCAGGGGAGAGCAAAATGCTAGAACTACCATCTGCCGCCTTGATTTTGGTGGGGTGAGGATGTATGAAGTCTCCCAAGAATTTTGCTATTATTCAGCTGACAAAATGCCCCTCAACGTCTTTCTCTGGCTGCTACTGCCATGTCTCCTGCATGATGACTGTGGATGCAGAGACACAGCTCTGCACCCCACCCGCACCCCCAACACACACAGACCACGTAAAGCAGATACTGACTTAAAACACAAACAAACGAAAGATGATAATGGGCACTGGTGCAGTAGTGTTATGTCAGTCACCTCCCAGGGATGCAAGCCACATACCCCTGGATTTGAGTCCCAGGTCCAGGGGGAAACCACCAGTACGAACGAGTAAATAAAAATAAAATAAAGATGCTTCTTTCTCCTCTTTTCCTGCCTGACTGCTTGTCTTCATTCCTGCCTGCACCTTTCCTTTTTTTTTAAAAAAAAGATAATACTGCACCTCATTCTTAACCTTATCATTATAAAACTAAGCTAAATGTGCATTTGTGCATACATACACATATACATGCATATTTGTTTTAAAGCAGAGGATGCTAGGCTTCTAAAGATAGCTCAAATGTATATGTAGAAATGGAGGTTTATAAGAGACAAAGATAATTTTTGCTTAAATACATAACAATTGTCTCCTTAATTTTATTATTTTTCACATCTGTATTGATGTAACACCGCCCTGTAACACTCAAAAGGTTTAAGGTGGGCATCTGTGTATGTTACTTTCAGTTCACCAAGTCCCATTCTATCCTTCACCATACAATTGACCCCTTTTATCTGATGTGTCCTTCCCCCACATCCTTCCTTTCCGGAACCACTAATTTTATCTTATGGATTGAAAGTCTATTTTTGTCTGACTGCTTCATTTGGTTTCTCTGTATACCACAGCTGAGTGTCTTTCTGCAACAAAGATCACTGAAATGAATCCTTACCAAGTGCTAGGTAAACAGGAGCTCGAGGCCTGGTCAAGGAAGAGCCAACGCCAGCACAATGTGCAGACAATGGGTGCTTCCTAGAGGTGCGGACATGGGGCTATGGGAGCACAAGAGGGGGAGGAACAGAGAGAGGAGAGACTGCTCACGCAGGGATTCTGGCCAACTGGCTTGTAAGGAAAGTGCAGGAGGAGTTCACAGATGGCCAAGCAGAGGAGGAAAGAAACGAGACAATGCATGCACACAGGGGCAAGCAATTCTGCAAGTAACATGAGATATGGCTGGGTTACAGCCTAGAGGACTTATCCTTTGGGCATGGGGAACAACTGAAGGCTTTGAGCAGGGCATAGTATTTGCTATCTCCAATAAACAGCTCTCAGGAAAAGGCACAGGACTAAATCAGGAACCTGGGTAGCTTCCAGTCCCACGTAGATATCAGGAGATCTTGAGCAAATACCCTGTCCTCAGTGTCCCCACCTAAAGGAGTGGAATGAAGAGAGGACCACCTGCCTTGTGTGATAATGCAGAGGAGACCTGCTCCAGGGCAAATGCACGATGTGGAAGTGAGCAGAGTACATGTTCTTGAAAGCAGGCAGCACCCTCAGAGGCTTTCCCTCACTGAGAGAGGATACGGACGACTCCAGAACACCTGCTCTCCATGCCATGGAACCATATTCTCAGAGGGGGCGACTAGCAATCTACTAGAGGACTTTTTGGACGAAAATAGGAAAAGCCTGGAGAACTCATTTTCTTCTTTGTCAAGCAGCCCAAAATTTCAGTACACATTTTTTTCCCTTTCTTGTAAAGGAAAGGTGCAGACAGGAAAGAAGGCGGGTAAGCAGGCAGGCAGGAAGAGAAAGAAGCATTTTATTTACTTTTTAGTTGTAGATCTTGGTTGTTCCTCCCTGGTCTGGGACACCAACCTAGATCCTTGGGGTGTATGTGGACTGTGCTCAGCCAGAGGCACTGACCTAACCACTACTCTATCAGGCACACCCACATTTTTTCATTTTAAAAGTACTAACTCTTCTTCCCTAGAAGAATTTTAAATACATTTGATGTTGGCAACAAGTTGCTGACCAAACACTGATCTGATAAGAGAAAAGGGAAAACTCACAGAACAGGTCCCTGAGGAGCTGATACTTTAGGAAGCATGTGAATTTCAACACTGGAGAGGCCATTAGAAAACCACCAAGATTCCTAACTGCTCAACTTCCTACTTAGTCCACAGACCACTATCAGCACTGCAGACAGGGAAAGGAGAGGCCAGAACAACACAGTCTTAAGGCACACAGAGCTGCTGAAAAGGCAGCGGAGGAAGAAGCATTTTCACTTACTTAGTGGCTTTTGTTCTGGTTCCCCCACCTCTCTGTCATGAACCCATATTGACTTAGGTTTGGTCATTTTGTGTCTTGTCTTCTGCAACAGAAAGTACTTTCAATTTACTGTAACAAGGAAAGTTTAAACTACTGCTTTCTTAAGAGAACCCCACATCTGAGGAAGACTGCTCAGACATACTGTCTAGAAGGAAAGCTTTCTTGTCTGCTGATTTTATTGAAAGAATATTAAGGAGCTGAGTGTTGGTAACAAACTGAGAATGAAATCTAAATAGGCACTTGAGCACTTGGATTTAATGAGTCACACTGCTCACAGTCATCTCTGATAGGCAACCCTTCTCTGGCAAACACATCTAAAACTATAAACATACACCATCCAATTCTTACAGATAATCAGCTCAGGGAAAAAAATAAGCATTACCACTACCATCAAGCCCCCACCCCCAAATCAAAATATACACCAGACCCGAGAAGAGAAATAACTCCAAGAAATCAGGACAGACAAAAAGGATCATAAAGATACCTCCTCTCAAAAATTTTTAATTTGAAATTTTTCTTTTAATTGATCTATGCTGTCCTCTAAGGCACAGTATCTGTCACCCTCAACCAATTCTCTGAGCTCAGAGTGGGAACTCGGAACAGGGATCTGCTTGGATGGTGGGGAAGAGGTAGAGGGTAGAGAGGACTGAACGAGAGCACTTCGTGGCCACATCTCTAGTTCCTTTCCTGTGTATTACAATAGTCTTCAAACTCCACAAGGGAAAGAAATAAAAACAAAAACCTAACAAATCTGCAGATAAAAGTGCAATGTTTTTGAGAAAGAGAGTTGTACCATCATCACTTACTGATCCCAGGAGAACGAACATATCTGAACAGAGGAGCGGGTAAGCAGTCACCGACAAGAGGACAGGAGCACTCCCATCTGGATGTGCTAAGGCTGGATATGGATCGCATTGGACAAACATGATGAAATTCCCACATGCACTCTCTGCACTCTCCCCCTGACCATGCTGTGTGCTGACTGTGGAAAGCTGTTGTCTTCGTGGGTAAATGTGATGAACAATGATTAAAGGCTGTCTGACTTGACCTTTGCAATATGGTGAGTGAATACAACCTCTTTCTTAGCAACTTTACAAATTACTACATTGTGACTGAGGAGTCATTTACAGACTGTAGAAATCACAACTGTCCCATCTGTGAATGCCAAAGTGGGACCTTTCAAGGGCCAACCCTTAATGATGATGAGAGGTAAATAATGCTAACAGGCATTTCTAGAGCCTATGTCAGGTGTTGTTTAAAAGGTTTTATAATTAACACATTTAATCCTCACAGCCAGCCTTTGAAGTAGGATTATTATATCCAGTGTGCAGATGAGGATGAAGACACCAGCTAGTACACGGTAGAGGTGAAGCCAAACTCAGGTAGCTGGTTTAGTGGTTTAGTCCACGTTCTTACAGGATACCACAGTGTCTCTTACGTGGAACAAAGGAAAACATCAGGACAGAAAAATCAATGAGTGTAGCTGCTAGCCCTGTTGAAACCAGGTCAAAGCAAGGATCACAGGAAGTACTAGGAAAAGTGTGTGGAGAAGCAAAGGAGGATGAAGGGGCAAAAAAAAATACAACCAAAATGCATAGGAGGAACAGGCTGGCCACATGGCAAAGAATCCTGGGGCTTCTTCATCACTAGCTAAGAGTTAGCTCTTATGACTCACTGTGCTGTTCCTTTAAGGCACAGTCACTGACTGTCACCTAACCAAGCCTCTGAGTCTGAAGTGGGAACTCAGAAGCTGCAGGAATCTGTTGATAGTTTACATCACTTTCAAATGAGTTCATTTTCAGGCATCTTGCAGCGTTCTAGAAAGTCTGTCGCCGTAACTCAAAGAACCAGTTCTGCTTGATTATTAAAGAACTACACCTTTCTTTCCTACACACTCAGTGTGACAGTTAGTTGAGGTCAGTAATAAAAATTTTTTTTTTCTTTAAAGGAAGGATGCAGACAGACAATAAGAGAGAAGAGGAAAAAGCATTTTATTTTACCTTTATCTAGTGGTTCACAATGGTTGCTTCCCCCTGGACTCAGGGTTCAAGCCCAAGGGTATGTGGCCTGCACTCCTTCGGAGGTGACTGGCTAAACTGCTACTGGACCAGGGCTCACCAAGGGATCAGTAATAAATTATAGTTCATGTTTCACAGTTCTAGAGGTAGGACTGTGACCATTTGCTGATTAGCCTGCTGGCAGGAATGTCAGAGTTGAAGGTTAATGGGACAGAAGGAGCAAAAGGTGAAGAGGGTACAATTTGGGCCCTTCTCAGAAACCAGGAGAGTTTTTTGTTTTTGTTTTTTAAAGGAAAGGTGCAGGTGTCTATGAAGGCAGGCAGGCAGGCAGGAAGAGAGAGGAGGAAGCAGCATTCCATTTCTATTATTATTTAGTTGCTTACACTGGCCACCGTGTCAACAAATGTCTCAGCTAAAAATGGCCCACACGCTTTGTGCGGTACCTCTTGCTATTCTGCCTGAGTTCGGACGAAGCTTACGACCGAACACAGCACTAAGGAATGACAAAAGCAGCTGGCACCGGCCACGGCATGTCCAGGTTTTCAGAACTGGGGTATCTCAGTGGCCTGGATTCAGTGAGGTCAGCAGCATGAACAAATGGAGAGTGGTAGGATCGAGGTTGAGGGCTTTGGTTGTTAGTTCCTTATTTCAACATTACCCCAGTGTTATGGCTACTTTTTTTGTTTGTTTTAATTTAAAAAGAGGATAAAGGCATGAAGCACAAGTCTTGCAGTTTCCACAAGTTTGAATCCACAGATCAAAAGGCACTACATCTGTTCTTGCTCCCGCTGCGACTATCAGCAATTCCCGGGCCCACAGCTGCCACGGCCCTCACATCCTCTAAGAGCCTTGCCCTGTGCTGAGCCTGAAGCACGCCCTTCTAGAAGGTCTGTGCAAGACAAGATAGGAGAACTGCCACCCATTCTTCAGCAGCAAAGGCCCAGAGGAGACACACCTCCTGGAGCCCACATCACATAGCTGGCCCGGCATTAAAAAGCTGTCACTCTGATCTCGTCTCAGAACTATGTTCCTAGGGAGTGGCTCAACGCACAGGGCTCCAAGGAGCCTGAGGAGTGAAACCAATGAGTCAACACTCAAGTTGCATGTCTGGTTACTCAAAGATGCAAGATGACCCATCTCTACTATACACCAAGTCATTTCAACAAACAGTTCCTGGGAACCTGAATATTCAAAGCTGAGGACAGAAAGATGAATAAGAATTGACTTCTGCTTTCAAGAAATTCAGATGGAGTGTGTCCTGGTGGCCTAGGAGACAGGGCCACCAGATACAGACCACATACATCCCAAGAACCCAGTTCCAGATCCAGGGCAGGGCGGGGTGTCTATGAGAGGAGGGCAAGGGAGCAACCAAGATGAACAACTAAATAAAATGCTTCTTCCTCACTCTTCCTGCCTGCTGGCTTCTCATGTTCATTCCTGCCTTCACCTTTCCTTTAGAAAAAGAAAAGAAATTCAGACAAATGCAAAATAATTGGAACCCAGGGTGATCGGTGCAATAAATACGAGAGGGCTGCAAAGATGAGCTACACGCATTGTCTCATTTACCCCTCACGGCTCTGCCAACTGCGCCACCGTGGAGATAAGGAAACTGAGGCTGACCAAGTCAACTGGGACTTGAGCCTCGAGGTAGTGGGCTAGAGCTGTGCTCTTCCCCACCAGAGAAGTGGCCTCTGCCTGCTGACCACACCTTCCTCTTGCCCTTTGCATATTCGCTCACCTGCTGAACAAGCATTTCTCTTGCTCCTGCTCTATTCCAGCACGGCAGATAGGAGTGACCCCAACATACAGCCCTTACCTTTCAGAATGTGGGGGAGTCTGAGCACAGCACCCGCAGTAATAGAGATGTGTGTGAAGTGCTGCTGGAGGGAAGGCCAGGCTACAATGGGACACAACAGATACACAGTACGTAGCACATACAAAGAGAGGCAGAGAAGACTCATCCTCAGGAAGCGTCATCTTACTGAGACCTGAAACAGCAGAAATGAGTCCCAGGCCTATGCCCCACATTCTCTCCAGCTGCTCTTCCTCAAGCCCCATTTCTGGGCAGAGTCTGCTTTCCCTCACAAGACCTGCTTCCCTGGATGAGTGCCCCCACTCCTCTCCTTTCTAACAACAGGTGCTGAGGACTCGAGCTCTTTCTTCAGACCCCAGACCTAGGCTCACAAGCACTTCAGACAGCCTGCACTGGCATGTCCTCAGTTTCTCCACATTCCCATTTCAAAATCACATCATCACTTGCCCCGGCCCTCACCAAAATGGAATCCCTCTGGATTCTGGTTCAGAGGGTGGCTCACCAGACACCCAGGAGTCATTCTCAACTTCTTCCTGCCTCTCACATCCGGTCTGTTTTGCTCTCTATTTTTAAAGGAGAGGCGCAGCAGGAATGAAGGTGGGTTGGCAAGCAGGCAGAGAAAGGAGGAAGAAGCACTTTATTTTTCTTATTTAGTTGTTCATCTTGGCTGCTCCCCTGGGCCCTGTGTCTGGAACCTGGATCCCTGGGATGTCTGTGGTTTGCGCCCAGTCGGAGGCTGCGCTCCTCCACCAGGACGCGCCTGCTCTCCTTTCGTAACAGTTCCCGTCTGTCCACGTTGGTCCACCTTGGGGCTGCTGTTACTCAGCCTCCGTCCTGTCTCACCTTGCACGCACCGGTGACTACAGTCACATGGCTCCCTCTCGCCCCCGGTGCGCCCACTGACAATCCTCTGTCCACACCACTCAAATCTCCTCAAGCTTGCTTTCATCCAGCCTCCTTCCTGTACAGCAATAACCGCTCAGTTTTTGTCTCTCCCCAGTTTGATGCAAATTGGAATTGAAGCTGTACCTTATGCATTTTTAGCCTCAATTCCTAGCATACAACGCCTGACAGATAGCACAGTCAGTAAATTCTACTTAAAGGATGCATAAATGAAAATGTACAAAGAGACAAATGATTCTTGATCCTGGTAATTTTCTTTAGTCATAGGCACAGCTCTTTGAGAGATTAAACAAACAGCTCTGTTGTTGTGCCTTAGTGGAGTAACAGTTAGGTCCACTGCCTCCGGAGAAGACTGCAGGCTACATACATCCCAAAGACCCGGGTTCATATCCCAGAGTTCATGTCTCAGGTCAGGGGGTACAACAAAGATAAACTAAATAAAGGGGCAACCTGGTGGAGCAGTGGTTAGGTTAATCACCTCTGAAAGAGCAAGTCACATACTCCTGGGGTTTGAGTCTCGGGCCCGATGGGGAGAAACCAGAGCGAACAACTAAATGAAAAATAAAAATAAAAATGCTTCTTCTTCCTCTCTCCCTATCTGCCTGCCAACTTGCCTTCATTCCTGCCTGTACCTTTCCTTTTAAAAGAAAAAGAAAAGAAACAGTTCTATTAGAAATTCCTAAGAACATGACTAGTGTCAGGTACTACAGAATTCACTGCACCCTCCTCCCTTATGCCACTTAAAGCCAGACTTTAACTCTGAAGCCGTATCGCCTAGGCTACAGACTAGAGACTAAAGGTATCTATTCATTGCCCTCCCTGCTCCATGCCAGCGGGCTTGGCCCACTTCAGTGTCAGCCTGGGTAGCAGGCTCATCCCCTGTGAAAGCATGACCAGGTGAGAGCTTTGCTGTTGACCACAGCTGCACTCTGCTAACAAGACACTGTTGCTGACAGTTACAAGCAACAGAGATTCTGCTACTAAACCACTGATGACACGTGGAATCAGGGCAGCAGACGTGCAGTAAGAGAACTGATCATCTCTGTCTAGACCCAGACTAACAGACCACAGACACAAATTGATGGCACCTGGTCCTTAAGGCCTCTGCTATTTAATCATGCAGATCAGCTTTCAGTCATAATAACTGCTCATTTCACAGGGCTAGTTCAGAATTCGCAAGAGGATTTCAAACTAAGCATCTATTATCCACAAAAATATGGGACTAGCTTAAACACATAGAAACATAATTTGCCATAGGTTTTACTAGGCCTAGTTTCACATGTCCCAGGTCATTCATCTTGACAGTAATCCTGAAAGGAAGCATCACCCCCACTTTACAGATAAGGCCAACAAAAATCTGAGAGGTTAATAATTTACTAATGTGCCTGGGCTCACTGAGCTAAGCATACAGTGAAGAACCTGTTTTCAAGACTTCTGACATCTAGTACAATACATTTTTTTTTTTAAGGAAAAGTGCAGACAGGAATAAAGGCAAGTAGGCAGGAAGGTGGGAAGAGACAGGAAGAAGCATTTATTTATGCAGTTGTTCATCCTGGTGGTTAACCCCAGCCCCTGGTCGTGAACCTGGGTCCTTGGGATATATGTGGACTACACAAGCCCAAGGCTATGGTCTTAACCACTAAGCCACTAGAGCACGACTGAGTTTAGTGCTTTTAATACTAAAGCTCTTGATGTTTCTTTAATGAAAGCTTTATTAAGATATCATTTACCTCACTTATAGGTGGAAAGTGACTAGACAAAACAAAGGAACAGATGAAACAAAACCAACCCTTGGACATATGCAAAAGAACTGAGGTGACCAACAAGGGATGGGATGGGGAGTAGGGACAAGTGACGGAGCCTACTGGACAATGGTGAAGAACACTTGGTGATCTGGCGGAGGGGAGAGTGTGCTGACATATATCTGAAGAATGGGGAATCTATAAATGAGGTTTTTTGGGTTTTTTTACATGAGGTTATTTTAATATGTAGAGTAAGTTACTACAATAAAAAATATACATTAAAAGAGAAAGATATCATTCACATATACAATTCACCCATTTCAAGTGTACAATTCAATGGTGTTTAGTATATTCAGTGGTATAACCATCGCCATGCTCAATTTTAGAATATATTCTCACTCCAAAGAGGATCCTCATACAGGTTTGTTTTCACCTCCCTTCACACCCCCACCTTTACTCCAACCCTAAGCAATGACCAGATTATTTTCCTAATACACACCAATGCCACTGAGTGTGCTCTGCACTGTCACAGCCTCCAGGACAGGAAAATGGGCACTGCTTTAACTGCTACACTGTCCGTTCTACATCTTCTTTCACACTACTGCTTTCTCCCTGACCTCAGATTCATTTTTAAGCAACGTAACAGCTCACTAAGACCCAAACTAAGCCCATCCCTCTGCTTTGACAGCTCACCATCCATTCAACGGCAGTGAAAGTGCTGCTCACCCACACTTCGCAGCAAGAATCACTCTCACCTGGCATTTGCCAGGTGTTCAACAATCCCAGTGCTTTACCAATTCTCCCCAGTAAGAAACTGAAGCTAGAGAGGAAGCGCTAAGACCCAAATACCAGAGTCAGCCTCAGAACCCAAAGGTCTGGCCTCACCAAATAGTTAGCTGACTTCATTCCAACAAAAAGGGCCTGCTCACTGCATGGGGTCAAAAGCTGCCTGAGGAGGCCAAGGACAGACAGACATATCACAGGGAACAACTGGGCTCCGGGGATCCATGCAGGTCACTGGTTTAAGTGCCATGGTGACAGCTAAAAGGAACACTTTAACACGAAGCTCTAACGCTGACTATTGGGCCATCGAGACAGAGAGTAGAGTCTGTGAGGACACTGAAGGCCCAATGTGGTTCTCAAGCTCCCCAAGTCACTCTGCAGCAGAAACTTAAAAATATCTGACAACACTCCCGCCCGCTAAGGCCCTTTCCGCGGATGGCCTGGGACCACAGTCCTCTGCGAAACCAACCCAAACTCCACGCGGTCACAAAGCAGCCGACACGCCAGTCCTGCCCTTGATCAAGGAGTTTACTGTGGGAGACAGAAGACCGACAGCTCCTGAGCAATTACACACAAACAGGATAAATACTCAGCTGTGTCACCGACATGGCACAGCTGCGGACGGCCTGCATCATGGACAACAGGAAAGAGAAAGCCAGCCATGAGGACCGCTTTGACAGAGCAAAGAGGCTGAAGTGGCAAGTCTTCCCTACTGCTGGATCCGGCGTTTTCAAGCTGTATGCTCCCGACGCTTTTCTTTTATTTTCTCTGTCTCTTTTTGGGACTTACATGATTTCATTTAAAATAGCAATTCTCAACAGGGGATGGAAAAAAGCATAGTTTCCTAAAAGATACAGTACCCCGAAGAGGCTGCTAGCACCAAGAGCAGCTCCAAGAAGTTCCTAAAATTATCCCAGGAAGATAAGAATGGACCTTTCCCTGGTAGGACGTGCCTATGGTGACATTTCTCCACCCATCCCTACACCGCAACAGAAACAAATGCACAAGGAAAACACAAGCTAAAGCAGATCTCACACATACACACACACACATCCCCGCGTCCCATCCCTGAAGCATGTGGGACTCTAAAGCAGAACTTGGTAGAATGTGTTGTGAAACAGTTCCTCAAAGAACCATATTAAAGAAAAAAAAGTTCCTTGAGCAAAACATGCTTTAAAATACCAAGTCCAACTCTATAAATCAGGAGACAATAGTCCAAGAGGTAAGGGTGCCCCCAAACGCACCCCGGAATGGCAGAGCCCAGGCCTCCCCAGTCCAAGCCGATTCCCTCCAACGTACCAGGACGGCACCTGCTGCGCGCTGGAAGGTGTGCCAAGATTCGAACTGGCAGGGGCAAGGGCAGTGGAGGCTCTTAAATAGGAAAGTGACAACGGGAGGCAGGCCACGGCGTGGGGACTACCTGGGCAGAAAGGAGCAGTGGTCCCGGGCAAAAGAGGACAAGCTACCCGTGCAGGTGACAAAGGAAATGCACACAGACAGCACAGAGGCCTCCCCAAATGGCAAATGGCACCCAGGAAGTGAGCGGTTTGGAGTATGGGGAGGGGCCGCTGGCAGCAGCTGAAGCTGACTTAAATGGAGGGAGGCCACGCTGAGTCGGAGGTGTAGGCCCAGGACTAAGATGTTGCCCAGACAGCAAGTCTTCCTGGGAGCCCGTGACACCAGGGAACAGACGTCACTGGCGGGCAGAGAGGGAGCTCATGAAACAACTCACTGACAAAGAACAAGAAAACCGCTCGGGAAGGAGCCTGCCAGGGAGAGGTGCCCACTGCGGGACAGGCACCGGCCCGAGGGGAGGTACCGGCTCCAGACACCAGCCCCCGAGTCAGGAGAAGAACCACACTGAAGGGGATGTGAACCAAGTTCATCAAGTCCTATCACTACTGAGACCTGACAGGGGGCCCAAGACAAACACATGAACACACCCCCTCCACACGTACACACGACACATGCAGCTGCAGCAGCTGAGGGCAACGAAGGGTAATAGCAACTTACAGCAAAGATCCTTTCATCAGCGCTGATCCGTGCTAGGAACTGTGTGACAGCTTTCCCTGGAATGCCTCACTTAAGACTGACAACATCCTGGATCAGATACTATTTATTATTATTATCTCCATTTCCCAGTTCAAGAAACTAAGGCTGAGAAGTTAAATACTCCGCCAAACCCACACAGTGAGCAAGTAGCAGAACCCTGATTCCAAAGGCAGCTCAACCACCATGTTACACTCAGAGTTAAGAGTGTATCGCTCAGCACGCCCTGGTGGAGTAGTGGTTTGGTCAGCTGCCTCTGAGAAGCGCAGTCCCCATACATCTCAAGGACCTGGGTTCGCATCCTGGGTCTGGGGGGAACAACCAATGTGAGCAACTAAATAAAAACATAATCAGAATGCTTCTTCTCTCCCTGTGTGCTTGCCTGCTCACCTATATTCATTCCTACCTGCATACCTGCACTTCCTTAAAAAAAAAAAGAGGGTAGGGCTGAGACGTGTACCGGTGGCAGCAGTCACGGTGCTGTCAGAGTCCTATCTTGTTAGCTCACTGATGAGACTGGCGGCAGCTGCAGAAACACATGGTTTGGCCACTGTGCCTCCCACCCCTCCTCCTCCAGAACTGCTATATAAATACTAAGTCAGCTAAAAGTCTCGGAGATTTTTCTATGGTCTTCGAGCAACAGTTATCAGGGGCAAATGAGTAGGTCCCTACAAGCTCACAAAGGGCCAGAGTGACCAGGTAAGGCCTCGTGTATCAGACAGGTGGGCAGTCTTCAGGATGAGCCCTTTCCCCACTCCCACATGCGCCAAAGGATGAGGAAGATGCCCGATATCCTGGTCCCTGCATCCTCTGAGCCTCTGAAGTTGTCCTCTTATCTGCTGGCTCCATTAGTCCCCTTGTCCTCAGACCAGGGTCCTCGGCCAGTCGCACTCCTGCTCACGAATGAGGCCAGACGAGGCAGCAGGTTCTGCCAAGGGGCCTTCTCAGTACTGCGAGAGCCTTCCAAGCACGCCTCCTCAACAGACAGCATCCACCTCGCTGCCTTGGAGCCATCTGTGGACTCGCTGGCTCCCCAGCAGGATGTGAGCCTCCTGAGTGCGAAGCTGTCTCTCTGCATTCCTAATTCTAACAGTGCCACGCAAGTGGTGATTTTTCATACCAGCGCCGCACAGTTGCTGAGCATCTGCCACATGTCAGCTTTCGAGCCGGGTCTACATGTTGTTTCTTCTCATCTTCTCATGCTCAAAACAAGCCTGTAGGGAAGATGACCATCCTGGGTTACAGCAGAGGAAAGGGAGTCACAGAGAGCTGGAGTCACACTGGGAAGGGGATCTCAAAGGATTAAAGCAAAACAGGAGTTCAGTTTCATGTCTGGAGAACAGTGAGATTTTTCATCCAAAAAACTGGGCTCACTGCCTGCAAGGTAGTCTCCGGAATTTTAAAAACTCTCTTAGCAGAAACACAAACAAGCCAGAAGCTCAGGGCCACTGCCTGTAACAGGGATTGGCAATCTGTCACAAGGAAAAGGAAGACTTAAAAATATGTCATCTTTGCGGTAGGGGTTTCCACATACAAGCCCTGCTTTTCTTGTGGCAGAAGCCCCTCCAATCCCCAGAAACGAACAACTGCAGGTTAGATGCCACCTCGGAAGGCTGCCTGCCGGCCTGGTTATAAGGAATGAGGAAGGACAGGGGCAAGGGAGGGGAAATCGATGATATTAGTTTAGGAAAAGCATTTGCATATGACATCGAAACAGCATGGTCTTAAAATGACCTTTGAAATAAAGAGTTACTACTCCTGGGATAAGTTGATTTCACTGCTCCTATCTTAAGTAAATCACTAAACAGATGTGAAAACCGGACAAAATTTGGCCTCTGATAGGATCCTTAGAAATGAAGGAAGAGGAAAGGAAAAAAAGTCCACAAAATGAAACCAGCAAAATGTCAAAGGCCAAATGTTAACAATGAAAAAGTCAACTACTAAGTGTTCTCATTAGGTTGGAATTTTACATATAATCAAATAATTCCCAAATACATAAAGGAACAAAGAAAAGAAGAAAAGAAACTTCAGAGAGAGTGAAAACTACTCTGGGAGTTACCAACTGCTCAGTGACTCTTCTTGGCAGGAGACCATGGCGCCGAGCACAGCAACTTCCATCACTACTTCAGCAGGGAGAGATTTCTGTATTCTAAGACCAATGATTAAGCACCTTCTGAAACCATCCAAATGGCTCTGGGCAACAGCTTCTGAAGACTAACAATGGTATCCTCGTCCTTGCTTACCGAAGGCCGACCACGTGCCAAGTACTCTGCTGGGGGCTTGACGAGCATAATCATGTTCAATATTCATAAATGTTCACATACACCTAACAGATGAGAGGGGTATTATCATTATTATTATTATTCCCATTTTTCAGGGAGAAATATCACCAAGGTATAAAGGCCTGGACTCATAGCTAGAAAGTGTTTGCGTTCCTTAGCGTTTAACTGGGAGCAACCTGGTGACCAAGCAGATAGGACCACCAGACATAGTCCCGACCCATCTCATGGACCCAGGTTTGAGACCCGGGGCTAAGGGGAACAGCTAAATAAAATAAGTAAATGCAAAAGTTTCTTCCTCTTCTCTCCCCCTGCCTGCCTACTCACCTTCATTCCTGCCTGTACCTTTCCTTAAAAAAACAAAATAAAAAATAAAAGAGTGGTGACTGGAGGAATGCAGAGTCTCAAGGAAGGTGAGACCACATTCCTTCCACCTCTTAGCTCTACTCCCAGTTAGACTCCCTTCTCCATGTTTACCTCCCTTATTCTTCCTCACCAAACAGAAGATTAGAGGTTATAAGCACTATGTCAGTGCAATCTTACCTCTCCCTCTAACTCAAGACTTACCTTAAACGATTCATTAAGGTTGTAAACCCACTCTTTTGCTTGTCTCAGAAATAAATCAACAAGCCAAGAAACCAACTAACCACACATCAGAAATCCCAAGAGTAACTTGATGACAAACTGAGGGTGATTCTCTGCTGGAAAAACAACTCAAAGTAAATGCTCTATTAACAGCATCCTCCAACACGATAAATGCACGCAGGCTGTAATTTGTACACATATGATGATTATAATCATGAGACACACACACACGGACAAAGCCTGGACATGCTGAAAAATGGAAATAACAGTTTTGGTGAGAGTAGCATAATTAAAGGTGAATTTATTTTTCTAACTTCTGAAGCCTGCATCTTATTCTTTTTTGTCTTTATCATAAAAGTAGGCTATACATCTTTTAGAATGATTAAAAGAAAAAAGGCCCCTGAAAATTGAATTCCCTCTAAAGCACGCTGTCATATAGGATAGTTTAATATCGAAGTTTTCCAAGACCATCCAATATTCTATTAAGGATGTTTGGAGAAGGACTTAAGATTCTGAAGACAATCTGGTTTTAAAATCAGAGCCTAAGTAGAATGCAAAAGAACATCTGGGTAGCGATCCGTGTGGCAGTTGTTTGATCAGCCTACAGGAAGCGCTGCTTGACAAAGCTCACACCATCTTCTGATGCTCCATGTGCAGAAGGTATGTGGTGTTGGACAGGACCCAGGGAGATGCCACAGGAAGCACGTGCAGGAGAGAAAAAGCGGAAGCTTCAGACAGATCATCAGGACAAAGCCACAGCTAGGAAAGTAATCATTTTAGGAAGAACTTTATATACGTCTTTTTGTTTGTTTTTTAAAGGAAAGGTGCAGGCAGAAATAAAAGCGAGCAGGCAGGCAGGAAGAGAGGAGGAGGAGGCACTTCATTGATTTCTATTCAGTGGTTCAGATTGGTTGTCCGCCCTGGGCCCGGGGAAAACCCTGGTGAGGTACTGGTTTGGTCAAATTGCCTTTGACAGAAGCACAGTCCACCTATATCCCAAAGACGCAGCTTCACATCCCAAGCTGGGGAGAAAAACCATGATGAACAACTAAATTAAAAAAAAAAAAAAAAAAAAAAAAACAAAGAACAAAAGAAAGCTCTCTAGTGTGCAAATGCCAGTTATTACTACAGTACATACCACTAATAATATTCCCTGCATTCGCATACCTTTGTATAAAACATAAAGATAAGACAATGGCCCTGGAGTCAGATGGCCCTAATTTAAATCTTGGCACCAACCCTGCCAGCTATGATCCAGAAATGGTACTTAACTTCTGCGGATCTCGTTTTCCACATCTAAACACAAAAGGGAGGTAACAGTTGCATCTACCACATAAGATAGTCGAAAGGATGAGATGAGGTCAACACAGTTCCTGTCACACAGAAGAACCGAATAAACATTAGTGGCTATTAATTTCTTTATTTTGATATAGACCCAGCCATATCTCTGGGAAAACTACAGACTCATTTCTCCCCGCCAAAAGAAATAGCCTTTATAAAAAAGAAAGAAATAGCCTTAAATCAGGACTAAGCAATGAAATGCATTCTTCACCCTGAGACATAAATAAAAAGAAAAACACTGGCTCTTAAGTGCAAAGTTTTTGAACGCTTCTCAGTCTACATCTCTCTTCTTGCCTTTTCTTCCCAGTCTGCACAAAAGCTTCCCTGAGCAACTGTGGGCCTGGGTTAGCCACAGCACAGACCATCTCAGGAGACAGTCTTGTCTCTGTTCTGTAATTCCATGTGCCCCTGGGTAGGACGTTTAAACACGCGGGGTCTCAGTTCCTCACGGAGGACAGGAAGAGCACAGTGATGGGGTAGACTATCTTTAAATTCTCTCCCAAACCTAAAAATCCACAAACAAGTAATTGCTATCTATTATCAGTACCATCAAATCAAATACTGACCTAAACTCTACTAGAAAGCACATTTTAACCATATTTGGAAGATGACACAAATATCACAAATATAGACAGAGATAGGTGATCTTCTTTTTTTTTAAAGGAAAAGTGCAGGCAGGAATGAAGGTGAGTAGGCAGACAGGGAGGAAGAGAAGAGGGGAAAGAAGCATTTTGCTTTGTTTTATTTCCATTTTAGTTGTTCACATTGGTTGCTCTCCCCCTGGAGCCAGAGCAAAGTATCTGGCCTGTGTCCTTCAGAGGCGATGGAGCTAACGGCTGTTCCACCAGGGCATGCCAAAGATAGCTGATTTTAAAGGTTGAATTTTCCCTGTTCTTCATTTCAGAGAACAACACACAAGCATCCTAAAGCTTTTAGTCAACTCCTTTATCACAATGAAATGGGCTCTTGAGCCCACTGGACAATGGTGAAGAACACTTGGTGATTTGGTGGAGGGCAGGGTATGTTGATATATATCTGAGGAATGGAGAAACGACACATATAGGGAAACTACAAATATGCACTTATTTTAATGCGTAGAATGAAAGTTACTGCAATAAAAAAAATTTTTTTAAAGAAAAAGAAATGGGCTCTTACTAAATCAAAACTCTCTTAGGACCACCTAAAGTTCCTCTATTTACAAGGTCCAGGGTACAAACATTGAGCATTTCTAACCACTGTAAATTAAGGAACACCAGTGATTCCAACGGTAACTGAGCAGGGAACCGAGAGTCCTACAGACCAGAATTATCACTCAGCCCCACAGAAGGGGACTGAGGAGAAAGCCGTTTTAAAATCACACTCCCTCAGATCTCTGCGCAACTAACTTCTCCCCGTCACACTCTGCTTCTGTGGGAGAAAAGCGTATGATTCAAAATAACAAGGAACAATCTCCCTTTCTGGTGAATAAAGCAGATTACAAAATAACATAATCAGCAATATTAATCCTGTTTTGGCAAAAAACACACTTACGTACAGTGATACTACGCATAAGCTACAGCTATGCTGTTAACAAGAGTGTTCTTTCAAAAAGGTTTTTGGCATCTCTGTGTTTTCTTGTTTTCCTACAGTGAGTATGTATGACTTCTGAAAAAAATAATTCAAACAGATGTTTCATTTAACAAGAAAAACGGATCTGTCACCCAAATTAACCAAACGCCGCCCAAAGGAGGGCTCAGCACCCACCAGGTCCCACGTGCAGACAAAGGACATGCTTTGCACCTCAGACTAAGCTGGCTTGAAGTCACAGAGAAGTTTCTAGGGATGAGCCACCTGGTACCACCAAGAGACCCCGGCTCTCTCCCTCCTGTCCCCCTCAACTTCCAGAGTCATCCGCTTCTACTGATTAGTTTTACCAGTTTGCAACCCTCCAGGTAGAGTTTACAAAGCATGACCAAAGATCCAAAATTTCGGTTCAGGAGTTTTACTTTCACAATTCACTGCTTTAGGGGAATCAGTGAGAGAAGAGTTTAAGCTGCTCTAGCAGAGATCCGATACCCTTCACTTTAGGTTGTCCAATCCTTTCTGATCATAAGGGAAAAAAACACGGCATCGTTTACAACCATCACCTTCAAATATGTCATTCAGTTAAACACTTTTATTTTCAGCCCGAAGTGCTCCTACAAGACTCTTTAGCAGGCACTGCAGAATCCTTCAAGATCTGACCAGCGTGGACCTTGGAGAAGTAGCAGTCAATCGTCTCTTAAGGATGAAAGCCACATACCCCCGGGGTTCGTGTCCTGAGGGGTGGGGAGGAGGATACAACCAGTGTGACAACTAAAATGAAAAATACAGCGTCTCTTGCTCCTCTCTCTTCCTGCCTTCCGCTCTCTTCATTTCTGCCTGTACTTTTTCTTTCAAAAAAAAAAAAGACTGGCCAAGAACAAGTTCAGTACCAGGAACAGGTATCCCTCATTATCATAAGGGATGAAAGTGTCTGGCTGCTCAGCGATCTGCTTACTAGCAAAAAGGCATTTAAGAAACTGCGATGGAGCTAAAAGCAAAGAACATACGAAGAGTAAGGGGCAGGAAGACATATACCAAAGGTGGTTAAGATGAAGGCCACATGAAGGGGGAGCAGGAACAGAATGAGTCTTCACAAGTGCTCTGAGGCTCATACTAAGTGAGGCAAGAAAAGGAGCCCAGACCCAGTGCTCTCGGGCACAGAAGCTACACCTCAATACTGCTCACATGCATTTCCCATACAGTGTGCTATCGCGCAAAAGCTATGTTCTTAAAAATAAATTGCCTTCTCATCGCCTCTTTCCTTTATCTTTTAAAAACAGTCCTCAATTTAGGTCAAAGCCTTATCCTCTGCTGCACAATATTTTTAGAGACAGATTACAACAGAGAAACGTGTCTACACAGCATTATTGTAATGCAAGAAAACAAAACCGCAACTATAAGGATCTGAAAAATGTGACTACTTTGGGCTTATTTTGGGGCTGAACCACTCCCCTTCCCTAATTATCCCTCAAAGGAAATATATTGGCCCTCTGGGCAAAGAGGGAAAACATGTCTAATTACAACATGTACACTTGGTGGATAAAAAATGTGAACATTCTTGAACTCTGGCCACATTTCAGAAGACTTTCCACTAGTTGTTTAATCTCACTGAAGAGGAAAGGTTAAAAGATCGGTCGTATTTCAACCAGGGTTCAATCAAAAGCGACAAACAGAAACTGACCACATTGTTTCCTCATGACACTACCAGGGAGGCCTACTGAAAATTCATGATGACCCTGACCCCTTAGGAAGTGGTTTTTTATTTTAAAATTAAGACTACAAAAATGACCTATTTTAAGACTTCTTTCCACTGGAGAAAAAACACGCATTTTGGTTTTGAAAACAGATACGCAAAGCCTTCAGGTCCCAGGTGGTCTGCGGAAGCAGTCCCTGAACAAGACCTGTTCTCTTCCACACACCTGCTCTGCTTTCCAGTGGGAAGGATTCCAAAGACAACAAATTGGGTAGTGCTTCTGTTCATTACTGATAAAAAGTGCTGGAGAAAGAAGCTGAAACAAAACAAACCAGGAATTCAAAAAAAAAAAAAAAAAAAAAAAAGACATCTAATTAGGCAGTTGGATTGGGAGCTGTTGCTCCAGAAACCCTGGTCTACAAGGCGTTCCCTTTCTAACCTCTTCTCCTGTCACTCTCCCTGCAACCACTGGGTTTCTGCGCCTCGAAAACTCCAAATTCCTCCCTCTGCCTGCACTACTCTTCCAAGCACTGTTGAAGTCCTTGATCAATGGCCACTGTTGCAAAGACGAAACAGTGCCTCCCCCAGCCCCTCACCATACCTGTCATCTTTTAATATACCATATAACTTGCTTCTATCTATGGCATCTATTGTTTTACTGTTTACTTCTCCCTCCCTCAGATAAGCTCCAGGAGAGCAGGGGTCTTTGTTTTGTTCACTAATATAACTCCCAAGCCTTTAGAAACAGTATGTGGCACAAAGTAGGAGCTCAAAAAATTATTTCCTGAAGGAATGAATGAACCTGCTAGTAAAATTTCAGGGGAAAAGCAAGAGGCGGTGGAGAGGATGACGGTGAGGGGGTGACTTGAAGGGGGAACTCGACAGAGGGATTCACAAGGGAAAGGTAGAGACTGATTGAGGCCAGGGCCGACCCCCAGTTTCCCCCAGCAGTGCTAATGGGAGGCGGGAGGCAGTACCTGGGATCCCGCCAGCGGCATCAGATGAAAGAGTCGAGCTCTTCAGACTCGCTGAGAAATGCCAAGGGCAGGGCAGACTCACCCAGGGCGCCAGCTCTGTGTACGCACTCACGGGGGCCGGACCACCCAGTCCTTCCCCTCCCGCGGTGCCCGCTACGCCAGCTCCTAGGATGCCAGGGACTTCCCGGCCCCAGTACCTTCCCGGCTCCGGCCCCTTCACCTGTTAGCCGGCGAGCCGGGCCCTACGCTCGGGCACCTGCCTACCTGTGCCGGGGTCCCCACCCCAGCCCGCGGAGAGGCCCCAGCAAGCCCCTGCCCGCCTCGCCCCGCCCGACTCCCCGGCGGCACACCGGCAGGAAGCGTCCACGGCCCTCCTCACCGCCGGGATGGGCTTCGGACGCCCCTAGCCGCGGCCGCTACCCGACGCCCCGGCCCGCGCGGCGCCCCCTCACCTCCGGGCGCACGTACGACACGAAGGAGGGCTTCGGCGCCTTCGGGCAGCCGCCACCGCCGACAACCCCTTTCCCCAGCATACCGCCACTCTGCGAAGCAGCGTCGCGCGGCAACTGAGGCGGTCGCCCGAGCTCCGGCAGCGGCGGCGGCCACCAGCTCCAGCGGCTGGGGCTCCGCCCATCCCTAGGGCCGCGGCGGCCGCGGCACCTCCCGCATCCGGCTCCGCCGCAGACACCGCTGGCCCCGCCCACTCCGCGCGCCCGCCCAGATAGACCGGAGGACCCGGTCGAAAGACACGCCCACTCCGCTTGCAGGAGGCGGGCCCGACTGGTTGAAATTTGCGTTCCGGGATAGGCTCTTCTCCACCTCCGCAGCAAAGCCCGCCCCTATGTGTTCTCTAATTGGCCAGAACAGTTTCCTGACGAGACCACCCCGCGCCGCCCCACCACCTACCTTGAATGGACAAAGAGAGATGTTTTCTTTAACCAATCAAGAGAGCTTTCTCTCCGGACTCTCCGGCAATTGGATAGAGACTGTGATTCTGTTGTCCACTGATCACGCGGATGTGAGCCGTGGTTCATTGGGGTCGTTTTCTTAGCACTTTGAAATGCAACTTCCAAAAGCGTGTTGTGCCTGTCTCGCTTTTATGAATTCCAAATCCACGTCAGACCTATTGTCTTAAATTTAAACAAGCATGAGACAAACCAAGTGTTAACAGATTCTTAGGAATATGTTTGTATGTGTGGTCATAAACGGCCTTGTCGATTTCATTTTTTCCAAACTCTTCTTTGTGTTTCTAACAATATCAAAAGCCTAAGAGAGTTCTTCTATTCAGTCTCCCACATTATCCTTTTTAATGAAGATTGCCAAGAAAATTCACTTAAAACACACAGTTGACACTAAGCATTGTATTAGACACGTGACTAGAACAGCTTCTAGCCCTCGAGAATTCCATCTAGTGGGAAAAATTAATAGTAAACATTTGCAATTAATTTTTTCGGTGTCAGGCTTTGTGCTAAACATCAGTACCATCAGTGACTAATGCGCTTTCCCTCCTCAGCTCCATGAGAGCCCCTCCTCCCAAAACCACTACAAATAAGCCTTAAATCTAAGCGAAGACGAATGTGCTTGTTTCTACATAATTTCAGAACAGGGCTGCGGCCTCATTTCTCACTACATTGCCATAGTCAAGACTAACCAGTAAAGCAGCGCTGGAACCTCCACTGAGCTGCATGATCCGGGTTCAGGTGAGAAAACAGAAGCAAGTAAGTTGCCCAGTTCTCACAACTAAGGAATTATTCCAGCCCAAGTTTGTCTGATTTCAAAGTCCAAGATTTTTTTTTTTTTTTTTTTTTTTTTTTTTTTTTTTTTTTAAGGTGCAAGCAGGAAAGTAGGCAAATACACAGGCAGGAAGAGAGAGGAGGAAGAAGCATTTTATTTTTATTTAGTTGTTTACACCTGTTGTTCCCCCACCCCCACCCAGGATTTGAACCCAGGGGTATGGGGCTTAGGCTCCTTTGGAGGTGAAGGACCTAACCACTACTTTACCATGGGTGGCCTAAAGTCCCAGATCTCAGCAGGTCTCGATTATACAAATGTAGGAGGGAGTGCAATGAGTGATCAGTTGTCTGGGAAAACCAAATCAGACTTCCTAAAGAAAGACACTTCTTACAGAGGTGTTTAAGAATCAAGTTATTTTGTCGGGAGTAGTAATAGCTCTTAATATTTCACAGCACTTTTTACTTTTTAAAGTGGGATGGTAGAGCGGATTTTCAGACTGAGCAAATTTTTACTTTCTCATTTTTTCAAAGAACTTTAATTTTCCATCATTTTATACCTTTGTCAACATGTTGGTGTTTTGTGATAGGGGCACAGCAGATATTAAAATCCGTAAAGCAGGTATGCGCATGTGCAACCTAAGGCTAGCAAGCCAGCCCTCCAGGCATAGGGAGGATGAGCTTACAGCCAGACCCTCCTTTAGTAAGGTGAGCCACAGTCCTTGACAACAGCAGGTTTCTAAGAACTCCAGGTGAGAACTCCAAAAGGGCTGACAGTGATTCGTGGCCTCTCCCCAGGTTACCCCCATGAAGGGAGGAGTTCCACACACCCCCCCAGGTATATACAGGACATCAACACACGTGGAGTCATGCACATGGCGCGCGCGCACGTGTGTGCTCCTTTCCTAGTGTAACTTTTCCAGCCTGCAGGAAGCTTACATTCACTGCTACTACTTCTTATAAACTTGCCATGTGATCCTGGACATTCACTGTCCCTGAATTCTTTCCGGAGACACACCGTGGGTACCCAAACCCACCCCCATCATTTAATGGACATATAACGAATGCAGTCACACAATGACCACGCTTAGAAAGCTTTGGAGTTTAATGTATTGTTGTGACCTTGAAGTTCTGAATCATTTCATCTCGGAATTGATGTGTCTTAAGTGCAGTTTGAAGTGAAGATGGAGCAAGCCCACAAGGTCTTGGAACCTCTGCTCATGCGCAGTCCCACCTCCGAGCCTCTCCATTTCTCAGGTGCTCACTAGCCCCTGGCACCCTGGCCCTTCCCATCCAAACTTAAGACTGATGCTATGCTGACGTCTGTCCATCGCAGCAACCAGGCCTCACTGACCACATGGAGATGGTGGGGGAGCCTCATATTCCGCTGTCGCCCTCCTCCCAGTAGGTAGCTGGGTGCTGATTGGTTAATGGTCAGGGTGGGGCACAGCACACCACAGCCCCCATACTGCTCCTTGACCTCTTCTCTGTCTCTGGGTGAGGTCAGACAGCTGCCATGCTTGCCCTAGACTGGCACCACCACCACTGCCTGCAATCCCTTGGGGTGGTCTAGCCACCCTGGGAAAAGGGAGTTGACTTGTCTCACCCATCCCAACACCCCCCATGTTTGCTTTGCACTGGGTCCTGCAAATTATATATATATAGCTGATCCTGTCTATGCCTCTTATAATTTCTGTGTCCTTGGGTAAGTTGTTTCATCTCTCTGTGCCAGTTTATATCTAGTACGATGGTGACGATAGTAATCATTGTGGTTGGGGATTGTTTTGGAGATTCAACGAAGTGATTGGGTGATGCCAGCAGGCAGCAAGAACTAAGTTGGCGACAGCGGTCCTAGTACAATCCCGCTAAGCAGACATACTTACCCCTCTTCCCAACTGGTGGAAGAATTTCTGTCATGCTGAGGTCAAATATTCTATCTATTAATAAACAGAGTTGGTGTCCCTAGACTTGGAAATATTTTAATTTACACAGAAGAGTTTAAAGTCACTCCTTTCTTCTCATGATGCCCTCAGCTTTGATGGAGAATTAGAAATAGGACCAAATCTTAGCTCACTTGGAAAGGAGTGTCAGATCAAAGGTAGTGCCATTTTCCAGGAACTACGGAAAACCACAGATATTGGTAGATGGAGTTAGAACATTTTCTTCTGCAGTAGTTAAGTCCGTTTGCATTCCCTACTCTTTTGAGTTGCTTGAAGCAGCCTATTTGCGTGTGTTATTCATCGTTATCTAACAGGTGGCCAGGTGCATAGTAGGAATTAAATAAATATTTGTGCCTGAGTGAGAGGGCATTAGATGAAAAGCAGCCTGAGGAGCAATTGATTAGTAAAGGGGAGAAGCAAGAATTCAAACCCTAGCATCCACATTAGATTCTGCTCTTGCATACAAACTAGAAATTAAGAAAGAAAATAACATACATATAAATGAAGTTTCATTTTATTGGTAATTTGGTGGTGGGCCAGGTATATGGACATATATTTGAGGAAGAGGGAACCTGCACATATGGTTTAATAGTATGTATTATTTTGTAAAGCAAAGTTACTCCAATAAATATTAAATTAAAAAAGAAAAAAAAGAATTTCTTACACACAGGCACAAAGAAATATGTACAGAGATGTCCATGATTGCATTGTTTGTAAATTACAAATAATATGTGGCATATGGATTGCATCCATAAATAAAATGACATGTATGCACATGCTTAAAAAAAAAAAAAAGTGTTAAACTGTAATTAAATAACACCTCGATTACTATTTTAAGACAATATTACAATTTAAAAATTAACTTATCAAATAACATTTTATTAAAATAATATATAACGTAACATTATATATTTATATATTATAAATGATTTATTGCTAATATGTGTATATATAGTTTTTAATAGATATGCTATAATACGTGTGTCAATTTAATGTCAATTTACATTTCAATTTAAAAATTGAAACAAAAGTCACAACATAAAATTAGTCGTTTTAAAGTGAACAGTTCAAAAACTGTTGGAACAGGTCTAGGCCATTTCTGAATTCCTATGCATCCGGAATCTGAACACTGCCTTGGCCCAGTGACCTTGGATTTATCTGGACTCACTGGAATAGGTCCGGGTTTTTGTCTTCTCCCCTAGAGCTAGGTCGGGAGCATCTCATGATCAGAGGCCTGCTTCCAGGTATTTTTACAGGACGGTGCTATCAGCCGATGGAGGTCTCTTCAGGACCTGGCAGAATCAAGCCCGGAAGCCTCTGAGATGAGGAAACTGCGCCCTCTACAGGACTATATAAAAAGTGGCGCGAGAGGAAGGCATTAATTGCAGGGGAGAATTGTGCACAGGATAAAGGGAAATGATAAAGAGGAAGTCTCCCCTGGGCACTCCTACTAGGTCCACCACCACAAATGCACAGAATAGAAACTCAGCCTGGGTCATCTGCTGGGCCACCCCTAGAGCTAGAAGAAAAGTCATTTTGAAGAGCTGGGAGTCATAAAGCCCAAGAGAAATAAAGGACTGGTCCAAGATCACATTGCTGGTCAGAGCTACCTCTAGGTTTTGCTTCTGTAACACAATCTGATTCATTTATCTTATTCTTTTTAAAGAAAGTGCAGTCAGGAAGGAAGGTAAGTAGGCAGTCAGGCAGGCAGGCAGGAAGAGAGAGGTGGAAGAAACATTTGCTTATTTAACTTAGTTGTTCTTTTCTGTTCCCCACAGGCCCTGGGTTGCGAGCCCGGGTCCTTGGGACACCCTTGGGATATGTGCGGACTGGGCTTGGTAAGGAAGAGTACCTAACCACTACTCCACCAAGGTGCTCCCACAAACTGACTTCTGAACACAGTGGTCTGTGTTCATTTTTTTTTTTAAAGAAGGCTCAGACAGGAAAGCGAGGAGGAAGAAGTACTTTATTTCATTTAGTTGTTCATCTTGGTTTTCATCCTGGCCCAGGTCTTGAGCTCAGGTCCTTCGGATATGTGGCCTGCACTCTCAGTGGAAGGTAGTCGACTAATCTGTTAGTCCACCACAGCCAGTGGTCCACAATGATCTGAGGCTAAATTTAATCTGGCTATTTCTGAGCTCTATCTTTATCAGTCAAGGGTTTCTAAAGCAACCACAATCAACATCGGAGTTCCCTCCCATGGTTCCTGCCCTATTCTGAGCAGAACTGAAGGCTGTATTAACCCCAAGGGCCTGGTGTAGTCTCTTCAGGGTTCTTGGACCCCTGGGGAAATAGAAATTGCAGAATCTGAAACATTCCTCAGACAAGGCTTTAAGGTAGAGATCGGATATGGGAGGAAGAGAAAGAGAGGGAGAGATAGCTTATGCTATGTCATCGGTGTGGAGGACAGGTCCTGCTTTGCTGTGTGCCCTGTGTCTGGGCTCCAGGGCTTTAATTAGTAGGGTAGATTAGATCAGCAATTTTGAGGCTCCAGTCAGTGGTCAATAGCTGTCCACTTCTTGCTGGGTCCAGAACACCTAGGGACTCAAAGTGCATGTGTGACACAATGTCTCTTGTCTCTTGTTTTCTATCTGGAGGCTTTCATTGTTCATAAATCTTTGAGCACTGGGTTGGAGCCAGTATGCTAAGGACTTAAGGTATGCATCTTAATTACAAGGTGACTGAAACTCACCTTGAGGGTGTAGGTCAGTCACAGCTGAACGGGTGCTGGCACAAGAAGGCAAAGTCCGCCATATTTTCCACTCTCTGTCTCGCTAGGATGGACAAAGTCCTCGCCTGGCCCAAGGCAAGGGGGGTGAAGTTGTCCATCTCCTGGCTTGGTCCCATTGCTTGTCCTGTGAAAGTACCTGGTTCAGAGAATGCCAGTTTTGGTCTGTGGTCACTCCATCTACTTCACTGCTGGCTGGCACAGCGATTCCTCAGGCATGCAGCCAAGTCCTCACCCCTGGATGGTTTGTACCCCATCCTCGAGCGGGTGTGCCCATTTCCTTTGCTGGGCAGCCTCCCACAGCAGCTTGGGTCTCCCTCCTGATTACTTTCTAGGTCTGCCTTGGAAGACTGAACGCTGTGGATCACTTCCAAACCCTTTGGGAGACTATAGGAGAGCAAAAACCTATTAGCCCCCATTATATGATTTTTTGGGGAAAAAAACTTTCACAGAAGAAATTCTGAGGACTGGGTAGATGTTGTCATGTGGAAAGACATACACCGGTGTAAAGGGAAAATCTCTTTGTAAGGGCGTTCCTCCGCCGCACCAGGAAGACAATCTCTGTAACTGAGGAGTGGGGAAAGCAGAGCCCTGCTTTGCATAAAGGCCCAGTCTTAGGTTTCTTGCTCTTTCTACTTCAGCGGCTGACCTTCTCCCGCTCCACCCCCAGGCCCACAGCACCCATTCATTGCCTCTGTGAAGGTATTTCAACTAGAAACTAAAGCCATGTGGGCAATCATTCAACGTAACTGAATTTCTCCCATTATGCAGGAGATGTAACAGGCTATTATTAAACTTCTGGTTTTTCCTTCTTCATCTGTTTAGGGTTTATTTGATCCTTTGCCAGCCTAGAAGAATCCAGAGATCAACAGTTTTCCTTTGTGCCCTAACAAGACAGAAAAATCCAGAGGCTCTTGCAAGTGAGAGGGGGTGGAGCCATCATTCCTCCTTCCCCGCTGGCAAATAATGAAATTAACATCAGACAGACTGACCAGAGAAAACAAACCAGTTTAGTAAAAACGTGTAACTTCCGTGGAACATGGGAGAAACCCATATTATAAAAGTGAGTTACCCAAATAGTTGAAGTCACCTCCTTAAATAGCTTCAGTGAGTGCTGGGAGGGTGGGAGTGGGGGTGGGGAAGGTCGGTTATGAGGGATGACCAGGAAAGACAGAGTAGACAAAGGAATACTGTTAAATTAGCGCCACCTCCATAGATCAGGTGGAAGAGGTAGTTTTTCTTGGTTAAACGAATTAGGTCTACTGGGTTCCTTTTTACATGTGACTATCTCGTATAAAAAGTGTGACTATCTCTTACAAAAAGGGGCAACTACCACCCAGCCTTCAGAGCCCTTCCTATGAAATAATTCATATGCCAAAGACACATATTTGGGGTGTGCGTGTGCCAGTATGGTACTCAGGTTTACGAAGTCTGAAAAGAAGTTTTGTAGTTCAACAGAACTGGGGGCATGGAAAGAGAAGAGGAGAGCAAGCCATTCATTTTCTTACCTCGTGAGAAAACATCAACCAAAGAGAAAACCTTGAGAAATGTAATCTGGAACCACATAACGTCAGAGAAGTAAGTTGAATTTGTTTCTAGAAAGCAGTTTCTCTCCGTGTATTGCCAAGGTGACATAGACCCCCAACCCAAAGCAAGACTCTGTCCCTCTGGTCAGAAAAGAAGTCCCCCAGGTCGGCGCAGTGATTGGTTTTGAGGGTTACACGGCCGGTTCCCGTACAGGGGTTGATGGAGATAGGCTGGAAGGACAGGGTGGAGATAGAGTTTACAGGGCCCTGATGCCATGCTAAAAATTCTGGAATTTCTCTTTTAGGCATGCGGAACTACTGGATGGTTTTTGCACTGTTTTTTTTCTTTTGAAATAATTATTATACAGTGATTACTTAAATATGACATGATGAAAGTTATTATAGAAGCATAGAGATTAGCAAATCTAGTCAAATGAAGATAAAAATCCCAACTTGAACGCACCATAATGACACTATATATGGGTAACCTCTGGAAACATTTGGGGGAAAAATGGCACACACACACACGATTTTATCTATTAAAACGAAAAGGAATACTTTACTCAGGGTTTTATGATGTGATGTTTTTCATTAAACCTTTCTTGTTTGAGCTCTCTTACATAGGTATTTCTAACCACACCCCATCATGAGTCACAGGGGTTGAAAAAGGAGTGACTTTTAAAGAGGGGCGCTCCCCTTTGCAATCGCCTGCCTGTATTAGAGAGTTGAGCTGTATTTCATTAAAAGTCTTACTGGACATTTCAATTGTTTGTAATCTTACGCATTTGCCAATAATACTTCAATAACCACCCTTGAATTTATAGTTCTGTATATTTATCTGATTAAATTCTTTGAGATAAAATTTTGAGTTGTGGTTGCTGGGTCACAGGCTCTCTAGGTATCTGCGGTAAAAAAAAAAAAGAGATAAAAAGAATTCAGCTGCTGCCGGAGCTCGCTGCCGCCCTCTCCTTTACCTTTGAGAACTTGATAACATCAGCTGAGACCTTAACATTTTCAACTTTTGTCAATCTGATTTGTCAATAAAACCTATTACCTTCTTAAAACAATTTTTATTAGTAAAGTTGACTACTTGCATGTGGCTAGTGAATGTTTCTATTTCTTTTGAACATATGTATTTCTTTTGAGAGTTGTCCACAATATATATTGCCCATTTAACCTTTTAAGGAAAAATGCTATCTTATTACTTCCAAAATACTTCACATTCGTTGTCAAATTATCTCAATCAGATGAAAATGTCATTCAGCATCTCCTAACCCAGAGATAAAAGTGTTAATATTTTAAGACTTTTTCTATGTGCATGTTTTTGCATATATTACAGAAGTAAACTCTTAAGCTGACACTCATTTAATATGTATTATTTTTGAACATCTTAGCATGTCCACACAGATAAAGTTAAATTGTTTGCAAGGATTCACTATATGGATGACCTATTGTTAAAATTCTTTACTATGTAGGTACTAAATCTTTATGCCTGTATCCAATTCTTTTCTTAGTGAAATCAGATCTAAATAATTTAAAACTCTATCAACTCTTGTAAATTTTGCTGTGAGGTCCCCAATTATGTCTTTAGTTTTAGTCTAGGATACAGTGGTTTTATATTTTTAGTAGTAAAAATCATGTATTGATTGATTTTCAAATATTGAACCAGTCTTATATTTTCAGATATTGAACCAGTCTTATATTCCCAATAAAAACTACACTTACTGGATTTGATTAAATGACAATGATTCTTCAATCTAATTTTATCATATATGTAATATATGTATTATATAGATGTATATATATAAATTATTTTATCTGATTTTATTATCAGGGTAATGTTGCTGGATAAAATAATGGGGTTGAGCTTGGAAACAAATTATTATAATTATTACAAACATCCATAAATAATTTTACAGGGTTATTTATTTGAGCTCCTCCCTCCCCTCAACTTATCCAAGATGTTGCAGTTTCCTGGAACTTCCCTTTTTTATCCTCTGGATAGAAATCTGGGGCTACTGTTCCCATATTTTGCCGTATATTTCTATGGCTATACTCAAGTCCAAGGCTAAGCAATGAGTTTACTTTGGAAGGGGAAATATGGCAAATTCTGAGCTTGATGATGTATCAATTCTGGTCTTTTCCAACCTGCCTCTAGTAATTAATTTCAGAGTTCTCAAATTGCTGTTCTATGCATTTAATTCAGATTTTATAGTTGCGTTCAGAGGGAGAGACAGATAATAAGGTGCTTCCTTCATCTGATCAGGAACTGACACTCGGACATTCAGTTTGAATTCCCTTTTCCGTTTATCACATATCATTTCTTTGATGTACACTAAGATATAAAAAGAAAACTAATTTAAGAAGTTACAAAATTAAGAATTTTTCCTTTTGGCTCATCTCTGTTCTCTTCAACTCCGAGTCTTTTGTTTTACCTCTTTCTCTTCATCCAACCAAAGAGCAAACAGCTCACTTCAGCTGAAGACAAGCAGACTGCTTCAGTGTTAGAGTTTTCCGGTGACTGGTTTTGGTCTTTGAAAATAAAGGATTACCTTAAGGCTGTTTGCTTAAATTTCAGGCCTTCTTCCTGACATGTCTTTTGAAACAATCAATAAAAGAAGTACATTAAGTGTCTCTTTATGACTATATTTCTAATTGTGAGGTCTATCACATATCCTTATGTATAGAAAATACATGATTGTAGAACTGAAGAATTTTGGAACTAAAAGTAATTTTAGAGATTGTACCTCAGCTTAAAAGATGAAGCTGCATTTAAAAACTGGACCCACCATCCATAGGTAAAATGGCAAGGGTCTGCGACTTGACAAAATCAAATGCGACAGGGTCCGCGGGGCCAACAAGAGGGACTGGTAGAGGTAAACTGTTCAGAATAAGCTTTGTCTAAAACGTATCCTCTGGAGTGAGTCATCATTACTCTCCTCTTTGGCTATTCGATAATACATAGTAACACAAGCCTGGTGTCATCGGATCTTCCATCTTCCAGTTTTTCAAGAGAAGTTCAAGACAAATCAAATGAGGACTTCTGTGAAATTTTTAACGTTGGTTTTCTTAGAAGCGTTCGGGCCAAATAAGATACAGCTATATCCCGATGCAGCACATAAGATCTCATTTTGCACAGGTAAAAATTGAAATGCAGAAAGGGGATGAATTCTTCCCTTTTCTAATTCTTAGTAAATGAAATTTGAGATTCTTACAATGAAGAGGAGGGGAAAGGTGAAAAAAGGTAGGTCTTCAGAGTAAATGAAAACTGGATACTTAAAAATCTCTTTATATATCCTATCTTCTTTTTCCCCTTTTCTGGTCCCAGGTCTTAAAAGCAGATACTTAGGATTTACATGGCCTGCATTTTAGCCACCTGACCGCAAGTGTGTGCCATGTATACCAGATATATTTATCTTTAAAAGAAAGGCAGACAGGAATAAAGGTGAGCAGAGGCAGGCAGGCAGGGTGAGGAGGAAGCACTCCATTCATTTTATTCCATCATCTTGGTTGTTCCCGCAGTCCTGGGACATGAACCTGGGACCTTGGCATGTAGGTGGACTGCTCCCAACCTCTATATCAGGGTACATCATGTCAGGTTTTTGTTTTAAGATAGGGAGAGGGGGAAGCACTTTTTACTTATTTTGGTTGGTCCTCCTGACCAGGTCCTTGGGCTTTGCAAGGTCTGCGCCCCACATACCAGGTCATGCCCACCATGTCTTAAGCAATAATCTACAGAAAGAGACTTGCCTACAAGATAACTCTGTAGAACATGGCATAAAGGTAAAAGCTCAAACTTGCAAGTCAGCAGAACTCAAGTACAAGAAAAACTCCATTTGACCTGTTCATATTTTCTTGGAAATGGAGACATTTATTTTTTACCCTATGCTAATTGATAGCAACAAGAATTAAATTCTAAAGGTTTGTTTCTGGTCACAAAAAACATGACCAACTTCTAAATTAAGGCCCAAAGTGCTCTTAATAGTCAACGATTTTGTCCCCCCCAGTGGCCTTGTGTATTGAAGGCCGCCAGATGTAGTCCACATATTCCAGGACCCGGGGCGTGGGAACAACCAAGACGAACTAAATATTCCTTCCCCTTCTCTCCCAGCCTGCACCTTTCCTTTTAAAAAGAAAAACTCGACAATTTGTATATCCAGTCATCCTCCCACCCACATATTCTAGTTATAGGGTAGCAGGCGGCAGAAGCCAATCTCTGAGGCTCAGGGTGAGCTTGAGAACCAGTTCTGGACAGGACACCCTTCTACCATGCTATGCACTCCCCCCCGCCGCATGCTGCTTGGGACAACTGACACAGACCAATGAACTTAATAAGCACATCTTTGGAATGTGGCAGAAAACCGGTGACCCTGGAGAATAGCCACGTAGATGCAAACTCGTAACCCCTGCTGCGTAATTCTTTCCCCTCATCAGTGCTAAAATGAAACATTACCTGAGGACCTGGTGATGGAGCTTTCTGATGGTTTGACTCAATTCAAGAGACTGTATTATGCAAATAACCTTTAATAACAGCAACAGCAAGTCATTTAACCTCAAACCCTAGTTTTGCAAGTCTTGAGTACCATGAAGCAATGCCGTGAAGACGAAGTCAGAATGTTGTTTGGCCTAACGATATGGAGTTGCTTGATAGCAGTAACATGATTGGACAGGTTTTAGAAGGAAAAACCTGGGGGTTCCGGGCTGAATAACGTAGACTGGAAGAGCAAAACTAGAAAGTTTTAACAAGGAAGCGTCTGAGACTTGGAAGATGGATGAGAGCATGTACATGCACAAAAGATGCTGCCAGAAGCACGGAAAGTGCTCAGAAGCCCCAGAAGCAGAGAAATAACGCTCAGAGGTAGAACCGCCAAGAACCCCAAGAACTTCAGTGTCATGGAAAACAAGGGACACAAAAGTATGTACAAACCAGCATTCATCTTTCCAAAATTTTATTTATGTTTCGGCTGCCAAGAAATTATCAACGTTGAGGCAATTGGCCATTTCAGATCTATTCAACTGATCTTTACTAATTCCATGACTAATACTATATAGCATCTTGAAACTTGAAAAAGTTCATCTTAAATACTTTTCATTATCTTATGCCAGGACCTTTAGACAAATCTTACTAGATGGTCATCACTTTGAACATGGGTAGCAGTGTCTTTGCAAACAACCCCACCCATTTTATTGCAGTTACTTCAGAAAGTTTTTTTTTTAAGCAAAAGCAAATTAGATTTATTGAAGACATACAGCCAGCCTTTAAGCGACAGGATAAAGGCAGCTCATAGTCCAAGATGGGAACAGGCCAGAAAGTTATTTTTTATTGATACTTTTACCAGTTACTCGTATTAGAAGAGATTTTAATCCTTTCTCCCACATCATCTACTGCTCCCCGTTCTGTGGTTTCAAACAAATTCACTATCTTGGTTGATTTTCAAGTATCACTTAAATACTAATATCCAGAACTGAATGTTATACTGTACATACAGTAGGCCAAATGCCAGCCGCAGGATTTTCTCTCGTTTTGGATACCATGCAGACAAACACCACCGCAGGCTGCTGTGTTAATTTCCAATGCTTTCCCACTAAAACTAGCTGTGACGGATGATGGAGGTTTCAACTTCCGGCAGGTTGCCCACACTATGTATTAGCAAGAGGCGGGTCTCACTTTCTCTGTAAGGGACACCAAAATGCGCTGGAATGGTCTTTTGCAAACCCTCTATCTAGTACCATGTCTTGCTTAGGATTATACTAAAATAAAGGTGAACATAGTAGCCAGTTTAACTACTGCTCAAAAACATTATTCAGGCTTTAAGTTATGTAACTGTTTAATTTTCAGATTTCATTTTACACCAAGCAAGAGAGTTACCCGGACTACAGGTCATCAATAAAGTGGCTTTGGGAATGGGGATAGTGACTTGCTGAACATCTCAATTAACTACATATATAATATATATTATATAGCTATTTATATATATATAGCTAGCTAGAGGCCACTAAATAAAAAGCTTTGGATTCTAGAGTACATTATGGTCACTACTATAAAGTATTTTTATTAAATAAAGCATCAGAACTGCCTATAATTAAAAGGAAAAATATCTACTTTGGTTCTACAGTGCTTGTTCAAAACGCAGTTTGCCAGCATGCTCTGGCACTTAGCAGGTTAGTCCACTAGGCAGAGTCCACACACATCCCAAGGAATCAGGTAAACCCAGGGTAACAACCAAGATGAACAACTAAATAAAAATGAAATGCTCACTCTTTCTACCTGCCTATTCGCCTTCATCTTTGCGTGCAACTTTCCTAAAAAAAAAAAAAAAAAAAAAAAAGCCACTCCTCTGTGCGTACTGATATGGAATAATCTCAAAGATCCCAAGAAAAAGCCAAGGTGCAGAGTATGCATTTGCATGGATAAGGGCTGCAGCACACATGCACGCTACTATGAGTACAAACCACATATAAAAGATATACATAGACAACACTGCTTATGGGAAGGAGAACCATTAACTGGGAAAGGAAGGGGAGGCAGGATACTTACTTTACTGCTATATACTCCTTCATAACTGTTGACTTGCACAGTGCCTGAATCATCCATTCAAATACCTACATGAAATCTGGCCTCCCTCAGTCAGAATTCTTTGGAATTCGGGCTTAGAAACATTAAGTTTTAGAATATTCCCCACATGAATTTTGAGCAAATTAAATTTGAGACCACTGCTGTGAAAATTATCTTCCCATGACACTGCAACATTCGCCTTTTAATGGGAAAGGCTTAAAAAATTAGATAGCTCTTATCAAATTTAATATGCTAGATACACTAAATGAACTACTTACAAATTCATAGCATATTTGATACACAAGTACGACCAGGCAAAACAAAAGATTCATGCTTTTTGTCAATAAGCAGGAAAAATTATTTAAAATATTAAACACGGAGAGTTTAAGTAGGCCATGGTGGAGCAGCAGTTGGATCAATTGGCTCTAAAGGAGCCCAAGTCACAAACCCCTGGTTTCGGGTCCCAGGTCCAGAGAAAACAACCAGTGTGAACTAGTACTAAGAAAATGCTGCTTCTAAAAAAAAATTACATCCTTTGAAAACTTGATCCCATTATTTATCTTTGTATATTAGAGCAAAATAAATAAATCATTTTTAAGGGGAAAAAAATCAGAGATCTTTTGCTATATGCTGTTCAGACAATTCTGTACTTTTAATTCTAGCTTCAAAGACATGATAAACAGGAGTGGTGAAAAAGAAAAATCTAATTTAAAATGTATTATACAAGAAATCAATGCTTTATTTGGGTTATCCTTAAATTACTGTAACAAAAGAATGCACTAGTAACAGGAAAAGTCAGCCTAAGATGCAGTAAGAATAATTGATGAGTCAGTTGTCAAAACAACTGGTTCAGAATGAATTAGGTGAAGAGAGGTTATAGCTTTCCTTAAAAATTATCAAAGCAAAAGAAGATACTAACAAATATTCAAGTTACTTCATACAAAATGGTTAATGTGGTCTAGTCACAGGCTATAAAAGCAATTAAATCATGCAAAAAAAAAAAACAACCCCCAAAGCAAAACAGTATTAATTTAGCAAAAATTCAAATGGTACTAACTGGATACACCTGAATGAACATACCAAAACGAAATGCAACTTTTGAAACACTAGTTGAACATAATTACAAGATGAAAGCAGCACCCAGGCAAGTGCTAAGTCTGAAAACTGTGAAACCTAAGTTTCAATTTTAACTCTATTGTTTAGTGTGTGATCTTTAGCCAGTCACTCTGGGCTTTAATTTCCTAATCCAAAAAATATCTTACAGGGTGACTAAATATTCAAGAGTAAAACATGATGCCAAAATCAGAGGGAGGAAGTGAGGAAGTGAGGGAGGGAGAAAGGGGGAGAGGGAGAGGAGGGGGAGAGGGAGAGAGGGGGAGAGGGGGAGAGGAGGAGAGGAGAGGAGAGGAGAGGAGGAGACGTGGAGAGGGTAAGAGACTTTTGCCCAAGTTACATGAATACTAGTACATGATAAACTTGGGAGAAGAACCCAAGTCCTCTAAGAATCTGACCCAAGAAAGAAATTAACCAATATGGTATTAACCTAAAACATTTTCTTGAAATTGGCACACCCTGGTGGAGTGGCGGTCAATTGTCTCCAAATGAGCAAGTCACATAATCCTGGGTTTGAGTCTGAGTCAGGGGTGGGGGAACAACCAGTATGAACAGCTAAATAAAAATAAAATAAAGTGCTGCTTCTCTCTTCATGTCTGCATCTTTCCTTTAAAATCGGAAAATCATGTGCTTAGGCAGCAAGTCTCTGTCAGGAATAACGTAAGTTACCCAAGTTTAAATGTGGTTTTACTGAAGCAAAAATTATTTCAACGAAAAATTAGTTTATAATGTTAATTCTAACATATAATACATTTAAGTCATTACACGAGTTTAAGTTTTTATTTGTGTATTTCACTGTAGTGCTGTGACAACAAAATGACATCTGTGCACCAGAGCATACATGAACATCAACAGCAAGATGTAATTTCTCATTACACCACTGCTAGAATATTTAGCTTTTTGTAGGACACATAAGCATGTAAGATGGCCACACCAAATAACTGTTTTGTTTTTCCCTTAGATTATCTTTTTTTTTTTTTTTTTTTAATCAGTAATACTTTATCAACCTCACTGTTAACAGAACTGGTAAATTATCTGGGTAATGAGGGGCTTGGGAAAGGGGGAGAGGAATCATTCAACTGTGTTATACTGTAATAGTTGCTAGAGTCATCTCACACACACCAATAAGGAACTGTCATAATTAAGGGCTAGTTACTGTTGTTAGTTGAACAATGATAAAGTTCTTTTGAAAATATTGGTTAGCCCACTAATATATGAAAAATGCCCTTTCCACTTATGCAGAAAAAAAATATTCAGAAAGTTATTTTTGGCCTTGCTATGTCAAAAAGTCAACTGTACAAAGATCTACGTGTCAAACCTAAAATTATAATTTTAAAAGTCTAATAAAAACAAAATTGTCATGCATTTTTATTATCAATTATGCAGAGGCTTTAAAACTGTTGCAAGACCATATAGTATATATTAGCTTTTATACTGCTAATGCACAACTAACAGCAAACTTGATTAGATTAACAGAAATCTGTCTTAATTACACCTTTATATATCACACTAGAGACACAAATGCCACAAGATCTGCAGAAACATTCAGTTCTGAGCACTTAAATGGCAGGGTAATTTTTTGTGTTGTAATCCATCACACATAGAGTAACAAAAGAAGAAATTCTGCAGTCTCACGTTACAAAAAAACGTACTGCTGTAAAATATAAAGAATGGGTAAATAAAGGATGTCACCTATAACACAAAGTAACAACTAGTGTCAAAGAGCAAACAAAACCTCTAAATAAAAACATCAAAATACACATAGCAACTGAAGCACAAAAACTGCATTAAATACAGTACAGATTTAATAAGACTAGTTAATAAAAGACACAAAAATAGGGGGAGCTAGGGCAACCAGTAAATAAAACTAACATGATGGGGAAAAAATGTGAATCATTCTTTTTCCCCTAGGTGGAGTATAATTTTTTAGGGTTGTCTTTCCATTCATATAATACCTAACACTGTACAATAAGTTTTAATGTCATAGAAAAACTTGGTTCTTCCATGAAATTCTTTTAAATTCTTGATAAAATTTTCAAAGTAGACATTATTATGAATGAAAAACAGCCAACAAATTGGGCACCTATTATTTTTAACACTGCAGATTTACAGAAACTTTTTAAAAGTTATCATAATCTTTTTTGTCTTTTTTCCCCTCGGCTTCAAATCCATCAACTCCATCGCTATCCCTTCTTCGTTTCCTGTTGTTGTGGATGTTAAAACGTTGGCTCATTTGGGGTAATGGATCCATACCTAGAACTTTATGTATCTGGCGGAATGCAAGGAGTCTCAATGCAAACTGCAACAAAAAGATTCAGAATTTAGAGTTAATTACAAAAGAACAAAATGCTAATTATTACTCGGTTTTACATCCCCAAACAATATAAAAGATCTTTTTTTTCCCCCACTGCCCCCAGTCCTGGCTATCAACTGCGGTCCAATCAACTGTGGTTCAAGGCTTTATACGGCCTGAACTGTAGGGGAGCACATATAAAAAAGCATTTTTTTCAGGAAAGAAACACCATGAACAATATTAATTCAACAACTGCAGTACTCCACAGTCCAGAGGTTCTGGGGTTTCAATTTTCAGGCTTTTTGTACGCTTGCTTCTTTGTTTAAAAAAGAAAAAAAAACCAATCACCTATTTCTGTGTGTGTGAAAGGGAGAGGAGGCAGAAGTGAAGGAAGGATGGGGTTGGGGGTGGGGGAAGCAGCAACATCTTTTATTTTTTTCACCCTTGGCCCTAGGTCGTGAATTCTGGTCCTTGGGTTTTACACGATCCACATGCAGTGTCTCAGCTGCCTGAGCCACAAGAGCACACCCCCAAAATAAATTATGTTTAAAATAATGTATGAAACCCTCTTTGGTTCCTATCCATACAGTTCTTCCACTTTCTGCGGCTGCCCACGTAGTAGACTCAGGCATGGGCTGCACGCACTTCCCGTGTTTATAAAAAGAGGGACATACTTCAACTTTCTATTTCATGAACTGAAAAAAGATTTACGTGACACAGCCAGAAGAGTTCATATATACAGGAATGTTTGTTAAGTCATCAGTATCAAAATATTTCATGAAGTCTTGAAACTAGAGGGACTTCTGAGACATAATTTAATCTATCCCTCAATTTTCTATGGGTATATATACCCCAATAAACACGAACATTCGTGTATAAGTTTTTGTGAAAACATATGCTTCTGCTTTCTTGGGTATATACCTAAGAATCAAACTACTGGGTTATGTGGTAAACTCTATGTTTAACTTACTGAAGAACTGCCAAACTGTCTTCAAGAGTGGATAAATCCCAAAAGTCCTCAAATTCTCTATATTAGCCTATAATTCTCAATTTTTGTACTAGTGCTTCTCTATTTAATTTAAACTATAAGGCTGTGTTACTTTCTAAAATGAGAACTAGAAATACTTACCATAATAGAAAACTACTGACACACACAAGAGGTCTTTCCAAAGATAAGCAGAATGTTTACTTTGTTTTTAATAGAAAATAGACAAAATAGTATATTTCTACCGCAGGAATATTGCTATGGATCAGCCTGTTCCTATACAAGGAATTTATAAATGAAAGAACATTCCAATAAATAAAACTAAGCTAGCAACCAAGGGTAGAAAGAACACTCTATATCATCTCTTGCTATGTACTGATTTGTATGTCTAACATATGGCAAGAAAAGAATTCTATTGTATGTCTGGCAAGTATTTAGAGAAGATAAAACTGGAAGACATACCAAAATTATTCCCATATAAAGACATTTTGGAATTTTAAAAGAACATCAAAGGGGACTTACAAAGGTTGTATCATACAGAAGCAACTTGAAAAGGATCACCAGAGAATAAGACATACAAAAATAAAGATGATTATTTTGGAAGAAAAGAGGAAGTCCAAGGCAGACACAAAGGAAGAGAATTATTAACATGGCACTAGAGGCCACCAAGAATCAAAGTGAAACTGACATTGGTACAATCCGCACTTTATTCAGATTGCTCCCAGTTTAAACATGCACGCCTTTATTTGTACAGCTCTCTGGAATTTTATCCTTGCATAAATCACCATCATAGTCAAGATACTGACTGTATTGTACCACGAGACTCCCTTTATAGTCACGCCCACCCCCTCATTCCCAACTCCTAGGAACCACTAATCTGTCTTCCATCTCCATAACTGCTATTTCACAAATGTTACAAATAATTATGTAGCAATAATGACTTTTCTAGTTATTTCCTAAAACCCAATCACTTTCTTCAAAAATCACAAAAAAAATGCTTTCCTTTCTATAGTGACAATTTGGAATGCCCTGCTTCTAACCCTAGATTTTCTTTCCCTTAAATTTATAAATAATTCTTTTTTTAAATACCAAAGAAGAAAGCCAAGTCACTTGAGAGTAGCTATCTTTCTCTCTAGAAGACAAATCGTATCTAATATACACTAATTGGTAGTTGTGTGAGTATTTAAAGTATCTGTAATAGTGTTAACCCCCCACTTAAATCATTTCTTAATCAAAAAGGAGAGCTACAGCAGTTTTAGATTGTTTTTATTCATACATTAGGATCACGTTTTCTTTTCCCTAATTCTTATTCCAAAAGTACTGATAAAACTAATGATATAGTTAACATTTATTAAGATCCTTAAGGGTACTGTTATAGTCACTGACTCATTTAATCCTCCTACTAATACTATTCAAGATAGATATTGCCAATTTTATAGATGAGATGGCAGAGCTGGTATTTAAACCTAGGAGTCTTGACTCTAGAACATATACTTTTAATTATAGTATTAAGCAGTTGGTTTCAGTGATAAAATTATATTAAAAGATAACATCACTGATATAGCATACCACTATTGTTTAGTCAGATATAAATAGCTTCTCTACTGATACTGTTATATAAACACAGATTTTATGAGACACTGAAAACACTGCTGCATTTTTATTATATATTTACTTATACCTGCATACCTAAAGTAAAAAAAATTTAAGAGCAGTAATATCTAGGTAGATATAATCCCTCTAAGAGTTTATTAAATAAAGAAGCAGAAGAATGAATACTATATAGCAATTCTAAAAGATAGTGAAAAAAGAAAAAAAAAAAAATCAAAACACAAACCATACAAAATCCTGAAGGCAACGACCCACCAAAGGTTTGGGATTAGGAACAGTCAGGTACCTGCGCACTGGACGTGATGTCTTCACGCTGCTGGTCAGTCATTGTTGCTAAGGTGTCAAAGGGATCCTTCTCACAAGGATCGAGAAGTCCAGGACTACCTGCACCAACCACACAGGGAGGAAGAAAGGCATTTGTAAAAGGAAGATTTCTAATCTACTCTCAAACACAAACACACTGAAAATGAAGTAAAACTTACCTTTAAGAATAATTCCTGAAGAAATGCACTCAAAAACTCTTCTCAGTGCATCTCCAGGGCTTTGCGGACTAGAAGCACTACTGATTGCTTTCTCTACTAATAACTCCATAGCCTAAAAGCAAAAACAAAAAATCTTTAATATAAAGGAATTACTTTTCTTTTTCTTTCAAAAGGAAAGGTGCAGGTAGGAATGAAGGCAAGTAAGTAGGCAGGCAGGAAGAGAGAGGAGGAAGCAGCACTTTCTTTTTAATTAGTTGTTCACATTGGTTGATACCCCCGGACCTGGGATGAGAACCTGGGTCCTTGGGATTAAATGGACTGTGCTCTTCCAGAGGCGGCTGACCTAACCTCTACTCCACACTATGGCAAGTTCAGGAATTACTCATTTTTAAACACCACAATGAAAAACTACTTATGGTGTGCCCTGGTGGTTCAGGTGCTAAACCTGTGGTTGGGGTGTAGATTATATAAAAGTCCAAGGACCCAAGCTAGAGACAGGGGGAAAAAAGTCAAAACACATAAAACTGCTTTCTTCTCTTTAAAAAACAAAAAATCACTACTACTTATGAAGTCATCAAAAAACTTTTTAATTGAAAAAGTTATTAGTAGGTAAAATTTATATATTTAAAAGATTTGGCAATTTATACTTAATGAAGAAAAGTGTTGTAATGTTCTGGGGAGCAGCAGTTAGGTCAACTGGCTTTGAATGAGCAAGCCACATACCTTGGGTTTGAGTCCCGGGTCCAGGGGGATACCACCAGTGTAAACAACTAAACAAAAATAAAATAAAGGTATTTCCTTCTCTTTTCTTGCCTGCCTAGTCGCCTTCATTCCTTCCTGCACCTTTGCTTTAAAAATGAACAACAACAACAAAAAAAGTGTAAAATAAGATACATTTAGGGCTCATATACATTTGCTCTTTAACCCATGCAGTGGTGATAGGGAGTTAGAGCATAATACTATACTAAGAAGTCTTTTTCTTTAAAACAATGGATATTATCTAAATTTTCTTTCTTTCTTTCTTTTTTAAAGAAGGAAGCAGACAGGAATGAAAAGTCAGTCGGCAGGCAGCAGAAAGAAGCATTTATTTACTTATTCACTTTAGTTGTTCCCCCAACCCCTAGACCCCCAGGTTGTTAACCTGGGTCTTTAAGGCTTTATGGGGACTACACCTCCTCCACAGCCAAGATTTAACGCTGGAGCCACCAGGGAACACCTATCTACAATTTTTATTTAATGCACAACTGGACTTCCATTATCCCTAAGGATATTATGCTTTCACTGCAAATATAAAAAAGTTTAGAAAGCAGTCAATCCAGGCAAGGTTTTAAAGGATTTCTTATTAGAATTTGCTTTCATTTTGATTTTAAAAATCGAGATACATTTAATTTATGATTCACTCTTTTAGGCACACCTTGGTAGAACAGGAGCTAGATGGTTAGACAAATCGCCTCCAAAGGAGCAAGTCACATAACACCCCTGGGTTTGAGGAGAAAACCATCAGTGTGAACAACTAAATCAAAATCAAAAGCAATATGCTTTCTTCTTTCATTGAAAAAAAGAAAAAAAGTAAAAGAAAATAGCTGCAGGCAGGAATGAAGGTGAATAGACAGGCAAGCAGGAAGAGAGAATAGGAAGAAGCCCTTTATTATATTTAGCTGTTCATCTTGGTTTTCGTCTTAGCCCAGGTCTTAAACCTAGGTCCTTGAGATATGTGGCCTGTGCTCAGCTGACAGCAGTTGACTAATCTACTACTCCACTAGGGCGACATTAAAACTCCATTTTTAATTGTGTACTTAAAAGATTCATAGATTTAATGTTCACATATTCACGTCAAGGTTATTACTTAGATATTGAAGCAATTCTAAAAAGCTTAGACACGTGGAGATTATAGTCCCAAATGAATTTTCATTAAAAACTTTAGCTATAAGAAAATTAGCTTCAATTACCTAGACAAATCTATATGGATATCATATTTCTCCTTTCTAGACAAATCAAGTAATTTAAAATAACAGACCAAGAAATTCTTGAGGATTAAATCACTGTTGCTTTTTTTGAGCTCCCCTACCTAGTATAAGTGGTCAACACACTCAATAAATGTTTATGACTGGAATGTGAAAATAATCCTGTGATAAAAAGAAAATGAGGGTAAAAATTAGCAAATTATTGATGATGTGTTTCAAATACAAAACTGACATCATGGAGACATGTCCTGGTGGAATAGCTGCTAGGTCAGCCTCCTCTGAAGGAGTGGAATCCATGTACATGCCAAGGACTTGGGTCTGTTTCCCGGATCTGGGTTGGGGGGGGGAGGGGGAGGAAACAACCGATGTGAATAAGTAACAATAAGATCAAGAAAATGCTTCTCTGTCCTCTCTCTGCCTGCCTGCCCACCTTCATTCCTGTCTGTATCCTGCCTTTAAAAAACAAAACAAAAACCTGACATGACATATGCAACTTTTCATAAGTGCCTTTCCTTTTTTTTTAATTTATTTTTATTGTAGTATTCTACACATAAAAATAATTTCCTATGTATATGTTCCCCATTTCTTAGATATATTTCAATGCCATGTTCTTTTTTTAAAAAAAAAGGAAAGGTGCGGGCAAGAATGAAGGCAAGCAGACAGGCAGGAAGAGGAGGAAGAAGCATCTTTATTATATTTTATTTTTTATTTTTATTTTCTCTCCCACCCCATGACTTGAACCCAGGGCTATGTGACCTGCACTACTAAGGAGGTGACTGCCTTAACCACTGCTCTACCAGGGTGCACTTCTTTTCTTCTTTTTTTAAAGGAAAGGAGAAGGCAGGAATGAAGGCAAATAAGCAGACAGACACAGAAAGAGTAAGAAGAAACATTTTTACTTATTTTATTTTAGTTGTATATCTTGGTTGCTCCCCTTAGTCCTGGGAAGTGAAACTGGTCCTTGGGATGTACTACAGGTATTACAGACTAAGCTGAGCCAGAGGTGGTGGACCTAACTGCTATTCCATCAGGGCGTGCCATACACCAGATTCTATCTAGTAGTTTCAGAGAATATTAAACTGAAGAATTAGTATTAAATAAATATAAAATGTTTCAAGTAATTTAAAGCTTTTTCAAAATCTTACTGAATGATCGTTTGTAGTTTACAATTGCATATAAAGGTAGAAACTAATTAAAAACCAAGAAATTATTTGTGAGCACACACACAGAATCAGCATATTTAAATATATACAATGAAACTAAATCAATTATGTGCCTTCTGAGATCACCTTCTAGGAAACAAGCAACTTAAAATATTAATTTCCTATAGAACATTGTTCTCTAGGCAGATTTCTACAGCTAAGAAAGCAACAAAATTAGAATACATGTGGTTTATAAACTGAAATGTATGCAGTCAAAAGTAAAAGAACAACCTAATATGAGCAGAAGCCAATAAGGGCTTAATATCTGAAATATATAAAGAACTCATAAAACTCAACAGGTAAAAGAGGCAATCCAATCAAAAAATGCGAAGAGGAAATGGAGAGACATTTTTCTGAAGAGGATATGCAGATGGCCAACAAGCACATGGAAAGATGTTCCTACTTGCTTACTATCAGGGAAATTCAAATTAAAACAACAATGAGGTATCACCTTACATCTCAGACACTGGCTATAATCCAACAGTCCAGAAATGTTGGAGAGGATAAGGTGAAAAGGGAATACTTTTACACTGCTGATGGGTTTGCGAACTGGTACAACCCCTATGGAAAACAGTTTGGAAATTCCTCAAAAAGTTGAAGTTGGAAATACCATATGATCTCACCATTCCATTTCTGGGTATTTACCCAAAAGATACAAAAATACTCATTCATAGAGGTTTATGTACCCCCATGTTTACTGTAGCTCTGTTCACAATAGCTAAGAACTGGAAACTACCTAAGTGCCCAACATCAGATGAATGGATAAAGAAGATGTGGTGCATATATACACAATGGAATATCACACAGCTCTAAGAAGAGATGAATTCCTGTCATTTGAATCAACAAGGGTAAATCTAGGATTATGCTAAGTGAAATAAATCAAAAGAAGATAGATACCAGACGACCTCACTCATAGGTGGAACGTGAATCGACAAAACAAAGAACAGATGAAACAAAACCAACCCTTGAACACTTGCAATAGAACTGAAGTTACCAACAAAGAACGGGACAGCCCACTGGACAATGGTGAAGAACACTTTGTGATTTGGTGGAGGGCAAGGTGTGCTGACATATATCTGAGGAATAGGGAACGTATAAACAAGAGGTTAATTTAATGTGTAGAATAAGTTACACATGCACACACACATACAAAAGATGAGTAGAATCAAATTAGGAAAACGATATATAAAAAATGATATATGTAATATAAAGGATTTTGGTTGATAGTTATTATAAAGGAAAAAACTCTCTAAATGATTAAAATCTAGAATTACGTGTTTGCTTTAAGAAGTAAACCCTCATGACATTTCTTTTTCTCCCCATTTCTAGTCACACAGACAACAAAAAAACTAAATGGCAGACACCATGGTAAGCACTTAAATGACAGTGATTTTATTTCATTAAGACTCAAAACAAAGAGGTTAAATAGTTTATCCAAGAAAGGCTGGAATGTGAACCCAGGTTCAACTGATTCAAAACCTGGTATATTTCTTAAACACCATGCTATATTTTAATAAACATTCTTTATCAAAACTGACTGCAATATTAACAGCTACGTTCCTTGGATAGTAGTTTCTAACTCTGATAAAGGTAAAGGACCATGTAAACACATTAGAAATTAAGGACGGTGCACCCTGGTGGCTCAGGTGCTAAGCTGGAAGATCATGAAGACAATGGCTATCTCAGACCATGTGAAGCCCAAGGGTCTGGGTTCATGACATGGGTCAGGGAACAACCAAAAACGAACGAAGTGTTTCTTCCTCTTCCTTCCTTAAAAAATGCTCCTTCACACTCTCCCTTCCTCTTAAAAAAAAAAAAAGACTGTGGCAAGACAGGCACTTTTATTTGAAGAGCGCATGAACAGGTAAAACCACTTTTAGTACCTAACTAGTAACCTCAAAAGGCACATCCTAATGAACCCAGCAACGCCAGTACTAAAGATTTGCCAAAGAGTTATTATACTTAACAAGCAAAAAAGACTCAGCATAACTGTTTATCTGTAATGGACTTGAAACAATCTAAATATCTAACATGAGGACGCTTGGCTAAATAACAGCAGCAGTTATCCTCTTCACCATTAAAACAAACACTGTTTGCTACGTACTAAGCACTGTGCTAATAAGTCTTTATATATATGGATTAATTTTAATCATCAATCACTTTTTAGAGGTAAATAGGACGAGTCCTACTTTACTGATAGCTACTAAAACAGGATTTTCTGAATACCATTGCAAGACACTTCTGGGATGCTCAAATGTTAAAGCCGTGCCTAGGGTACAGGCCACATACAGCCCCAGGAGCCAGGTAGTGGCCCTTCCATGGGGGAAGACACAACTAAAATGAACAACTAAATAAATAAAATGCTGCCTCCTCCTCTCCCTGTCCACCTGGTCTGCCCTCATTCTTCTTTAAATAAGTCACTTCTCCCTTCTATATTTCAGTTGGCATAAAGGCAATGCTGATATGTGAATCACAGGTTTCATTCATAAGTCCTATTACAGAATGTATCTTTGCATTTGTGCACAGCACCTTATTTTGTACTCAACAATTCTCAATAAAAATTGTCATGTTTTCTGAAAAGTTTACTCACAGCCTTTGACTTTTGGTGACGTAAGCATATGCATGAACTTTTTTTCTTTCTTTTTTTTAAGGAGAGAGGAGGAAGAATCATCTTTTATTCACACTTGTTCCCCACAAGCTGGGACTCCAACCTGGCCTGCTCCTTTGGAGGCGACTGACCTAACCACTACTCCACCAGGAAAAGTATAGGCAGGAATGAAGAAGAGTAGAGGCAGACATGCAGACAGGCAGGTAGAGGAGAAAGAAGCACTTTATCTAAGTTTCTGTCTTGGTTGCTCTCCAGCTCTGGGATGCAAACTTGCCTCGTGATATATGTGGATTGGTCCCAAATGCTACTCCACACCAGGATGAGTCCATGAACTTAAATAGATGGTTTTTGTTAGGAGCTAAGAGCTAAACTCTTATTTTTAAGTGAAAGTGATTAAGATGACACAGTCCAAACATAATTTGGTGATTCTTTTGCAAACTAGGAGAATGTTAGTTCTTGGCTCAGGTGTCAGCGCCCTATCATTTAAAAACTCGGTTCTAAAAGTGACGAGTACACTCTCACAACCAGTTACCACCACCAGAATCTAAATTACTTAAAAATACTCTTGGATAACCAATAAAATATGTGGAAAATAATGCTGATCACATATTTCAACTGCTTTCGGTTTTGGTTTGCTTAATTTTAAAGAAAAGCTACGGGCAGGAATGAAGGCTAGTAAGCAAGCAGAGAGAGGAAGAAACAATTCAGCTGTTCATCCTGGCTGTGGTTCTCCTCTGTTCCACCGGCCATGGGACTTGGGCACTCCAGAACTGATATTTAAACAAAAAGTACAATTATAGAGCTTCTCTTAGATTTTTCTTTCCATTTGAAAAATTCAATCCTTAAAAATGTAGAGGTAAAAATCAAATAACAAAAAGTGAATGATTTTAAAGGGAATAATTCAGGGTCAGTTAGTACATTCACTATGTTGTACAACCAAATTTATCTAGCTCCAAAACATTTCCATCACTGTAAAGTAAAACCCCTTTCCCACACCCTCTTCCTTCTTCCAAACCTCTGGTAAGCACTGATCTCCTGTCTGTCTATGGATTTGCCTATTTTGGATCTTTCATATAAGTGATGTGTCCTTTTGTGTCTGGCTTCCTTCACTTAGCATGTTTTGGAAGCTCATCTTTGTGATACATCATTCTTTTTTGTAAAATACACCTCCACCCTAACACACTTTTTAGAAGTAAAACAAACACTGAAAACGAACTATACGCGTTTTATAGACTATAGCAGGTACACCACCATTACAAAGGTTTAGATAGTACATACTAATTCTATATTCGGTCAGATCAACCGTAATAGATCTCTACCTATTATCTTTTCTTCTTTACCATGGATTCAGGACAAGAGAACTAATTTGAAGACAGAGTACCATTTTCAGTACTTACTGCAGTGGTAAAAGAAAAGCGTCAGACATTGGTAAAGATTTAATCCAAGTATTCTACTTGAATGCTAAATGAAACTGAAATAATAAAATAAAAACTTCATTTTTCTTTCACGAAAATCAAGAAAGTTACTGTCACGCCCTGGTGGAATAGTGGTTTGGTCGGCTGACTCCAGCCCAAGTGCAGTTCACATACATCCCCCACCAGGGACCCAGATTCACATCCTGAGCCAGGGTGAACAACCAAGAGGTGCAACTAAATCAAGTGCTGCTTCTTGGAACTCTCCTGCCTGCCTACTCGCCTTCATTCCTACCTGAAAACAAAATTTTGAAAACAAAATGAAACACCAACCAAATGAAAAACAAAACCAAACCAAAAAAAAAGAAAAATGTTACAATGTACACTATCACTACTTAAGTAAAATCTTTTTTGTTTCCACCACATAAAAAAGTGAGAGAAAGAAAGAACATGTCTAAAAACTGTGTAGCAGGTCAACTCCCATTGCTGCTTCTACCTTGGCTTTCTAGCAAGAAGATGGGAATGGGTGGTGCTGGAAAGAGTGGAAAAATACAAAAAAATTCACTAATAACCACTCAACACAGACAAGCAGAACAAACGAGTGATGTAGGAATTCCCAGAAGAAATTTTTCTAAATATAGAAAGCCTTTCTGACCACCTTTCCATCTTTTATAAAAAGGAAAAAGTAACAGAATTCAGTATCTTTAAAGTTCTTTATGGAAGAGGAAAGAGCAAAATCTTAATTATCCACATCTAATTATTTCTAAAAATGGAAACTTGACTATGATACAGACAAAAGAAAAAAATGAAGTACAACCATCCAAAGAAGTAACAGGTTGGGAAAAGTACTATTAACAAACAAGTGAGTGTCTTTACATACACAAAACCCTCTCTGGGCTCAGGAACAAATGCACTTTTTTGCTCCTGAAAAAAGATGGTGAATAGGCTCAGGAAGCAAATAGGAATTGATTCCATTTAGGCAAAGCTCTGGAACCCCATTCTGGGTTTGACGCCTGAAGCCTGAAGTATGCCAATGTATGCACCTCAAAGAGTACACAGCACATTTGATCAAGACACAGGAGAGCAAAACTCATTTTCTAACAAGGCTGCATTTTTAGACAAAGCCTACTCCTCTTTTACATAAATATTCCTCAAAGCAGAGTTCATGGGGGGAAAAAGAGGGACATTTAAAAAGATGCAGAGATTCAAACATAATTCTTGTTTAGACTGTCTTAGTATGTACGAACAGATGGAACTGGTAACGTTAAGCACTAGCAAAATGAAAAACAAACACCGACCAGGTATGACATCTTTGCATTTGTGTGGAATAGAGGATGACAAATATAGATAAAAATAATCAATTCTTTATGGACTTTGGGTGATAATGATAATTCAATGAAAAATCCACCGCCTTTAACAAATGTACAGCTCTGGTGCCAAATACTGACGGGGAGTCTGTGCATGTGTAGGGGCAGAGGGCATTTGAGAAAGTCTTTCTTAGGTGCCAAAACAAAAAACCTGGATAGACCAAGAGGGAATTATGCTTAGTGAGACAAGCCAGAGAAGAAAAACAGACATTGTATAATTTCACTCAAATGTGGTACACAGAAGCCAATCAAACGAAAACACTTTTAGTCTTAAAATCAAATTAGTGATTACAAGAAGGAAAGGGGAGTGGGATAGGCAAAAGGAAAGGGGAGTGGGATAGGCAAATTGGACAAAAGGTATCAAATATATGAAGACTGGCTTTTACAATGATGAATATCTGAAATCTAAGTAATTTATGATGCAATTTTTGCCAATAAAATTAAAGATATTAACTCATATTGCTGTATGCATATAGACCATTAATTTTAACTGCATATAGTGCTCTGTATGTAAATGTGCCATTACGTTATTTCATTTTTTAACACTTTAATGCATCTCAAAGCAACTCCCCCTCCCTCCGCAAAAAAAATACAAAACAAAACCCAAAACCCCAAATCAGCCCTGAATCATTCAGGAAGAATCTTAATTTAAGGGAATACATATATCATCTGCTAGTGTTTTGGGTTATCAGAGAATTTATGAGTACATAACACCAATAAAAGGGATCGAGTAGAGAAAAAAGATTGCAAAGATACTATAGCACATTGAAATGCCAAGTAACATTTCAGAATTATTAAATGATTATAAATAGCAAAGATTAGGACATAACTGAAAACCAAATTACTGGCAAAGGTATAATCACAGGGAACATAAGAGGAAAAAACCAAACAATACAGAAAATATAATAGATAAGTAGGAAAAAGGCACTCCAACATAAGGATAATTGGAGTCCTCAACGAATCTTGTAAAAAACAGAGAACGATAATAATCAGGCAAAAGTTTTTTCCCCAACTGTAAGAAAAACTGAATATGTAGAACAAGAGAACATTAAAATTTCACTGAAATGTTGATATTGAACAACAGATTCTAAGACATACATTGGTTAAGTTACTGAGAGAATTGCTTCTTCATCCTTGAATTTCAGCAGCCTCAAGAAAAAGGCAAAAAAAAAAATTAGGCTGGACTTAGATTTAGCAATACTCAATATCAGAATAGAGCTGATAATAAATGGAGAGGGAAAAGTTGTGACCCAACAATGTATTTTTCATTAAATTTATGGCAATTGTCAGATCCTCAAATGTGAAAGAAATATTAAAAACTTAATGCTGTTGATAAAAATTATGGTAAGATGCAGTCAATCAAGAAATGAAAAAGAGAAGCCCCAGCGAACCCTTTAAATACAGAACATCAAACAACTATAAGAAATATGACAACAAAAAGTAATTTTTTTTAAACTTTAAAGATTCGAAAAAAAAAAATGTAAATTTTCTAAGACGAAAGAACATATATTAACATAGAAAAAGCAAGAAATAGGCTTAAGTCCATTACTTAATGAAGAGCACACCCTGGTGGCCTAGTGGATAAGGCCACTGGATGCACCACATATATCCAAAGGACAAAGTTGGTTCAAGACTGGGGAACGACAAAGATGAACAAGTAAATAATAATTGTTTCTTCCTCCTCTTTCTTACTGCCTGCTTGCCTACTCAACCTTCATTCCTGCTGGAGGGAGGGAGGGAGGGAGGGAGGGGGAGAGGGAGAGGGAGAGGGAGAGAGAGAGAGAGAGAGAGAGAGAGAGAGAGAGAGAGAGAACGAATTATGACCAGGGGCAGAAGAAAACAATGGAACTATGAACAGAATCAAACTAGACAAATGCTAACAAAAAGACAGCGCTAGTATTTAAATATTAATAAATGGACAAAGTACATTAATTCATTGCAAAATGTGTTAACAAGAGATCCTTTATAATGGTAAAGGGTTCAAATTTGCAATGATGACATAATGTCTAAGTATGTGCAAAATATAACTGTAACAAAACAATAAATTACAAACTGGGTAGTACAGTACAAATTAAAAGAAACAGAAGAAGCGCAGTCTGGTGGCCTAACGTTAAACCAGACACAGTCCACATACATCCCAAGGTATGGAGTTCAAGACTTGAGACCAAGGCAAGAATCAATGATGAACAACTGAATAAAAAAAGTGCATCTTTCTCTTCTATCTTTCTGCCTGTCTACTTGCCTTCATTCCTGCCTGAATTTTTCCTACAAATAATAAGTGCATATATTAAAAACAAACAGAAGAAATATTAGATAGAAGAATATCAACATTCAAATTCCATTCTTAATCCAAAATTATATAGCAAACTAGAAAAAGACTGATATTTCTATCACCACAAAGAAATATCTCAAATAAAAAGATACATGTCAGTGTACCCTGGTAGCTCAGGCCTTAAGCCTTTGGATGTGCAATCGTCCACATAAAGTTCAAGAACCTGAGTTAATAAATGGTGTGAGAGAGAGAGAGAGACAGATAGACATACACGGAGAAGGAGGGAAAGGGAAATGAGGAAACAACCAAAATGAACAACAAAATGAAAAAAATGCTCCTTCCTAAATGCTCTTCCTGCCTGCCTGTCTGCTTTCTTCCTCTTAAAATTAAAAATAAAAAGCTTATATTATCAGGCTTAATAGACTTTACACACTAGAAGCATTTTCAATATTAGGAATATAAGTATATATGTATTATTTTTTATTCTATATTTATCTCAGTTATCAATCAACTAAATTAGAAAAAGGAAAGGCAAAATATATGATTCTGTGATTAGATAACATAAAGAGAATCATGAGAAAAACAATTATTACAAATAAAGAAACCCAGATAGGTGACTGGTTACAAAATTAATATCCCAAGTTAACAGTTTTATATATAAACATTACCAGAAAACAGAATGTATGATAAAATTCTAAAGGAAAAATGCCTAGGTAAAAACAAACAAAAGAAGCTGATATGCACAGAACCTACTAAAATCTAAACAGGCACATAAAATCAATCAGCAAGGCCTTCTATACTGTCTATACTCCTGATTAAGAGGATTATAAAAGCGATGACATTTCCCCAATTAATTACATGCAGCATTACTTAAAAAAAAATAAAGATAACTTCGCAGAAACAACAAAATGGGAATCAAATTCATTTGGAATAACGAACATACAAGAAAATTCTGAAAATTCTGTGCTACACTGTTTTTATAGAGTAGCAGAGAATGGAAAGGGTGAAATGTATAAAGAGGACAACCAGAACTTTAAAAAACACCATGAAGTGGCAAAAACTAAGAGCTCAGGGCGTGTGCTCTGGTGGAGCAACTTTCCTTTAAAAAACAGTCTAAAATTTTAATTTACTTTTTTCTATAATAAAATTTCCCTTTTTTGTACTGAAAATTATTTTTATATTTTTCATCTATTTCCCAACTTTTTGATGATCTTTACTGCTTCTATAGAAATCAAAACTTTCTTTTTACAAATTCTATTAAACTTTTATGACTTGTAGGTTTTGTGTTCTACTCATAAAATACTCTAGTTTTAGGTTTTTCTGTTATCAAATTACATTTGCAACGCACACATGTGTATTATTTCCACCCTTTTTAAGCATGTAGCAAAAGTTCTGAAGAATATACCAATTTACAACAGTGGTTCTTCTTTCAGGAGTGGAGGTGGTGGTGGGGGATAATTTTGGGGTAGAGATCTGTAATGTTTAATTTTTACCAGGATAACATACATATTGTTTGTATAATTAAACATTTTAAAACAATAAATGGCTTAAAGATTGCTTCAATGTAATGTTTTTTAAAAACTAATTTTAGAACCACTGGTTCTCTCAAGGGGCAGTTTTGCCCTCCAGAGTAATTTGGCAATGTCTGAAGACATTTTTGATTTTCAAAAGTGGACATCTACTGGATAGACTGTGCAGGGAAGCTACTGAACATTCTACAATGTTCAGAAGTGCCCCGCTCCCTACAATAGAGCTGTATCGAATCCAAAATGTCAACAGCACTGAAGTTGAGAAATTGTCATAAATCAATTCTTTTAAATGGCCCTCTTTCTGCCATCACCATTCATTCTTCAGTGTTTTCTTCTCTAGTACTAAGATTTTGTTTAATTTTTATTTTTAAGAAAAAATACAGACAGTAATGAAGGTGAGTAGGCAGACAGGCAGGGAAAGAGGACGACGAAACATTTTACTTTTATCTAGTTGCTCACAACGGCTGCCTCCCCACACCGTACCCAGGACTCCCAGGGCACGCCGTATATGTACTATTTTCTAAAAGTGTCAGCAAAACCCTGAATAGAGATTAACAGATTACTTTTAGTCTTTTTTGTACTTCTACATATGTAAAACCAACTAATAATTGCTCTTAAAAATTAATAGACACTGTGAGCAATAAATGGAGAGGAAAATATAAGATGAAACATCAAGTGCAATTCTTTAAACAGTGTATTTTCAGGAAATTAAACACTAGAACACCTAAGATTTCACAACAGAAAATAAACTATATTTAGGAAATGAAAATTAAGTTTTTAATTATATGTAAACTGAGAGATAACCACCAAAATATTTCCTAAATGTTTTATTTTTTTTCCCCACATAATGCAGTTACAAACTACTCACCCAGCTTGGAAAATCAGACCAAGTTGGAACTCGTTGACAGAGGTCTCGGAGAATACGTATGATAATCACACAGGACTGCAGACCATTAGCTCTAGCCTTGAGAGCAACATAAAAATCAACTGAATTAATCTTAGAAATACCAAAAACATCCCTTGATGAAAAAAAGTTAAAATACCACTGTTCAATGGAAGCTCAGATAAAAATAAAACAAAAATAACCACACTTAAAATAGGATTCAATGAGCTGCCATTTACAGCAGTATTTTATGCCAGAGTTAGTATTTAAAAGCTGGTACTTTAGGTCAAAGTAAACAGATTATGCAAGAATAATATTTCTTGATCTCCTGTGAACCTTGACCTGTGTTCATTTAAAACAGTAAACTTAAAAAAAAAAATCTGCCTACATTAGAAATAAAGAAAAAAGTAAAGAGCTAAAAAGTTTGTCTAGGGACTGAAAGGTTAAGGAAATCTGTTTGGTTTCCCTTCTGTGCCTTTGCATGACTGCAAAGTCACTAAACCAAACAGCTGCTTCCTCACCTTTCACTCCCTACACTTATTAACTTAGAGAAAGAGGGGGAAAAAAATCTTAAAACTATACACAAAGCTTTAAACACATATTCCATTATTTAAAGCAAAGTTAATCTGCAGCCTTATGGAATATAATATAAACATGTGATGCTCCTAAACAAGTCAACTATAAATATAGCCACTAAAAAATAAACAAAATAAAGATACCCAAACTACAAAATACCCCCCCAAACCTAAGTTTAATGTCAAATTAATAGCAACTGCAATATGCAGCTCTTCATACCCAGCTTTCTATGAACACATTGTTCTCAGAGATTTAATTTAAAACAGCATATTGCCTGGGCAATCTTTTGAATGTTTAAACACAGTTAAACATGGTGTAGTCAACTCCTCTCTCATAAGGCTACAAGAAAAAAGTAAAATGATGTTCCGAACCTGGAACCACTTAGCGTGGCGTAGAGCAGCCAGAGCGTCAAGGCATTTTTGCCTGTCCAAGACGTCCGGTGGGTCTTTCACCATACCCGAGGTTACATCTAAAATGGATTGAATTGGCAAAATGCAGTGAGGAATGGGTGTTTGACCAGGTGAGCAAGACACCTCCTTAAAGTAGCATCGGTGTCACACAAGCCATTTGAGAGCTCATCAATACTTTACTGTACCCAGGGAGCTGTTTGCAGTATTACATAATCCAATACGAAGCTGAAAGGATAATTAATTTAGTAATGTAATAATTTCTGAAAATATAAACCCTATCCACCAAAATAAAATCAAAAGGAAGGATAACTGGACACAGCGCACTGGCACAAAGATGACAAGACAAAAGGGAACACAAAAATCCACCTTAATAAATGAGACTGTACAATAAACTATTGAGTTTGTTCAGTATTCTGGTCACAGGTTATTCTGGGGCGATATAGCAAAGAACTAATTATAAATATGGAATGATCAATACAGTAATAAGCAGAAAAAAATGAAACACCCAAGATAGGTATTTTAAAAGTGCAATGCTTTCTCTTCAAAGGAATTTTAGCTATAAAGGAATATGAAATGTCCCTGAAAATTCGCAGTTCCGTAAGTATTCCAAATATTATCTGGAGAGAAACAATGGGTACAGCAGAAAAGAGCAACAGGAATTAGTATGGTTAAATAAAGTACAGAAATAAAAGATACGCAGTAAGCAGAAAGATTTGATGGTATATATAATGGTATATATAACATGTAGAGTCCTTTGAGTTAAAAAAAAATATCAATTATAAAACCTGACTTCACTCAGACTATTACATTAAAATATAAATGAGCTATCTGAAACCTCAGAAGAAAATCTGAAACTAATCAGGATAAGTTTGCTTTCATAAAAGTAGCTGGAGGGCCACCTTTATATTCATCTAAATATATTTGTAAAACATGTATGAAAATAAAAGCAAATTTACTAGCCAAACTATTCACAAATAATGATCAATTCATTCTAATACACAACTTCTGGTGACTTTAAGAGTGGAAGTAATTATGTTTTTCCCTAAAGAAAAGATCCAGGCAGCAATGAAGGCAAGCAGACAGGCAGGAAGAGAAAGAAACTGGCTCCTTGGGATGTATGTAAACTGCATCAGGCAGACTTAAGCCACCAGCATGCACCAACAGTATAAGTATTTTCTAAATAAAGTAAAAGTATACATAAGGCAAGTAATCTTCTGGCTAAAGAATTCTGGGAGCATTTAGGATATAATTTAATAAGTCATCAAGGGCACCAAATGAAGGAAGGACAAAAGAAGAAATATATGATAAATAAGTTAAAGAATCATTTATCTTAAGAGTCCTGTTGCAACTCTAGATAAGTTACTTGATATTTACTTTTTATAGGAGGATTCAGAAATCTTAAAAGATACCTGTCCTTATTTTAAGTAGAAAACATACAGAGAAGCATATTTAAAAGTATTAAAGAATGTGATCCTGTCTTAGTTCTTATTTCTCAAATAATCAGATGGTGCAGATTTTTCAGAAGTCATGTTGGAAGGGAGATGTACAAATTACCAACACAAAAATATAAACAATCTCAAAATCTGTGAGATCAACTACTGAATTCACAAATATACTAAGCACAGGAAACAGGCTATTCTGAGGTAAGGAAAAAGAAAGGAAAGCACAGTAAATAAGGAGTGAAAAGAGAATAGCAACAGTAACAAAAAACCCCATCCCCAAAGCAGGCTCACGGAACATGCTGAAGGACCCCTTCTTCCATGTCCCTTATTTATTTACATTATTTACTAAAACCAGAGTGCAAATAGGTGACAATGTGCAATCTCTCTAAAGTTTCTGAATTTCTAATAGTATGTTATAATTTCCTCAGATATATAAGAAAAAATTTCTTTTTGCATACAAGCATTCATAACTTTGGAAATTTTAATTAATGATACAATTTCAAAGATGCCAAGACACCTATTGCAATTTAAAACAAATTAGTTATAAGTAGGAAATTTTTGTTAAATTTAGAGTGTGGATTTTTGCACCCATTTTATATTTCAAGTGGATTAACCCCTTAGATATATTATAACAAAATCATACTTGTTGCCTAACACCCAGTTAACAAAATAAAAATGAGTTAATTTACTAAAAACAAACAAAAAACCAAATTCTTACCCTACATGAATGTATCATAATTTTTAAGGGGTTAATCACTAGTTAGAAGACATGCTGTGTCCACACTATTTTTGATTAAGAGTTAATGGGAATAAATTAATTTAAATTAACATGGTTATGTAAAATATATAATCCACCCAACCATTTAAAAACTAGTGTGAACACTGCTCAATTCTAGAAGAGACAAAGACAAAACAAAACAGCCACACAAAGGACAATAAACGCCAGACTCTGCATCCAAAATCCTTCCTTAATCAAATGGCAGGTGTGACACTGAGCTTTTGAAAACCTTGGTCAAAAATCCTTCCGATGTCTTGGCAGCAACCCCTGACAGGAATCAATCCCCTCTGCTAGAAGGCTTTGGACCGGGCCTGATAAGCTACAGGTGGAAAAACACATACAAATACTTGACTTGCCACAGAAAAGACTCTGTAGCAAGGGTTAGAGCATTTTGAACATTTCAAGCTTCAAGTCAATTAAATGTTTACTTAGGTTTAACTGTCAAACACAGTACCATAAAACAGTATGTCATGTGTTTAACAGTTACTTGGACAATTTAAGTATGTTCTTTATTATTTTTGTATCAAACAGGACCATTAAGCATTAAAGAGGCTACCACACTATGCGCAAGTCAAGATTACAATTGCTCTTCCTTCCGGCAAAGCCTTCCTTACCCCTGTACTAACTCCCCAAAGCAAGCTATAGGCTTTAAATGATTTTAAGACACAGAGCACTGGGAGCTGCAGTGAGAGAGAATACATACCATTATTCTGCAGCAAGAAAGAAGCAATCTTCATAATGAAGCTAAACATATGGTTTACTGCAGTTATCTGCAGCAAGGAACACTATCCATGTTTCTGTTTTTGCACATCCAACTTTTCAGCTCAGTGTCTTGAAGTAAAATTTTCAATTTGGACTGATAATTTCTCTCACCATATTTATGAAATTCAGAACAATAATTCTAAACTCAAGTCTGGGTCAGACAAAAATATAATTTTGTTTCCTTTAGCAGGGATGGGTTACCAAAGACTCTACTACAAATATAAATACTATTAACTTTTAGACTATTGCAACATAATAAAATGGCTTGATAGCACATAAATTTAAATCTAAATATAACTGGATAAATGTTCTGAATTAAAATTAAGTGAGTATACTTTCTTACAAAATTATAGCAACTCATTTATAATATGTATTAGATGTTTCAAGTCCAAAACTGCATTATAAATTCACCATATTGACATAGAAACTGATATTCTTATAACAGCCACAGCCAGACCTTGAGCAGAAACTCATGTTCATATAAAATATCTTTATACAATATCCTTTTATCTTTAAGATGCAAAGCTTATACAACATACGAATCCTGATATGGTGTGTATAGATGTATACAAAGTATGCAAGATTAGATGTCTCCCAATGACCATATTTTTAGTGAAACATTCTTTTCCTGGGTTGTGGAAAGCCCAGGGCCTTAAAAAGATTGCTTTGCTGTAAGAAAACATTTAAAGGGACATTAATTGAGAACCTATTAATGGTAAAATTATTTTAGACAAATTTTAATGTTTAATATGCTTTCTCTATCTGTACCACAAAGAAATATTAGTGTAGGTTATAACTTCATATTCAACAAGTTAAGATGTACAAAAACAACATGAAAGGAAACAAAGTAAATTTTATCTGACCCATAAAACAACAGAACCAACACATGGCAGACACCAACCATGCTTTTTGGCCTAAAAGCTTTTGAAGCTTTGAAAATGTTACAGAACAGTCCTTAAAGCAACATTGCTGGCACCAGCAGGATTTTATATTCTACAATTGTGAATTAAGCTTAAAAACCATGAATTATACTATAACTAAACTATACCTACACCGTTTTTCATTATTTCTAGTATGATATTGGGGTCAAATGTCCAATCTACGTGCATTAGGAACCTTGCATTTATGAAAGTGCTCCAAAGAGCAACCTCAGAGAACTAGAAATATTTGCCTCAGAATAAGCCAAATCCACGATTATATATATAACAGCAGAGCTTCTAAAACGTGTTATGAGTATTTAACCAATTTTATTTCTAAAACTCTCTTGTCTTTTTTCTAAGGAGAAGGCAAGAGCAAGAACTTAATAGAAATTAAATTTGTGGTCCCCTACTAGCAACCTTAAAATTTTTTTTAAGTGTCAATAACAGTAAAAATAATTTTGAGATTCTTTTCCAGAAATCTGAGGTTAGCAAGAAAAGAAAAAGAAAATCAGGAAAATTAATAATACCATGAATGTTTTATGTAGCACATTACTAGCAAAAGCATTTACTTTCTGGGAAGTAATCTTAAGAAAAACTGGTTGCTATATAGGTCCATCCCTATTTAAACTCATAGTAATGCCAGCATGTTGCCTTCTAGGGCTTAATGCCATCTTAAAAAGTAGGTAAATAAAAAAGTGAATAAAGAAATAGAATGTTTAATGGCTTTCCAACCTCCTTCCCTCATGTTCTCTTCTCGAATAATTGGAGATGTCAGGGTGATAGTGACTTGCATTTTAGGTTCCACACATGAATTCAAAATTATTGCCGCTTCAGACACAGCACATTTTATGTCATACTTCTCAGGACTTATAACCTATGTAATGAAAAGTGTCAGATATTAGTTGGACATCTTATATTACCACACAAATACGTTTCATTATTGTTCTTTCACTCCTTCACTATCTTAACTATTTTATAAAATGAGAGCATTTTTTTATTCCCTCCAATATATATATACAAATGTAACTACTGGCTCCTCTTTCCTTTCAGAATTCTTTACTGAGCTAATACTATTATTTTAGCTATCTGTATATATCCCTCTCGGATGATGAATTCTTGGACAAAAGAAAATAACGCCGTATTTATTACTTTACCTTCCTAGATATCACTCGTGTAATGTTCAGATTATTTGTAGAACTCAAATGAAACTAAAACAGATGCCTAAAACTAAAAGGAATCGTAATTTAATTATTTCTGCTGTATATTGTGAGGTCAATAGCTCTTTATTTTTTCAGGGGGAAGAAAGTTGTGACATCGTCAAGAAAAAGCAAGCCTCACTGCGATTTGGTAGGCATGTAATAAGGCCCAGTTTATAGGAACAAATGAAGACTAAATTACATGGAGCATTTATGGTATAGTATCTAGATTCGAACCCTAAATTCCACTTCTTTATTGTTGATAAAGGGCAAAATAACATCCCTATGTTTGTTTCTGTAAAATGGGGATAATAATTACACCTAACCTATCAAGAGTGTTGGAGGAGTAAATGAACTTACTGCATAAAGCAATTTAAACAATGACTGATACACTGAGTACTATATAAGCATTAATTCTGACTTCAGCAGTGATGAAGAGTTAACTATTTCTCTTATTTGGTACAATCAAGAGACTGATTTGGAAAGAGTATTCTGCTCTTATTTGAATTGTACAACTCTTTACTTTTAGTTAGGATATACTATTTCCTCCTTATAGTTTACTAAATACTATAATTAGGATAAAGATGCTTCTTATAATTAAGTAATTCCTTCAAGGTCTCCAAACCTTTTCTTCTCCCCTTTCATTTCCTTAGCAGCCGTAACAGAGGGTAAGAAGTAGATAACACACAATGGCAATTCTGTTGGCTCCCAATACTTAAAAAAGACTCATGTACATTAAGAAATTTTGTATGCAGAACAATAATATTAATTAAGCAAACAACAACATTAAATATCAGAGCTTTCAGAGCTTAAGTTCAACAGGGAGCTTCATTATTCTTTTTATTATCAGTTGCTCTGCTGTAGTCGTTCACTATTTGGACTCAATACTGTAGAACACATATTACCAATGAAACGTAAATCCAGAATTTAGAATGCCTCATCAAATGCAAGGTTTTGAAATGTTTTATACAGTGAATTACTCAGGGAATTTTTATTTGAGTATCAGATTCTTACATTAACATACAAAATTAAAACAAGTTTATAAAGTTGCTCTTTGTAGGACTGAAAGAGGAAATTCTATTAATTGTGCACTGCCATAGCTGACGGGATGGAGACAGAAGTTACTTCTACCATTATGGCATGTGGAAAACCAAAAACAATGACAACGAAACAGGGAAATTAAAATTAGACTGTTTTAGTTACGATATTTTATTAAAAACATATCAACTAAATAGAATCGAGGCTCCTGAATTTAAAAATTTGCTTCCTATAAACAGGTTTGTGCTTTTAAAAATCACTTTCTGTCCTGAACAACTGTCTTCTCTCTCATGATTCAAATCTTCAAATAAGAACAGGAAAAGGACATGTGCTACATTTTTACATTTTAAAGCACTATAAAACCTAAAAAGACAAAGATAAAATAGTTCTACCAATTTGTACAATCAAGCAAAAAACTCAATAATGGAAAGTCAAGCCAAAATTTAAAGGGCTGGCTTAGGTTTAAGATGAAGCACAGTTAGTCCTGCCAAAAACTTGTGAACCAGACAAGGGATAAAAATGAACATTTTCATAATACTTACAGCAAGCTGTTTGGGTAGGTTTTCTGCAATACGGTTTAATAATGTCTTTGAAGGCTTCTCTGAGCACAGCAAAACAAGGTTGACATTTCTATCTCCTCGGAGAAGTAATCCTTTTGCCAATACTCCCACTCGCAAAACTCCTTTTAAAGCTCTGCAGTGAAATCAAATTATGTATATTATGATATTTTTATTCTCAACCAGAATCATAATAATCTCTAAACACACAGCAGCAAATGAAATAACTTCTATACAGTTAAAGTTTTAAATAACTTCTATCGATTTTTTTCTCCTGGTATCATTTTTAAAATTTATTTTTTATTGTAGTAATTATTCCACATATTAAAATAATTTCCCATGTATAGGCTATCTGTTTTCTTAGAGATATTTCTACACATCATACCCTCCACCAAATTACCAAATGCTCTTCCCCATTGTCCAGTGGGTTCTATCAGTATTTTTAAGAGTTATGCTTCATTTAGATAAGAAATATAGCTAAATAAAAGCTAAATTCTCACAAAGGACAACTGCAAATGAATGTCACTTCTGTTTCAGTTTACAAATTAAAATAGTTTGAGTCACATTTAATATAATACAAAAATAGTTTCAAAGAATAAAGGAAAAATGGAAATTTACTGATTATAATGGAAACTTGATGTCGCTAAAGCTATGGTTAACGTATTAAGAAAAAAGAAGTTGCCAGAACAAAGACAATATGTGACAGATAGAATAACCAAAAACTGAGACACACCCCTGTGGCTCAGTGGTTAAGGTACAGGCCATGGAAAGCCGGAGGATCTGAGTTTCAGATCTGGGGTGATGGAGAGAAGGGAAAAGAAAAGTATTTAAATAGCTGCTAATTCCAATTGGAAAACCAAAGAATGCTTTGAAAACTGACTCAAAATAGTTATGTTTAAATGCATAAAATGTTAAGGTTGGAGAGTATTTTCCATTTCAGCAAAAAGCAACTGAATATATTAAATATCTAACACAAACATAGTACCTTTATTAGAGTTTACAGTCTTTGTAACTTTTATTCAAGGGTAAGAAGCCCATGTAAGAAAACACAAAAATAGTAAAATAAACAACTCTGAAAACAGACCTGTCTTTGCCTCCTTCTTTTTTATCATCTCCCTCTTTGCTTTTGCTCTTCTCATGTTCAGACAAACTGTCTGAAACAAGTTTCAAAGCACGCTCAGTGATTGAAACAATTTTCTGAACTGCCTGTAACTCTTCTTCAGTTGGATAAATGGTTGCATGTTTTGTCATTACATAACGGTCATCAGAGGAGTCAGGACGACGTAAGGGCTAGAAAGAGAAAAAAGTTATTTCATTAAAAAATGTTTCCTAAGTTATAATTTTTCAATTATGTTTGTCAGTCTTTTTAATAATGAATTATGCAAATATCCATTTAAAATTAACATCTCTTTACTCTATTTCAGTAAATAACAAAAATGCATTATGGAAAGTCATACTATCTAAAGTATTTATGTATCAAAGAATACATGACATGCCTGGTCTCAAAACAAGTAAAATTATAATACATATGATCTGAGGTTATGAAAAATTTTACTCAATATTAAAAACAAATGATTTCTTAAACATTTGTTGCTTTCAGTAAAACCAGTTTCACAAATGCCAAGATACTGTGTAAAGTCAAATTAAAGAGAGACTGGGTTAGAGAGGAGTTTCCTTATAATTGTCCTCTAGAAAAAAAAAAGGAATCTTGTTTTCTAGAGAACAAAAACAGTGTGTATAAATGCGCACGCACACACACCTGCCTTCAAAATTAGTTGTTTTTTTTTTAACCCCAGGCCCCAGGTCATATGGATTTTACATGGCCTGTAGCTTAGCCGCCTTTGTTACAGGGGTGGGCCCAAAATTAGTTGTTCTAGTTAATTTAAAGAACCAAGGTAAGAAACTTTGTATGTGAAAAAACAGTTTACAAAGAGCAGCTCTGTTCTATTTACCTTAATGGAAAAAAAGATTTAAAAATTGAATGAAGTGCTTATAAGCACTTTTTTATAAAAAAAGACACTGAAATTGAGAGCCTAGGAAAATTCTAACCCAGATGAAAAATGTACATCAAGATTATGAAATATTTAAGAATTAGCCCCAGAAAGCAGTTATCTTCTAATGCTGAACCAGTGCGTGCACTTTCAGGCCCTACGCCGCATAAGCAAAGCGCATACTCACGGCAGGCCCCTGAGGCTGAGGAGGCATGCCTGGTCGGACGCCCAGAAGGCCGAGTGGGCCCGGGGGGCCATGAGGATAGCCTCCATCAGGCATGCGACGACGATCATCCCAGTGATGCTGTTCTTCCTCCATTCTTCTCCAGTACATGTCCTCCTCATAACGTCTGAAACACAGAGAATAGTCTGTCTGTAAGGAAAAATAAACCAACAAACCAAAGAAATCCACATAAACTTAGCCAACACCTTTATTTTTGCATTATATATCTGATTTCCCTTATTTGCTTTCATACGGAAGTGAATGCAAGTGAAAAGAGAATTTCTCCCTAATGCAGATTATAAAATGTGTGCCTGAAAGTGCCAGATCAGTGACACATATAAGTGAAAGGCCCTATGCACACATTTAGGATTTTCTTTATGTTTCCAAAGAAATGTGTTCTCTCATTTTTCCCTTCAAGAGAACCTTTTAAGATGGCTTTTAATTACGGATTTATGACACAGGCAGAAACAAAACAGTGAAAGACAGTGATAAATGACAATGCACATTCAGTGTCATTTTGTGGAAATGTAAAAGGGAGATGGGAAGTAAAGTCCATGTTCTGGCTGGTGACAATAGCTTCAACTCTGCTCCTGTTAATTATTGCCATAAGGGAATATAGTTGTATTTTTAAGGTCATGAGAATTTTTGTGAAATCTTTTGGTTTTTAAGTACTGGTTTGATTCAAAAGTCCATACATAACGAAGAAAACAACCATAGGCTAAAGTTGGACTCTGGGCAACAGGAGTACAGCACTGTGCCTTAAAAAAAAAAAAAAAAAAAAAAAGAGGAAAAGAGGGAGAGGAGGAAGCATTTCTAAGGAAATAAGAGAAGGAAGCAAACACTTTAACACTTTATTTAGGCTGTCTCTGCTGGCCCCAGATCTCGAACCCAGACCCTTGGGCTTTACAAGGTCCACACACCTAGTCACTGACACAGCACCTGAGTCACCAAGGCATGCCTAGCTTCTGCTTGTTAACCTTATCAAAATCTAAGTTCTTTCTCACTATTTCATTCATTCTCTCAGTTCCACCCTCAATTTCAACTTCAAACATAAGAAACCATGTCTCTAAAGCAATTTTTGGTAGCAATAAGGGTTTACTAGGTAACCATGTTTAATACAAAACTTATGAAAAATATGCTTCACTTCTCAAGTAGCACTGTAGAAATTAGTTTCCTCAGGCTGGGAATAAGCAGTGCTTTTTATTAAGAATCATACTTTCTTCAACATTATTTAGGGCTACATAAGAGACTATTAGGTTACCATGAAAAATAAAATAATCCAGTTTAATTAAACAGAAACGTAAATTAAAAAGTGGGCTATAAAATACACGTACATTGTGCTTCTGTTTGTATTTCTTAAAATTATATTTTAAAGCTTGCACACAAATACTCAAGGCCTTGGTCAAATACTATAATAGTCAATAACTTAATTTTAATGAATTTCTTTCTCATCTTCCTGAAACATGAAAATTAAAAATACATTAATTAAATAAATCTGGAGTGCTGTGAAAAGGAGTCACATACTCAGCATAGGTAATTTTTTGAAAAAAGACCAAACTTCTTGCTTATTATCATGCTACTAAAAGTTAATGTTTAAGTTGCAATTACACACACACACACACATATACATATGGGGGAAAAAAGAAACGCTGTCATTTTAATCAACATGGATGGATCTAGGATTATGCTAAGTGAAATAAGTCAAAAGAAAGATGGATCTAGGATTATGCTAAGTGAAATAAGTCAAAAGAAAGATATACCAGATGACCTCACTCATACATAGATGGAATGTGAACAGATAAAACAAAAGAACAGATAAAACAAAACTAACCCTTGGACACTGGCAACAGAACTGAGGTTATCAACAGGGAATGGGATAGGGTAGGGGGAGCAAATGACGGTGGAGCCCACTGGACAATGGGGAAGAACACTCGGTGACTCGGTGCCATAAGGAGGTGGAGAGAAGGGTATGTAGACATATTTCTGAGGAATGGGGAACTTATACATACTAGACTATTTTAATTTGCAGAATAAGCTACCACAATGAAAATTAGATATATATGGACAAAAGAAGTTATTACCTCATTTCCATTCTCCAGCGTTCCTCTTCTTCTCGTCTTCGCCAATACTCCTCTTTCTGCATCTGCTTCCTCATTTTCTCTTCTTGAATCTTTCTTGCTCGAATACTTGGTTTTACTTCTACTTGCAAATCTGGATTTACTTTTTTCTATTAATAAAGACATGATACTAAAAACTAGCAGATCCTCCAACAATTTACACATATTGTAAAACCAAACAATCCCACATACCCTTTCATCATAGACACTTTTAACTTGTAAACTTTCAACTAAAAGAGTAAAATCAGTAATGCTGAATTTGAGGAAAGCATCAGAATATATTAATAAAAATTTTTCCCAAAATTCTTAATTTTAAAAAAACTTAAGCTATTATAGACTGATAAAAGAAATTCTAGGGTATTGTTGAATCTTTAATTATCCTTTACTTGTTTGTAAAAAGAAGATTCTCAATGTGGAGAGGGGGTGTTATAAAATTTCCTTTCATGTAAAAGTATTACAGACTAATTTTATTTTTATTACCTCTGTATTTAGAAAAACATGCAATCTAGAGCATTAATCCAATCAAATAAAAAATGAGACTATTTAGATTAAACTTGAAGTTGATTTCAATGAAGAATTCTTATCTCAAAACTCATTTTAGTGGAACTTCTACCAAAATAAAGCTGAATGAAGATCTGACATTTACTTTATGTAAAACAATTATCTTTATGCTCACCTGATCTAAACAATGCTAGTTTTACTTTGCCAGCTACTAAATAAAAAATGATACTTAAAATACAACAAACTGATCAACAAAAACTAAATATCTGAATCAGACAAACTACATAAAGTGAGTCATGGCATGCTAATCTCAGAATGGGACTGAGTGAATTATGTTTATATGCTGTTCTGTATCTAGAATGTTTCAATTCATGACCAAAATAAGAGACGGTAATAGTGAAATTTTACGCACTTTATACTGAAGTCTGTGTCTTCGCCCTTTTAAGTGCATCTCCTTAGCATTGGGATCATTAAAGCTGCACTCACATAATTTACAATGGAACCGAATTACTTTTCCTTCATCATTTCGTACCTTGATGTGGAGAGGGGAAAATTGTAACGGGAATGTTAAAGTTGAAGATTTTCATAAACTCACAGAATGACAAAACTGATTTTAACGGCAGCACGCAAGATGTGTTAGTATATATTTGCTTTTGAAATTAACTTGTCTGTATGCATAACATTTAGATTTAAACATAATCCGATACCTTAAATTATCTAATAAATAATTACAGAATACCTGTTATTGACCAGGTGCTGTTTCTGAAGACAGATAAAGACGATGAAAGGTACTATTTTGGCACACAAATTTCTACAAAGTTCAAGGTTTAATACATGTAATTTTATGGAAAATCAATGTCATTTTCTGCACAACCATTAGAAAAATGAGTGATTAGAATTCTAAGCAGTGTATGATGTATGTTAAGTTCAAATTGTTTATGAAAGCTTTAAAGACTGGCACTGAATACAATTCTCTGAAGTTTGATATTAATTAGCCAGTGTCATCAGAGATTATTAAGAGGTTCTGGGTTTACATTTTTCTAAGATAATCAAATGTTACACTAAAAGGCGCATCTTTAAAACAGTTTGTGAACTACCCATAAACTATTCGACCCAGATGTCTATCTTGTAAACAGAACTCAACACAATTTATAATTTTTCTTTATGCAAAAAGGATGAAGGAACAAGTATACCAAAAATCTACAATAATTTAGTCACTTTATTTCATGTAATCTTTACATCTTGAGGAATATCAATTTTATACATGTGGACAGTGAAGCTCAAAACTTATATACAGCAATTCTCCCTCAACTATGGTGTCATTTTCTGCAGTTTTTAGTTGTACATGGTCAAACATGGCCCAAAATACTACACAATTTTGAGAGACCACACTCATATAAACTTTTGTTATAGTATATTGTTAAAATTGTTCTATTTTATTATCAATACCTCACTGTGTTTAATTTCTTAATGAAAATGCCCCACTCCCCAGGCCTCCCACCATTGCTCAAGCAGCCAAGGCACAGGCTATTTAGAGACATGGACCGTGCAAAACGACAACAAAATTATAAATAGGACTATTGTCCATCTGTCTAGGAAAAACTTAGCAAACATGTGGTTTAATACTATCCAAGGTTTCAGACATCCATGGGGTGGATGTCTTGAAACCTATTACTAGGGATAAGGGAAACTACAAGATGTCCTACAAGAGTAGGTAACTATATAGTTGTCTTTACCAAAAGCAAATACTTATCAAACACCTTTTCCCGCTTTCATTTACTGAATTTACTTTAGCTGTTAACACATGAGTTTTTAATCTGCTTGAGAAAGCAAATAAATAAGTTTTATTAAGCCAGGAACCTTAATTTTACATATGAAACTACATGACTTAGAAAGAGAAATACTGGCTCTCTTATTCAACATTTTTGCTATACACTTTTTCTTTCATCTTTCTATCTTCAGGAGAGTTGAAGGATACAAGAATGGATGCCAATAAATGGAAAGTTACACTACAGTGATGATTTGATGTTATCAGAGAAAAAGATGAGTTAACAAACACACTATTTTATCACTCAGGCAAGTCTAAAGGGCTTTTTAAAAGCCCTTTAACAAAGATTCCATTCAAATTCCTTTATAAGAAACCTAAACACAATTGAGTAGAACTTAATTTTACATGAAAAGCATGCCTAAAACAAAGAGACACACTTCTTCCTTGTATCCCATCTCACAACAATTGTATTCTCAAATCCATACCTCTTCCACATAATCATGGCCCACTGGCTGCACATCACTCTGCAAAGCAGCAAGAGATGCAGGTGTGACTGGTTCTGACACTGTGTCTTGCTTTACTTCTGAAACCTGTACAGAAGTCACTGGAGTGCTTTTAACACATTCAGTTCCTTTTAAGTCGTCTGTTTTATTTCCTGTTGATTGCAGCTTATTGCCACCTAGAAGAGCATAAAAAATTACAGTAACTTTAATTTTCTTAGCATAAATGGTTATAAGCTGATACAATAAAAAATTCAAGCTATCTTTTCTACCAGTAGTCAAAGTACTGCTTGACATATAATAGATCAGAATTTTGAATAACTACATAAACCATTCTTTATCCTAATGAAATGTCAGAATTTTTCCCATTTCCATATTCCAATATCCACTGATCCTCTCCATCCCCATTATGGCTCTCATAATCAAGTACTTAAAATTGAACAGCAAGTATATGAAGAGGTAAGGCCAAGGCCCAATTTCCTAGTTCCATGTCAAACTGGGCACTATATTTATTTGTTTTGGCAATATAATTAAAATAAGCCAATGTAGCTGCCTTTGAGGTACTGAATTTAAGTGGATTCAAGCAATTAGAATGCAATGTGATAAAGTGCTAAAAATAAGTTTGATTAGAGTACTGTGGCAATATTAAAGAAAGGAAGACTACTTTTTAACCCGATCCAGGAACAGCTTCACCAAGTATGTGACACTTGAGCTGGGCTTTGAAAGAAGAGTAATGAACTGGTCAGGCAGAAAGAAGAGAATGTCTAAACAGGAAGAATAGCATGTGCTAAAAAGCACAAAAACACAGTTTAAAGGACTGGTAAATTCAAGCAAGACTCTAATTCAGTATGAATTACTACCCAAGTAGAGTTATAAGATCTGAGGCAGGTGTTAAGATTGTGCAGGGACTTGGATGACAATTAAGAGATATACAGTTTTTCCTTATACACAAAGGAAAGACCATTGAAATTTTAACACAATTTGAGATCCATTTTAATAAAATGACAAGAGTGTTGGAGAGACTGGATACAATTAGGGGCAAAGCTTTTGAGGAAGATATTCTGAAAGCCTAAAAACAAGGCAGTGGCTATCAAGAAATTGTTGGTATAAATATTACAGTCACAGAAACAAAAGGACTAGGTAAACAACTGAAGAGGGCAATGAATAAGAAATATAATCAATGAAGTTTTCCATGCAAAAATAACAGCAATTTCATGAGATTATTTCAGGGTACTTTACTGGGTTAGATAATGGATTAGAATGAGAAACTGACAGGCATCTATAGAGCCAGAGAGACGACCACAGAATACCTAAATATGGCTTTAGAACTCAAGTGAGGGTTTTGGGGCAAACTCAAAACCAGATTTTTAAATTGCTGCACACATAGGAATTGATGAGACCACTCATATACTGGGTAAGCAGAGTGAGACATGTTAGGAAAACCAGTAAGAGACCCAAGAAAGATGTGGGCAAACATAACAGAGAAATAAAAATGTATCTTAAATGATCCAATTGTGTCAAATGTCATGAATCAACAGGATGAAACTGAGAACAGTCCACTTTATTTGGCAATTTGTTGATTTCCTGAAAGCAATTTTAGGAAAAGAGTACAGTCAAACACAGTAACAGTCTGCGAACTAGATAGGAAGTATGGAAGCAGGAAAAGTAATTAGGTGGGAAAATGCTTTTAATTTATTTTTTAAGCACTGTGGGAAACATGGATATATCTGTATGACTAAAGGGAAGGGGAAAGAAACCATCAGAGGACCTACCGAAAATTTAAGTTAAACACAGTTCTAGGCTAAACCCATGTAGGCAGCCTATCCCCACCTCCAAGGGTGACCATCTCATTTATACCCGCGGCGGAACCCACTTAGGCAGCTCATTCTCCTCTTTGAGAATGTACTATCTTTTGTAGACTTGCTGCTGAACCCACCTGGGCCCAAGTCTGTCCTCTCTGAGGATGTACTTTACCTTTAATAGGCTCTCACTGCTTTTGCTCGCAATTAATTATTCTTCTTCAGTAAATTTTTTCACATAAAAAAAACCCCAGATATAATTTAACAGGGTCCCAGAGAAGAACAGGGAAGTTGGGTGCAAGAACTTAAGCGAAAGTCTAAAATGGAGGAGAAACATCACTTTGACAGGGTGAGGAGGAACAGAGAGAATCTTCAGTACTTGCCAACAAAGTTTATTTTGGGTGTAGATGTTTTCTTGGCAGCCATATTTGTAGGCACTGCTGATACTTTAGTGTTAGATGTGCTATTCAGAGACGAATTTCCTGTCGTTGTAAGACCCTTCAATGAAGATGTTGCAATTGAGGAAGTATTCACAGTACAATTGTTTGCTGCAATACTTGGAGAGGCAGTCGGTTTTGAAGCAGACACAGCTGTTGAAGAAGTAGCTTGGCTAACAACATTTGGTTCTGTTGAAGGAATGGGTTTACCAAGTTTTGTATGTAATTTAACCACCTACAAAATAAAAGCACATTTATTTGTTAACAAACTGAGAGAAGTCAACAGGATGAAACTGAAAATTGGCAACTGAGTGTTGATTTAAAAATTTTTTGTCTAAATGGCATATAAAAATGTTAACTATATTGTTCTTTTATGTATTTTCATACGCAACATTCAATACTTTTGAAATAATTTCTGTGAAGCAAAAATGAATACAAATTCCACCAGGTGAGGAAACAAAGGTAAAGGTAAAATAACTTGCCTATGTGCATACCACCCTAGAGTTAAGAATGACACAAAAAATAAAATCATCATCTGACAAATTTCCATTTGATGGAAAATGACTTAGTTCAATTTAAAGAAAAGTCTCGTCTTGGTCTTTCCTTCTTGAAACAATTGGCTATTTGATTCTACTTTCAGGCATCTTGGCATATAAGCAAGGCTTATAATGCACTCAAATTTTGAAGTCACTTTTACTTAAACCCCCACTAAAAAAGTAAAGGAAAAAGTAAGACATAAGGGTATGTGTGGGGGAAAAAAAACAAACACCTACTTTCTGATGCTTAGCACCACGAATGTGGGCAGCATATGCATCTGCTCCTGTACAAGACACATCACAGAGCTCACAACGTAGCTGATTTTGAGTCCCACGAGTAGAGTTGTTGCTGCTGCTGGTATTTTGTGAGGCTTTCAAAGCAGCTTCTTTTTTTTTATGCTTCTGTCCTTCTAAATGTTCTTTATAAGTCTATTTTTAAAAAAAGAAAAAGGATATACTAAGCTTAATTTTCTATATGATTTGAAATTATTAAATTGTTAAATCTAAACATCTAAAAATTATCACTAATATTTTTTAAATAGTTTAAACAATAATCATATCTGTGGTTCATTTATTGTCCCCGGTAGTTCAGGCAGCTTAGGTGCAGGCTATAAAAGCCATAGACTTGGGTTCAAGACCCAGTGGGGCTAGGGAACTGTCTCTGTATATACATATTAATGCACACACATATACATATATACAAATCAATGAAAGAGAATAAAATTTTTAAGAAACTTAACTGAAAACTACATTTATCTAATACTTTAACTTAAATGCAGCCATAAAAATCAATGTAACTGTTTTCGGTTTCAAGATAGACTTATGATTGGCTTATATATTCACAGAATTTCAGAGCTGAACGGAACTTTTAGAGATGACCTAGAACAAAAATTTTCTGATTTTTAAACAAGGGAGTGCTCTAATTGAAATCTTACGCACAAGTATGAAAAATTGCCCTGTTGAAGACCTTGCTATTGTGATTCTGCCTTCTCTCATTATCTGCAGTGGCCTGAAGTGGTTCCATGAAGCAGTATGAGCCTCAATTATTTAGGATGTCATAGTACAGAAGTGAGAAAACACAATTTTAAAGAACTTAAGGTTCCCAACTTGCCCAAGGCTACACACAGTGGGCAGAGTCAGGACCAGACCATGGCCCCATAAATCTGAAATGATTTTCTCTCCTTCCTTATGTCCACACATACACTCACAACCCACAATCTCGATATTTTCCTCTAAGGCTCATGAACCCCTTAAGGCACTGCTCTGACTTGCAGAAGTAGGCTTAACCTGTTATTCGGTAAACAATCTACCTATCGGCCACCCCAAGTCAATGATCAGGCTCAAATATACTCATTCTAAATGTCAATCACCCCAGTGCCAAGTTCTATCCCTTTATATGGTTACCACATATTCAACCAATCTCTTAGGTCTACATTTGTTACTCAGGACATCACCCCCTCTAAATTAAAAACAATGAACATGGGCAGGAGACAGATAAATGTAAGAAATTACTAGAGACCAAAAAAAAAAAAAAAAAAAAAATTGGTCTTTTCAAATAATAGCCTTTTCATCAGCTAAACAGTTGATCAATTTATTATTTAAAAGCTAGATTCTCAAAATATTAACAAATAAAGTTGGGAAGGGAGTTAAACTTATTAGATTATATAAACAAACTAATACCTAAGTCACATATTATATTAAGATGTAGCAACCAGGATAAAAACAAAACCTCTTAAAAGGGAATAAAGGTCTTGCATGATTCATTATTGATATTTTTGAAACAAGACATTTGCTGACACCTTTCTTGTTCTCAATGTCTATTATTTCATGGAGATAACAGAAAAAAGTGATGTTCTAGAAAGCATGTATCAATCAATCTCCTTGGAAATGTCATCCTGAAAAATAATAATTATCATAGCATTATATACAGATGCTCCAGAAAACAATACAGCTGAGAAAACCCTCTCATCTTTAATACAAGTATATAAAACTGAATTATCTTTATATCAACTATTAATGGCTATAGAATTTTATTTATATACTCTCATATACTCAAAATGGACCTTACAGAAGAACTAAAGAAATGAGTAATTGTCTTGTGGAAAAAATTTGTATGAAGGTTTTACAAAGCAAGTTATGGATGCTACAAAGAAATTAAAATGTAATCTTACCCCAAAATCCCAATTAATTAAGCAATAAAGCCTTAAAATTTTACTTAAAGATCAAAGTTTCTTCTGAAACAAGAAATAAAAACTCATTTTGTTAATTTTTCATTCACAGCCAATTATTTCTAGTATTTTTCTTAATAGAATTCTTGCATCGCAATACAAATACCTTTATAAAAATGACTATTAGCTATGTATGCATGTGTTATGTGGCTACAGAATCTATTAGCATTTCCACAAATGGAATTTCTCTAAAATACAACTTGCCAAGTGTTTGATTTGAGGAAAAAATCTGAGCTCAGATACTCGCGGGAAAAGTTAAAAGTGAGAAAATATAAACCTTCCTTGTAGGCATTAAGAGTTAGAATATCACTTATACTTGATAATCAGAAATAATCATTGAAGATGCGTGGTAAAACATACAACTTAAGTACCTGTGGTCCAGCACAGCTGATCTTACAAACATCACAATAGTGAATCTGGGGTGGTTTGGGAGGCTGTTTTGGTTTCAGTTGTTTATTTTGGAATGGTGCTTTTTTAGTAAAGGTGGTCCCTGTCCAGGCAGCTGTGGCAGCCGCCGCTGCCGCCGCCGCCGCCGCCTGCTTCTGCTGCTGCTGCTGCTGTTGGTAGTAGGAAGATGCAGCTGAATACACCGCGGCTTCGTAACCTGAATAAGATGTACCTTACAAATAAAATAAAAAAGTTTGTTACATAATCATAAAAAGTCAAGTTAAATTTATGAATTTAAATTATCCAAATCTTGACAATAAAGGCAGTTTTGTATATGCATATTCGTAAATAGTTTACAAAATCCATGGGGAAAAACTTTCCTTTAACATAAGTCAATCAACAAATATTTACTCCCATATGATATATGCTGTGGGTGTTTAAAGAAATAAGATTTGTGGGTCCTTGTCTTCAAAAAGCTTGTAGTTCAGTTGGAGGGATACAACAGAGTATCTGATAAACTTTATGTAGTTATAGAACCTGTAAGCATTCCCCCAAATGGAATTTATGCAAAATACAATTTGGGAAGTGCTGAATTTGAGGAAAATGTGATTTAGGATATAAACAAGAAAACAGACACTCATGAAAGTAACATTTCTTTTTTTTAAATGTGCACGAATAAATGAAGGTGAGTATGCAGGCAGGCAGCAGAGAGAAGGAAGAAGCATTTTATTTTTCATCTTCTTGTACATCTTGGTTCTACTCCACGGCCTGGGATGCAAATGCAGGTCCTTGGGATGTATGTGGACTGCACTTTGGCCAGAGGCAGTTGACTAAACCAGAACTGCTACAGAGTGCCAAAAGTAAGATGTGACATGCTTTAAGCTAAGAGTAGAAAATATGAAAGCACCTAAGATGACACCACGGTTTTCAACCCCAGTGACTGAAGGGTTGTTCACATGATAGAAGCAGGACTGACAGTAGCTAGTTCGGAGAAACAAGGTGAATAAAACTTAACAGAAACTCATGATACAGAACGGGAGTTCAGACGAAAATATAGGACAAAAATACAAGATTTTGGAATTAATGACCAAAATACATTGGTTCCCATCTTCTAAAACTCAAAAAGTATCATATATTCTGGTTAAAAGTATGGATTCTATCCATTTCCATTGCTCTAAGCCTCTAATATATAAGCACATCAAGCTATTAACATATAAATTAACAAATACGTGTGTATGTATATGTAGAGAGAGAGACAGATTGGTGATTTATAGATCAAACAAAATCTGTAAGCTTGCTTTGCTTTTTTTTTTTGTCTAAAAGGAAAGGTGCAGGCAGGAATGAAGGCGAGTAGGCAGGTAGGAAGAAAGAGGAGGAAGAAGCACTTAGTTTATTTTTTATTTAGTTGTACATCTTGGTTACTCTCCCTGGCCCGGGACATGGCCTGAGACACCTGTGTCCTTGGGATTTATGTGCACTTTGGCCAGAGGCAGCTAACCAAACCACTTACTGCATCGGGATACACCAAAAAAATTGATGTTTTAAATTTGACAAAGTTGCAGGTTCTATTTCTAAGCCTACTGCAAAACTAGAAATGTTGCCTCTTCTAAACTAAGATCTCTGGAAATTTGGTAGACTCCCTAATTTATCATATTCTAGTAATTTTTTTTCCCAAGTGGACTAAGGTTCAGGAGATTCCCAGTTGCCATTGATGGCAAAGAACTACTTATGAAAAAAGGAGCTTTTAAATTTCTCAGCTACAGATAGCTAGCTACACATACTGGGGAGAAAACAAGAATTGGAAAGGTAAAGATGATGCACTGGAAATTATAATCTGAGGAATCTTACACCAAACATATCCAGGAGAGAAAATATTCTAGTTGGGCAACCTTCATGAAAAGCTTTCCTACACTTTGATATCAGGTCATTAGATTATATAAATGTTTATGAAGCTAGCAAGTGTGGTCTACCATTGTGGCTCAGGGGCTGAGGTGCAGACCAGGTAAAGTTCAAGGACCTAGGTTTGCAACTCAGGGTTAGGAAAAACAAAAACAGAAAGTCAAGCTACTTTTAGATTATTATTGATCAGGACCATGACAGCTATATAAAATATTTATAGTAGATCATTTCCAAGTGACTAGTTGTTGTGTATAGAAACTGCAGAAATGTCACTTAAATATAACTTCATGGAATAAGGGCAACAGCATCCAACAGTGCTGGATGAGCATGACTTTTGGCTGTTTTTTGAAATAGCGAATCCACAATATGGGTTGCAGTATTCTAGAAAGAAAAGTCTCAGAACCGATATATAAGGCTGTTATTACCTTTCACACTTTATGAACAAGAAAACTAAGGACAAGCAACTGTGAGGTCTTTCAAAGACTGAGTTATTCTAACCACAAAAATCACCAAGTAAGGATTTAATATAAAGAAAATAATCTTTGCACATAGTCTGAAACTAATTATAGCTTACTACTTAGCTTAAAAAAAAAAAAAAAGAGCAAAGCCTACACTGAAAGGCAGGCTGAGGATTCTAGAACAGCTAAAACAAACTTTTAAGGGGCATCCTTGTGACTCAGAGAGCTGAAGAGCAGACCATGTAAAGCAGGAGGACCAAGGTTTTAGACCTGGGTCAGGGATTTAAAAAAAACAAAACAAACCCTTTAAATCTCTTATGACTGCTAGAAAACATGCACGTTCTTGCAAAAACACTGTGGAAGAGTGAAAAACAGATATAAAGTAAAAGTTTAATCCTTGAACATTAGAACAGTTTCACTTAAAATTACTTCAACTAAAATAGTTTATTAGTATATTACATAAGTGGAACAGTGAAATAATTTTTAAAAGCATAATATCAAAATTAAACATAACATTTCAGTAAGCAAATCCATCATGTTTTAAATCACCGTTAAGTGGGTACCAATATTTATAATTCCTATTAATGAAATCAAAAGAATAGTTAACTAAGCTAAGATAAAATTGTAGCTAAGATGAAATTGCAGATTAAAAATTCAGAAGCACTAAGAATGATCTCTCTTGGGGCAATCTTACACTCCAAAGCACAGATTCTTTAGGAAGCACATGCTTTTGGCACACCTAGTGGAGCAGCAGTTCTGTCAATGGCCTCTGAAGTCGGTCACACACCCCTAGGTTTGAGTTCCAGGCTCCGGGGAAAGCAATTGGTGAGAACAACTAAATAAACATAAAATTTAAATGTTCCTTCTTCCTTTCTGTTCTTGTCTGCCTGCCTACTCACCTTCATTTGTGCCTCTATGCTTCCTTTAAAAAGACATAGCAGGCTTTTTAACATATAAGTTTGACATCCAGGAATTTATGCTAGGGAAAAAACAGGCAAATATACAAATCTTTACATATAAGGATTATTTTGCCAAGTGTTAGCTCTAGTTCTTACCTAATAAAAAAACTCAGAAATGTTAAAATACAACTATGTATTTTCGAAGTATGGAGCTTGGTTTCTAAACCTCGCTGCCCTATAAGAAGCCACAGCTGCTTCATTAACTGGTTAGCTGTGAGTCTGGGACAGGGAAGGCTGAAGTGCGGTCTGTAATATACTGTAATGAGAGGGCAGAAAGGCTACAAGACTAATGATACCGAGACCCAAAGACCCATGAGCTTGTTTCAAAAAGATCCCACTGGCCAATTTTGGGACAATGTGTATGTATTTCAAAAAGGAAAATGAGAACAATACTACACTGAAGAAAAAAAAAAAAGCATCCATAGTGACTCAAAAAGAAAAGGGGAGATGGAATCCTTCTTTAGAGAATAATGCCTAAGAATCAAGGTAGTAAAAGGATTTCTGCAACCACCACTGTGGACCTCGATTCAGTTAAGAGATTTTCAAAGTATCTAACTAACATCATAAGAGTGAAAGGTAGTTACGTAATAGAGATCTATAGATTATTTGGTTAATTACAAAAGGAAATAACTATTGTTATAATGAAGAAACAATGGTAGTTATTATCAGCAGTTGTACTTGGTATCATCAAAAAAGGATATGAGATACTATAATTTTGTGGAGAGGATGGGGGTGGTGGGGCTCACTTTTGGCCCCTCGAACCCAGGATCGCAACTTTCATTGTTTGTGACGAAATGAAAATAACTTAGGTAACTTTTTTTAAAGCTGAGTCTAAACATAAAGAAATTAGTTAAATCCAGATCATGCGATAGTGTATATACAACAACTGGTCTGAGCTCTTAAAAAATGTCAATGTCATGAGAGAGAAGAAAAAAGTAGGGGATTATTCCACATTTAAAGAAACTAAAATTAACAAAATAATACAACCAAATAAAATCCATGATCCTTCACCGGATCCTGAATTTAAAACAAAGCACAAACATACGAACCACATAGAAAGCTCAGCAATAAAAGACATTTGTAGATAAGTAGAGAAATTTTTTAGATGGTATTTATGTTCAGTTCCTTTTTATGATATTTACACGTGGTTATATAAAAGAATGCCCTCATTCTTAGGAAATATTTAAAGAAGTTCAGGCAAAACATGATGTTTGCAACTTATAAAATATATTGTTGAACCATCTGAAACCATGGAGAGGACATATAAAGCAAATGTTAAAAAATATTAATAACTGGTCAATCAAGGTCAATGCTTTATTTGTACTATTTTTAAAATTTCCTAAATTTTAAATATTAAATTGGGGAAAAACAATCAAAGGAATGATATCTCTATGATAAGTATCATAAATGACATTCATAATAAGTTTATATAATAGCAGGTAGAAGACATTTTCATTTTTATAAAGAAATCATATATAGATGTGTAATTCCACAGAAGTATAGCAAGATGTACTAGGCGTACTCTGGTGAAGTAGAGGTTAGAACAATACCCTCCAAAGGAGAGCAGGCCACATATCCCCTAGGTTTGAGACCTGGGTGCTGGGGGGAAAGCAACCAGTGTGAACTAAATAGAAATAAAAATGTTTCTTTTTCTTCTGTTCCTGCCTGCCTGCCTAACTTGCCTTCATTTCTGCCTTTACCTTTATTTTAAAAAAGAAAAAAAAAAAGCACTAAAGTTAATGGCAGTATCTAAGGATAGATGTCCAATGACTTTATTTTTTTTCTTTTTTAAAACTGTTTTTATAATAATGAAGCATTACTCATGTAATAAAGCAGTCAATAAAAATAATCTTCATTCTTCTGTATGGAGTATATTCAAGCAACTGAGAGGCAAAGACAAAAGAAGGAAGGAAAGGGTACAAGTAGGACAGACAAATAGAAAAGGATACTATGGTACTACTTATTTTTGTGAAACTAATGTAGACATCTAAAAAAATGTCTAATCAGATTTCACTAAAATGATTTCATTTATTGTTACAAGTGATTAATCAGATAAGACAGCTAGAAAAGTTGTATTTGGGTAATCCTGAGGGACAGATCTAGGAAAAATACCATCTCTTAACTTCAATTCCTTTCCATGTGGCTGTCCCAGTTAAGTTATGAATCTATTTTCATTGTTCCTTTTCTTAAATCTCCTCTTCAACGCACTGTGTCCACAAAATAGACACCAAGAGAAGAGACTACAAGGTTGTTCACACTGACATTTCAGCCTACCTCCTAATAATTACCCCATATATTCTGTATTCCAGCCCCAATGAACTATTGTTTCCAAATACTCCATGCCTGCCTAATTCAGTTTTATATGTATCGCCCAGATCAGCATCTGACAGACAGGATAAAAAGTCTCTGAAAAAACAAAAAAACATCTTTTTAATTCAGAAGCTAGGGTTCTAACACACCCATTTACCACAAAGTACCAAAAGTCAAGAAATGAAATTGTCCACATCATCTTAAAATTCGTGATGGAACAAGATAGGGAATTAATAAATAAAATGCCAAACAACACATACCAGCAGCAGTAAAAGACTAAATGTCTATCAAAAAAAGTAATGTGATTTTAATCACTGCAATACTGCAAAGTACCTCAGCTCGAAATTAGCAAAAGAAGTGACTACAGTAAGGTTTTAGTGATTACTTCTCCAGGGAAAATGAGATTATTGAAAGAAAATATAGCTATTCTGTTCTTGCAAGAGATGTGTATCACCTTATAGATATTCACAAAGGCTACCCAATATTTTCAAGATTTATTCTTGCTAATATATATGAAGAAACAGCTCTCGATAGCTGAAATAACCAAAGTAATTTGTTGGCGGTATTTCCTGAACGTTAGCCTTGAGTTTTCAAATTGATTTGGAAAAGTCAGAATGGAAATGCTCCAATAAAATACCAGGTGTTTTCTCTAACTGCAATGCTAGGTCCAAAATTCAAGTTAGCTTTCAAATCCCCAACGAGCATTCTATATTTGAAAATCGCTTAACTTAAAAAAAGAACGAACAACTTAAGAGTATGGCCTATTTGTCACATTATGCATATATATTTATATTAACATTTATCAATTAATTCTTGTTGTCTAGAGTAAGTTAATTCCACAGAAAAATCACGAGAGTTTCTAGCAAGTCTCATTCTAATGTGTTCATTTGTTCAAACACAAAGCACTCATCTTACCGGAGTATGTAACTGCTGTGGTACTGTAAGTAGCACTCTGGGTGTAGGATGGCACCACAGTAGCTGCAGCTGCTACTGGCTGCACGGTGGAGGACACAGGATAAATGGAGAAAGTAGTAGTTGCTGGACTTGGTGTGGCTGGTTTTATGGCTGTCACTTGTCGAGTTTGCTGGGCTTGTGTATACTGAGTTGCACCTTGGCTATAACCGGCTTTGGGGGCTAAATTAAAAGAAAAATTAGAAGAATGAACTACTAAAGTTACTGTTCCAATGTCCTTGAAAATTAGAAAAAATAGGTCCAGACATCATTAACTGTAAATTCTATACCCACAATTTCTTCTTGACAAAATTCTTACTACCAACTGAATAAAATATATCATTATAACTCTACCTTCATAGATGCTTTCTACTTATTTCCAAAATAATATTTTAACAAACTGAACAACTAAAATGCTACTATTATTTATGACAGGTATAGTAACAAGCATTGTTAGAAATAAGTGCCCATATGTGTTTAGGATAATCCATCAGGAACAGAATAGTGTGTTTCAAAGTATGTATTTCAATCAATGGTAAAAATGTCAATTTTAACTATATAGAACTTGTTTATAATCCACTCACCACACTTTACTGAGTTGCCATAATGACCTTCAATCTAATTCCAATTCAGAAGGTGATTTAATTGTTCAAACATCAATAGTTTGAGTGCAGATGATCTTAAATGTCTGCTACCATTAACATCTGCTAAAATATCTGTCTTTGACCATATTAAAAACAAATATATATTTTAAGAATCTTATGAGCCTTATTTATCAACCACTGAATTAACAATCACTTATGATCATGAAAGAATACAAATATAATTTCTGAGAAAAGCACAAATAATAAGGAGTAAAGCCCATTTTATGCTTAGTTATCTTAAATAGCATTTAGGAGTTTATAAAAACTTTTAACTACATATAATACGGAATTCAAATCACATAATACGCAGATGAGAGTAACATTTTACAAAAAAAAACCTAATGTCCAAGAGCTAAATGGCTATAAAAAAATCAAAGTCAATGTTAAAGCTTTGATTAAACCAAGGTCTTCTGACTTTCAAGTTCTCTTAAGCACAATCTAACCTTGATAATTAATCAGGAAGTTCGCCACAGATCAATCACAAATGATTAGAGAAAAGACTATAAGAAAGGTTAGGATCATTATAATTAAAAGTATTTTGAAAACATTTTTAAAACTAGAAGTACCCTAGAAAGATCTGGATCAATTACCTCCATTACAAACGACAAAGAGAAGACAAGACTCTATGTACCCACATTCATGGTCCTTTAAAGGAATTACTTTTCAGAACTCAGAGAGCTTTTTGCAAAAACCAAAACAAAAAACCTATGGCTCAGTGACTAAGGTACAGGTCATGTAAAAAACAAGGACCCAAGTGACCTGGGCCCAGGGGAAGGGGCAAAAAAATTCTCAGTCAAATTCCTGAGTAGTTGGTAACAGACTCAATTGTCACTAGAGATCAGAGAAAGATGAATTAAAAATAGGGGTCCACAAAGGGTCTCAAATGGTTACAAAGGCAATCAGTAGTATGTTCTGGACATTTCCGGCAAAGATAAGGTGACAGAGTTACCTCCACAATTTATTTTGTACATCTGACTTCAGCAGGAAAAGAACTATAAGCAGACCAGATATGAAACACATTTCCAAGAGAGAAGGGCATGTTTATGAATTGTCTATAATTCATATGTCTCTCAATGTAAAAATGTATTTAGATAGACTCAAAAAGCCTATCTTCAAAAAATATTTTGAGGATGTGCCCTGGTGGCCTAGCGGTCTAGCACACCCTGGGAACAGACCCCTATAGATCCCAAGGAGCCTGGTTCAAGGCCTGGGGCCGGGGGAACAACCAATGGGAACAACTAATGTGAACACTCAATAAAAATAAACTGCTTTCTCCTCCTCTTCTCTCTTCCTGCCTGCCTATTCACCTTCATTCTTGCCTGTACCTTTCCTTAAAAAACAAAACAAACCAACTTTGAATTATGTATTTCAATAGTTTACAAAAAAAACATGTATGCTAATAAAACCCACCTGTCTGATAGTAGGTTTCAGCAACGGAAGGCTGAGGCTGGGCAGCGGCAGCTACAGCGGCAGCAGTTGCTGTTGGTTGTTGATAGTACTGCTTACTATCATAAGCCACTGCAGGAGCTGTGGATCTTACATATGAGTATGAATCCTAAAGAAAAGGAATCAAGAAAAACTTATTGTAAGTGAAGGGGCAGGAAAGAAAACCCATCCTCTCTGTATGAAAGTGTGAGAAAGGAAAACAAAACACTAAGTATATACACAGACCTAGATATGAGTCAAATTCAATACAAAGGGAATTCATTTTGAATTTCATCAAATAAGATTAAAACCACTCCAAGCAGCATGTTTTAACTTTACCAACCATAAAAATTACTGATGCATTTTTGAAAAATTAATGATATTAAAAAATTGAAGGCAGTTTTGCCTTAAAGTTGGATCTTACAAGTAAAGAACACCTGTATATTCTGAGCTTTGCTCCAGCTTGTTCATTCTCCCTTATTTAACTGCTATCATTAGCATAAGGGTGAGTAAGAACTTCCAGGATGAGGAGGGAAGATTATATATAAATCTTCAAGGCAGTAAAGATCAAGGTGAGCTGGATGGATTTTGAGACTGTATAAAGTGAAGGATGGGAAATTATGCAAGTGGAAAGGCCCAGAAAACAATGCGCTTCTCTACCCTATTAAAAACAGTGGCATGTATTATATCCTGTCTAGACATAATGAAAACAATCACAGAGGTCAAAAGGAATTCCAAGTTTAGTAACTTGCTAAATACTAATAGTGAATATAATATTGTTGATTCATACATTGATTTCCTATTTAACAAAATAAATTCTTAAACACTTTTAGAAAAAATATAGCAAGACTAGGCAAAATACAGAAGTACCAAAAAGTTTCCCCTTTTTTGGAAAGGACCAAAATTTAAAAAACAGATTCGAAAAACAAAGGAAAAACAGGTTAAAGGAATTAGAACCACATTTAACTTAAGCCAGAAGTAATTTACTTCTTGTATCAAACACAAGACATTAAAGAGGATTAGATATCTATTTTCTTCTAAGATTGAACACTAAACAACTAAATGAATTAAATAATTAACTTCTCTTACATACTAAGAAGAAAACCCTTGGTGGGAAGAATGTAAAGAATGTGTAGGTAACAGAATTTTCACTCTTGCTAAATTTCAAGAAGATACTATGTAATGTTTATGCTACAGAGCTTAGGTTCATCCTCCCAAAATAGGATAGCTGTGTTCCAAGTACATAAATAATGCCATAATATAAACAAAGGGACTTTTCCTTAAGTCTTAATTTTTTTCTAAAACTTAGGATAAAATTAAAATATTAACATTAATTAAAAATTAAAGCAAACATACACACACACGCACATATATAAAGGAGTATAATGGAATGTGGATGAACGTGGGGGGTATGTGAATATAAAATTCACTGCAGGGAAACTTAATGCTTAGACTATGCCCTTAAATTACCTAGGAATACACACTCACTCACATCTGGAAGGTACAGTATGCTTTGGAAGATCCAAGTCTGAGAAGCACTAGCTTAAACATCGCGTCACACACTGAGGACACTGAAGCCTACATATTAAGGCCATGCAACTGGCAGCTTTCTTACCTGGTAGTTCTGTGTAGTAGCTGGCGGCGGCGGCGGCGGCGCTTCCTGCTGCCTCTGGGTGTAGCCATAGTCAGCGGCTGTGTGTGCAGTGGGGTAGCCGCCATAAGCAGCAGCAGTCGCAGCAGCCGCAACAGCTACTGGAGCAGGCCTGGCAACTGCAACTGTGGCAGCTGCTGGTGCATAAGCGGCAGTAACTGTGTGAGCAGCTACCGGAGCCTGATGGACAGTGTAGCTAGCAACTGTAGTTGGATGAGAATAGGCTACACCCGAAGCTGGCTGCTGGCTATATTGTGGAGTAGAAGATAAACATAATACAATTTAATTTTAAAATCTACTTTAAGCGGCCTAAAAGCACATTTTAAGTAATTTAATCATGAACTACAAAACCAAGAATTTGAACTCAATAAACCCCCTAATCAATGCTGTGTTTTTACTGACATTTAATTCATTCCTTGATTTCAATACACTATTCACACACATTATGTTTCAGGTCATTGTTCTACCACAAAGCAGGGATGACAAAATAGGATAAGTGGGAGCATTAAGAAGAAAAGAATAACTGATCAAACTAGAAATTTTAAAAAGTATTGATTGCATGTAAAATTCTTGATTACGTTCTAAAATTGAAATTAAAAAAAAAACCTCTAGAAAGAAATCACGTTAAGAAAAATACCATATTCTAACTCCAATTACGGAAAATATATGAGATAAAAACTATTATCCAGGTGACTCAAGAAATAATTCTGATGCTCCAGGACAGTGGTTCTCAACTGGGGGAGATTTGCCCCCTCCCTCAGGACAGTCAGTCATGTCTGGAGATATTTTTGATGGCCAAACTACAAAGTGGTGGTGACGTGTATTACTGGCATCTAGTGGGTAGAGGCCAATGATGGGAATTAAATAAGCACGGGCAACTACCCACAACAAAGAATTATCTAAAGGATTAAATAGTGCTGCAGCTGAGAAATCCTGCTCTGGGGTACAAAAATCTACAATACAGTATCATTTTAGATAAATTTTCCAGGTTACAGGCAGCTTTTCATTATACACATTTATTTTTCTCTTAAAAAGTAGCACATGTTGCAAATGAAGACCAAAGTGAGATGCTCTGCATTATAACCATTTAAACCTTAAAGAAGTCCAAACATCTGCTAACATATAAATCAAAACAATTTCCAGCTGAAGTTCTTAAAGCTTATTTTTAACTTTTAAATTCAGAAACCCATGTCACATAAAGCCAAAAAGGCTTATGGAGGTCAATATTTCTTGTTCTAGGTTCTCTGAGTAACATAATTTCACCTCCTAAAGCTTTAATACCAATGCAGAATGCCTTCTAAAAAAAGAAGCGCCCCAACAGTTATTTAGTGCACAGGTTTTAGTTAACCATAGCTTTATTTTATTGAAAAAAAGGGTGCAGGCAGTAATGAAAGTAGGCAGGTAGGCAGGAAGAGAGAGGAAGCAGCAGCATTATATTTATCTTTCAGTTGTGCATCTTGGTTGTTTCCCCCCTGCTCACTGCCCACACACACCCCACACACACTCCCTGTCCCCGGATCTCTGTCTAGGACTGGACAAAACTCAGGTCCTTGGGAAGTATGTGGACTGTGCTCAACTGAAGGTAGTGGACCTAACTAATACTCCACCAGGGTGCACCAATCAATTTTAATAGGAGCCAACAGTTAAGAGTTAAGAAATAAAAGAACTGACATCAGCTAAAGGTACACTAAAAAACTAGAGTGATTTGTAGTTATAATACAGGGTATTCTTCACTGGTGTGCGCAGTACCACAGAAATGACAAAATTAAAAATTGGAACAACCATCTTTTAGCTGTATAAGAAATCTTCATTTGACATTTGATAGATTCTTGGAAACTGCAACTTTAAGCAAAAAAGACATATGATGAAGACAGGTCCAAGAATAATGTTTGGTTCATCATTCATGTGAATTTTTCTTTTCCTGAACAGTTGTAACAAAGTGACATGAAAGTTATTTGTTATTGCAGAATCTGCTCTATGTTATCTGAGGAAACTGATAGCTAGATGTGTTCAAATGGAGTCAATATGAAGCTTGTAAGTATGGTATTACTTCATATAAAAAGTGAAGGGTCTAGTGACATTTGTTCTAGAAAGGTTGGCTAGGGAAACTGCCCTCTAAAAATGAAACTTATTCCATGCTGCTCCAGAGAACAGAACTAGAATCAATGGGTGGAAGAAGAGTGGCAGATTTCAGCCCAATATGTAAAAGAAAAACAAACAGAAACTTAGAACAGGGTCCAAAGATACCCTTAAATTTCTAATTGAATGAAGTTTTTCATATTTTTAATATTAAATTCGCTAACATTTTCTACACGTATACCCATTATAAGAGAAGAAAAGATAAGCTTAAATTTTAATCATGGGAAACTGGTTTTGGGGTGACATTTTCTATGGGTAATTCCATATCCGTAAGAGAAAATGCCAACACACATTAGTTACTCAAAATTTCAAGAACTCAAAGAAATTATACTTGAAATATATAAACATCATTTCTGCAAAACTTTTACTTAATGCTAAGATCTCATAGATCTAGTTTTGCTTATGTAAAAAAGTTCAGATATCTTAGATTTCTATACTCTTTCCATTTGTCCCAGTGTTTTCTATTCAACACCTGTTCACATTTCTTCATCCCCAAAACTTGTCCTACAGGACAAAAAAGCATGGTTGCAATAGAACAGGACTGTCAAATCAAGGAGGCAGGTAATTTGGCTTACACTGCGCCTCTGATCTCAGCCTTAAAATTCACATTGTGTGCCCTGGGGGAGTAGTGGTTAGGTCTGCTGCCTCCAGTCAAGAGAACAGTCCACATAGAAGAGAAAGAATTTTTTAAGAGGTCTAATATCTAACTAGAAGGAATTCTAGAAAACAAGGGGGGAAAAAGTGGGTTCAAGAAATAAAAATTTCCACTCTTAGGAGACATGTTTTTAAATTCAAAAGACCTTCAGAGAAACACACCTAGAGACATATAACATTTCACAACAAACCAAGACCAAAAAAAAAAAATCCTTCAAGTCTCCAGAGAGAATAAAAACAGGTCACCTACATACAACTGATGAAAAGTCAGACTTCTTACTGACAGCACTAGAGGCTAGGAGACAAGAGGGCTAACATCCCTGTTTTGAAAGTCAAAGCAAAAAGGATTACTAATGTACAATTTATACACCCAGTCAAAGTATTAAGGCAGAATAAAAGTATTTTTGAAATCTAAGGACAGGAGTTTACCGCCTACAAACCTTTTTCAGAAGTGACATAACGATGTATTCCACAAAAAACATACCAAGGAAGAAATCACAGGATACTACAAATAGTCAATCTAAACTGAGAAGAGAAATGAAGCTCAGGTTGAGGCCCAGAGAGACCGTGAACCTAAATCGAAATTGAAAAACAAAAAAGTCTCTAGAAGAAAGATGTTCAGGAAACACAAGACTTGGACAATAGCAAATCAGAAGTCTGGGAAAATCTTAATATACAATCAAGATACCAACAAGATTTGGATGGGGGTGGTGGGAGAGAGGAGAAAGATCCTTGAGGAAATAAGAAACTACTCAAGAAGGACATAATCCTGGTGAAAGATGACACAGTTGAGCAACCAGTGGAGTACAAAAAAGGAAAAATTCATTTGAAATTGAACCCACAAAAATTCTTTATTAAGGGTAGTACATAATAAAAATGAAACTCATTACAAATTATGATCCTAGGACAGTATTTAGTTCCCTAGTAAATACTATTTACAAAGTCATAATAAACAATAATGAAAGTTTTTGCTTTGAAATTTTAGAACAGAAATTACAGAAGACAACCATGACTAAAGAACAAAATGTAAACGTTATCCACTTAAAATTATACCTTAAGTTGTGAGATGGGGTGAGGAAAGAAAAGCACAAGAGTTTCAAGATTCAGTATAGAGATACTATCTACCTTTGATGGAATCAGAAACAATGTATTGTTTAAGGTAACAGCAACAGTTTTATCACTAAATTTGGTAGGAAAAGAAAGAAGCATGAGAGGGTATATACTAAATTCCAAATATGACTGCAGAAAATAAAAATGTAATGCATCAAGGTGATAAGACATAGAAAAAGCATATTAGTAATACAGAAGTACAAATAAAGCCAGACTACATTAAAAAGGGGCAAGTCTCTAAGAAGTGAAACTGGGAGACAGGAAGAAGAGAATATTTTTTTGATTAAGTTCTTCTATACTATTTGTTAGTTACATCATATATAACTCGAGAAAATGAAGCACAGCGGTAGTGGAACAAAATTCTCAAATGGCCACTTGGATGACTAACAAATTAACCCCACATGTAAATACTCCTTTTCCAGTTATTCCAAATCAACTCTAATCTCTTTATTTCTGTCCTCAACCCTAAACCATACTCAACTCTGGGCTCATTTATTATTTTCAAATTCCACTAATACTATTTGGCTTTACATTTAATTTATAGTCAGTACTTACATTAAAATCACCTATATATACAGTAACTTAACCACATAAGTGGCATCTGGTAACAGGGAAAAACATCTATATATTTCTACTTTAGCTGCTATTTAACAGTGGGTTTCAAAATGTGATCCAAGGACTACTACTAAGAGTCCCGAGACTCAGATAATGCAGGAGGTGTCCGTTTGTCTTTTTTAAAATATTTTTTCATTTATTTTGAGTCTGCTTAATTTTTTATAATATACCTTTTATTGATGCTAACATTATTTTACACCAGCATGTTTTAGGTATGCAGTCTCGCTCTTTATCAAATATATGACAATCATACCACACCACCAAATTTGCAATAATCTTCCCACCAGTGTCCATTGGACTCCTACTAACTTTTGTTCCCACCTCCAAACCCTCCGGTAACTTCAGTTCTGTTCTCAGAAGTCCAAGGTTTAGTTTTTGTTTGGTCTGCTCATTTGCTTTGTTTCTTTATATGCTATATACAAGTGAAGTCATCCAGTCTGTGTCTTTTTTCTACTCAGCCTAATTCCCTCCAGCTTCATCCATGTTGTCACAAAATGGCAATATTTCATCTGACTTTAACAGCTGACTACTTTTCATTGTGTGTGTTTACTTTTTTATCTTCCTTATCTAGTCATCTGTCAATAGGTTGTCTCCATTTCTTGGCTATTGTAAATAGTGCTGCAATGAACATATGAATGCATATGTCTTTCTGAATTAGTGTTTTCATATTTTTCAGTACTTACCTAGAAGTGAAATTGCTGGATCATATGGTAGCTCTACATTCAACTTTTTAAGGAATCTATTCTGTTTTCCTAAGTGGCTGCCCCAATTTACTTTCCCACCAAGAGTATAAGAGTTCCCCTTTTCTCCACACCCTTGCCTACACTTGCTAATTCCAGTCTGTTATACGCCATTCTCACAAGTTCCAGGTGGCATCTCATTGTGGTTTTCATATTTTTTTCTAATTAATAATCAAGAGCATTTTTTCATGTGCCTGTTGGCCTATATGTCTTCTCTGGAGAAGTGTCTGTTCAAATCTTGTGCCCATTTTTTTTTTATGGGAGGTAGGGTTTTGCACTTTTTCACTTACTAGCTGCTCATTTACCCCTTTAAGAGAGACCTGTAAGGAAACATTCCTATCTCAGCCTTGGCTCCAAGCAAAGGGGAGAAAAGTCTACTCTGACAATCCTTAATCACAAGCTAAGTCTCCCCGCTGTTTGGGCTCTGGAATTCACACTATCTGACCAGGAAAACTCCAAGCCAAGAAGTTAAATATATCTCTCGGCTGACAGAGCTTCCAGGTGTCAAACAAATATATTTCCTTCCAAATGCTGTAATATTTCAAGAAATAAGGGATCCAATAAAAAATATCAACAAAACTCATAAGGAAACAAGTTACTAAATACAGGCTTTGAGTAAAAAATTTGAGAAAAGACCTGGTTAAGTATTAGAATCATTGGATACAAAATATAAAATAAGTACACTTAAAGAAACAAAGAAGGCATGCCTTCTGGTGACTTAGCAGTTAACAATCAGAAACTGATGTGACATGGCTGGCAAAAAAAGTGAAATTACCCATGAAGCACAGAGGCAAGGGATAAATAATATCAAAGAGCTAAAGACCTGTTAACGTACATCTGATTGTAAGTGCAAAAGGAGAAAAAAAATTGGAAGAGTAAACATCTAAAAATAATGTTTGAGATTTCCATAATTAATTAAAGAACAATCCTCAAATTCAGCAAACCCCAAGTAGAATTAAAGAAAAAGGAATTCACACCAACTTGCATTTAAGAGAAACTATAACCACCAAAGACAAAGAAACATTCATAAGGAGCCTGAGGGGAAAACTGCTTACAGAGATTAAGTGATGACTTCTTAAGAATGAGGAAGGTGGACTCACCAATGTGTCTGGGAAAGTCTAATAAAGACCCAGTTTAAGACCTGGGGCTGGCCAGTAAAACAAATGAGGACAAATTAAAGACAGATAGATTAAATAGATAGATAAGCTCTTCTGGAGGCAACTGACCGAACTGCTGCTCTACCAGGGTATGCCAAATTAAAGGTATTTTGAGAGGAAAAAGAAAAGTCCCCAACTATTAACAAGTTGACCCATATTGAAGGATATTCATTTACTTTAGGAAAACTGATCTCAGAATGAATGAATGTTAAGTTTAAAAATGGTAAATATGCAGGTAAATGTATATAATCACCGAATAACTGGGTTCAACAATGACTGATGGTATATGGTCTAAAAAATTTTAAATACTGTGCAAGACTAGCATTAAAATGGGGAAAAGGGGCACTGATCAAGATTAAAACATTTTAAGTCCTGTAGTGTTTAGTAGAATAGAGATGATTAATTTTAGACAAAGTGAAATATTTGTGTTAAATTTCTAGAGGAATCAGTGATAAGCATTCTGGTAATTTCTGACCTTGTAAAAGGAATAAAAGAAACAGGAGAGAAACAGTAAATCAGTGTCTGTCATTTTTCCCCCCTGGAAAACACACAGTGTGTATTTGTTTCAATGCTGGATAAAATGACAAAGTAACTGATAAAACTTTTTTATGTCACACAATCTAACCTTTTCCATTAGTCCAAATTAAACCTCACCATTATTGAACTTTTTTAGGTAAAATGATGGCATTTTATATCCCTACAAAATTACTAAGTGATTTACCTTCTTTAAATTGACTATTTTATGTTGACAAAAGATGCAAAATTAAACTCCCTCACAGAATCATCACAAAGGATAAATCACATTTAACTATTCCTTATAGTCAATACATCATAAGATCAAGCCCCCAGTATCTTTATAAGGTTTTAACGCCATCACAGAATTTTAGCAAAAATTTCACTCTTTTCTTCTTAAAAACCAGAATAACAAAATAACCAATTCAACAACTTCTTACCAACTCATTAGATTGGTAGAATACAGAGGAGGAGACTGTTTAAAAGTCATATAGAAGTTATTAAGTTTTATCAGAATCTTGTAACTCTCAAATTATGAGGAAAAAATAGTTATCATTTGCCATCTGGGTCATTCGGCCAGTTTACATTTTTATTTTTTTGTATTTTTGAAGTCATTTGACAATTTGCATAAGAAGAATAATTTTAAAACTTAGAAATTTTTAAATAAGGATTAAAGTATAATAAGTGCAAATTTTTATTTTACACTGTCCTGGTTTTAAAGATATATACATGCAAAATAGACCATGTTCTCTGAACATAACCGCTCATGAACTTTCGTGCATGAACCTGGAATATATCCATCTTATAAATACTGATTCCAGATTCAAATATAATTCTAATTCTTTTTTTAAAGGAAAGGTACAGGCAGGCATGAAGGTGAGTAGGCAGACAGGCAGGCAGGATGAGAGAGCAGGAAGAAGCATTCCATTTTATTTTCATTCAGTTGTTCATACTGGTAGTCTTCCCCTACTCCACTGGGTGGAATCCAGGGGTATGCAGTCTGAGCTCCTTCAGAGGTGACTGACCTAACCACTACTCCACAAGGGCACCTCTCGAATGGATTCTAATTTATCATTACTTTAGTACTCTTCATTTACTTGTGCTGTCACAATACTTAAAATTTTTCTAAACATTTGATGGCTCATATTTTGCTGAAGGGATGGTCATCTGCTTTGCTCCAAAGAACAAAAAACATTTTTTTTTTTATTTTAGATCTGGAATGGTTAATCTATGAATCTTTTCATTTTTACATTACATATTTCCTCCCAATCACTTTTGTATTACATCACAAATGGTTAGCAAAATGAAATATGCTGGATCTTGTCACAGAATATTACATAATGAAATCTTTCCTACTGACTAGCCAGATGAGAATACTATAGTTTCTCTATTTTCTTTCATACCTTTTGAAACATAATGCAACACTTTGGGCAATGAAATATACTCTAGCTATTTCTTACTTAACCAGCCTTCTTGGTAATTACAACATTTTTCTGTTTTCCTACTATACTAGTCTTTTACTAGTTGGGAATAAGTGATGAGAAAAAAGAAATCTAGAATGATGAATCCTAGATACATCACTGAAATAAATGAAATCTAGAATGATGAATCCTAGATAAATCCTAGAATGATGAATAGCAGTATGTTTCAAGAAACAAAGAAATAAGATCACTAAGATTCTGTATTATAAGTCTTAGACTTAAAGGTTCCACAGATCCATGTGGTAATGCAAGATAAAATGATCATTCCATCTTTAAAGACAAGCAACCAATTGCTTTTTTTGAAAGACCTCTCAGAAAGTTATGAAATGTCAATCTTGTAACTATTTGTAAATATAACTACTCAGGAAAAACAACACATCCTTAATCATTTCTCAAACATGTTAATATTTCTTTAAGGAAAGGTATGTATGCATATTGAGATAGAAAAAAAAAACAAACAAACCTAAAAATAGCCTCCATTCCTTCCTTCCTCTTAAAAAAAAAAAAGAAAAATTATACCAACCATTTGATAACTAACAAATCCTTAACCTAACCTAAGACCTTAACATTTGATGACTACCACTCTTACCTTCTTTTGGTTTTTAGGACATGACGTCGTAGTTCTCTATCCACCAAGCATGTGTTTCTTCCTCTGGCCCCATCTGACAGTTTATAACCACAGCTGTATTTTATTTTTCCGTCATTCAAAATTTTTTTTAAATGTTTAATATTTGCCAGGCACTGTACCTTTTCATCCATAATTGAGCTATAATAGTGGCTATGACCAACATTTACATGATATCCAGATTCATACCACCAATGCTTAGGTTAGCCTTTTTCCAAACTCCATTTTCAAGTGCTTACTGAGCTAACATAGAAAGCAATGTAATATATGCCAGGCACTATTCTGAGCACTTTGCAAATATCTCACTGATTTCTCAAAAAGACCCCAAAGGAGAAAATAGAGACCTTCCAGGATGCTGATAACATTTTTTGACCTGGGTGAAGCTTATACAGGTATATCCACTCTAAGACATTTCATCAAGTTTTGCTCCTATTATATGCCCTGTTTTCTCTCTACATATTTCAACAAATATTATTAAAAAAAAAAAAAAAAAAAAAACTCAATCCAGTGATGTAAAGAATTGTATTATCTCTGGTTTGTAGATGCATAAACTAAGAAACTGCATGCCCAAGGTCACAGGGCAGTTGATTTCAGAACTTACTCATCTCAATTGTATCATATTCCTGGCTCATATATTCCTGTCTTGAGTCAACAAATTTCCTTTTTCTAAAATGACCTTACCTTGATTTTCAGAATGAAAGACCATGATATCTACCTCAAATTCTACAGCAGAATCCTACAACTCCCTATTTAAGTATTTTATTAAAAATCGGTTATAACTGTTATCATGACAACATATTTTAATAAATACGAGAAGCCTAGTATTAAAACAAAAAAAGCAATTAAAAATTGCACTAGTTTTCACAAAACACTAAGAAATGTCATACTTAGAATGATGACCCTAATTCTGATAGAGGTGGTTGCCAAAGTCAACTCATAGATATATGCACAGTAGGTGTATTCACCTTTAGTCATGAATCCCATATACTTTGCCAGTTACTATATTTTAAGCCTGAGGACTATCTTCTGATTAATCTGATGACATATTTCTGGATATTAACTTGTCTAATGTGCTTTTTTTAATAACAAATATCTTTATTTAACCAGCTGTACATTCTAACCCAACTGCCCATAAGCAGAAGTCTATCTGTATTTCAGTCTAACATATTTGTTTATCCTTATACCAACATCACATTTCTCTTCTTAACATAGTTATGATATCTGACGATACAAGGACTTCCCTAGCATCTCTCACAAGATTGTCATGACTACTTTCTGACAAATACTCTCTTCTTCACTATCAACATTAGAATCCCATTATCAAGTTATCCCAAAACTCCTATTGACACTTTTTACTGGAATTACATTAAATGTCCAACAGTATGTGTTCACTTCATGTCTGTCACATTTTGATAATTCTTGCAATATTTCTATTTTTAAAATTACATCTGTTATGGAGATTTGTAAACAGTATCTTTGATGTTACTCTTGTAATTGTTTTGCACTCAAATAAGACAGGTGAACTTAACTGACTGTGTGTCCTGACTGCTTCACTGATTGTTTCCTGTCTCCCTTCCTCTCCTCTGGCCTCCCTATTCCCCAAAACACAACAATACTGTTATTAAGCCAGGTAATAATCCTACAATGTCCTCTAAGTATTCAAGTCTCACTTTAAATCAAAAGCTAGAAATAATTAACCTCAATAAGAAGGCATGTTGAAAGCCAAGACAGGCTGAAGCTAGGTCTCTTGCACCAAACAGCCAAGTTTTGAATACAAAGGAAAAATTCTTGAAATGAAAAGCACTATTACAGTTAAGCCAGGAATGAAATGAGAGTGTAACAGCCTTACTGCTAGTATGGAATAAATTTGAGTGGTCTCAAAAGATCAAACCAGTCACAACATTCCCTTAAGCCAAAACCAAAACCCAGTCCCAAGCATGGCCCTAACTTTCTTCAAATCTATGATGGCTGAGAGAAGTGTGGAAGCTGCAGAAGTCTACAGTTAGCAGAGATTGGGTTATGAGATTTAAGGAAAGAAGACTTAAACATAAAAGTATCCATAACATAAAAATGCAAGGTGAAGCAGCAAGTGATGTACAAACTGTAGCAAGTTATCTGGAAGATCTAGCTAAGATAGCTGAGGAAGGCAACTATATTTTCAATACAGATGAAACAATTTTATATTGGAAGATGTTCCCTAGAACTTTCACAGTTAGAGAGAAGTTAATGCCTAACTTCAAAAGACAAGCTCTGGGGAGCTCGACTTCCAGATGGTGACTTGATAGGACGCTCTTTTGGGTCACTCCCCACAGACACACACACACAAAATAAAAATTTTTTAAAAATCCCTTATTTTCCTGAGACAAACATCAAGAAATGACTGGCACTTCAGCTGGAGACAGAATAGCTGAAGACTAACAGTGGGTGAGAGCACCTGGCAGGGTTCTCAGCTAAGCCACAAATTTGGCTTTGGGACAGAGTTTGGGAGTCTTCAGACACGCCGTGGGATGGAGGATAGGAATTTTGTGACCAGCTGCACAGGGAGCTGAGCTAGAACCCATGAGGTGAAACTGCACTGGGCACAGCCATAAGCGGAAATCAATCAAAAGAGCTCACACCCCTCCCACAACCATTTCGCGCCAGAGCCTGAGGTCTGCCAAGCAGAAATCCTACCCGTGGCACATCCGCCCACCGGAAATCCCGCCCATTGGGTGTTCCACCCCCTGGATTACAGTGAGAAGGCAGTCCCAAACCTCAATGCTATCTGCTAGCACCACCTTGTGGGTAGAGGTGAAACTGAAGCCTGATTGCCAATCCTGGGCAAGTCAAACCTATGCAACACCAGGGAAACCGAACCCTCAGAAATAGTAACAGAATGTCAAATAGAGCAAAAGGACAGAAAAGTTATGTGAAACGGTGGCTACAATCAAAAAACCAGGAAAAAATCTGAATACAGCAGATGTATGTAAAATACCTGATGAGGAATTTAGGGTAACGGTGATTAATGTACTCATGGGAATCCAGATCAGTAGAGGTAGTAAATGAGAATGTCAGGAAGCAAAGAGAAGAATTAAAAGAAGACATCGAACAGGAAGAGATATGATGGCTGAATTAAAGAACTCAATAGAGGGACTCAACAACAGGATGGATGAAGCTTCCAATAGAATCAGTGATCTGGCAGATAGGACAGAGGAACTCAATCAAGCAAACCAGCAAAGAGATAAAAAAAATTCAAAGAACCAGAGACAGCATTTGAGACATTTGGGATAATATCAAAGGGAACAACATTCGCATCATAGGAGTCTCAGAGGGAGAGAGCAAAGGGGGCAGAAACCATATCTAAAAATTATAGATGAGAACTTCCCCAATCTGACAAATGAAGTAAACTTCCAGATCCAGGAAGCTCAAAGAGTTCCTAATGAAAGAAACCCAAAGAGAAATACACCTACACATCACATCATCATAAAAATATCAAAAATACAAAACAAAGACTATTAAAAGCAGCCAGAGAAAAATGTGTCACATACAGAGGAGCCCCCATAAAATTGTCAGTGGACTCCTTAAGTGAAACTCTACAGGCCAGAGGGGAATGGTATAGTATATTCAGAGTGCTGAAAGAAAAGAAGTTTCAACCTAGAATACTATACCCGTCAAGATTATCATTCAGAACTGAAGGAACGATAAAAAAAAAAAAAAAACCTTTTCTGACAAGCATGAGTTAGTTTATCACCACAAAACCAGCTTTGTAAAAAAAATTGAAGGATGCTCTATAAAGCATAAAGAAACCCCACAGAAAAACAATAAACAGCAAGTATACCATAGTGGGTGTCATCTGCCAGCTTTGATCAAATTAAAATCTCCAGCACAGCTTCCTGCTTCCAGTCCTTGCTCATCAGAACAAATCATCAACTCCTCAGTGGAAGTGTCCCTTTTCTTGCCTGCCAGCTTCTGTGTACTTTCCACGAACTAGTCCTGACCTAAGACAACACCTTCTTCACCACCAATGGACAACAACCACACCTTCTCCAGATGACAGGAATTCAACCTTAGGGAGAGGTTTCATCTTTTCAACATGTTCCTTCCTTTGACACTCAGCTCATTCCCAGGGTATGTTTTAGAGTACTCAACCACTTTATAGTTAATGCTCCGACGTAATTCACAATTATATGTAGACTTTCCATTAAAAAAAATCTTGAAAAAAAATTAAAGAAGAGAAAAAAGTAAAACTCATGTCACCCAGATTCTAGCACAGCACAGCCTCGTGGCCACTTAGTAGACATATGGATGGAGGCAGGACTGGGTGCAGAGACACTCCAGGCAGATGTAGCCTTCTTGAGGGCTGGGTTGGGCCCTTCAGAAACTGGCTGGATGCTTTGTCCCACAGGAGTGGCCAAGAGGGCAGTAGTGGACAGTCAGGGCTCAAGACAGTCCTTGGCCCAGTCTGTTACTGAACTGATCATCCTCTGGGCAGCTTGGGCAGTATAAACAGTCTCTTGCGGTATTTCATTTCCCAACATCCACCTGATTGGGACAAGCACACCTCAGTTTTAGCCTCCAAATAAATGTAAATTTTCCTCAAAAACAAACAACAACAAAAAGACAAGCTCTCTTATCAAAGGCTAATGTTGCTGGGTGAACTGAAGCCAACGCTCATTTGCCATTAGGAAAATCCAAAGGTTCTTAATAATTATGCTAAATCTACTCTACCTGTGCTTTACAAAAGGAAAAACAAGATGTAAAAGGTGATACATGTTTCCATACCTGCTATCACAACATCCATTCTGTAGCCCATGGATCAAGAAGTTGTTTGGACTTGAAAGTCTTATTATTAAAAAATACATTGTATTAAGGGTATGTCATAGTGATTCCTCTGATGGATCTGGGCAAAGTAAATAAAAAACCTCCTGAGAAGAATTTACCAGTCTAGATACCGTAAGAACATCTGTGATTCATGAGATGTCAAAATATCAACATTAACAGGCATTTGGAAGAAGGTGACTCCAGTCCCCATGGATGACTCCGAGCGGTTCAAGACTTCAATTAAGCAAGTAATTGCAGACATGGAGGGTAGAAGCAGATCATGAAGATGTGACTGAACTGCTGCAATGTCATGATAAAACTTGAATAGATGAGGAGTTGCTTCTTATAGATGAGGGGAGAAAAAGTGACTTCTTAAGATGAAATCTATTCCTGGTAAAAATGCTGTGATCATTGTTGAAAGGATTTAAAGAATATTATATAAAACTTAGTGGTTAAGCAGAGGCAAAGTTTGAAAGGTCTGACTCCCATTTTTAAAGTTCTACTCTGGATAAAATGCTATCAAAGAGCATCACATGCTATTAGAGAACTCTTACACAGGGAAGGGTCAACAGATGTAGCAAACATCATTATTTTCTTATTTAAGAAATTGCCACAACCATCCCAACTTTCAGCACCATCACCCTCGTCAGTCAACAGTAAGCAACATCAATGACTGGCTGAAGGCTCAAATGATGGTTAGCAATTTTTAGAAATATTTTGCAATTAAGCGATCTTCATTGTTTTGTTAAAAGTAATGCTACTGCACACTTAAACATTATAGCATAAACATACTTTTATCTGCACTAAGAAACCGGTAACAGTGTGACCTGCTTTATTGCAGTAGCCTGGTATCAAAGCCAAACTATCCCAATGTGTACCTGTATATTGTATATATGATGGACACCAAAAAAAAACAAAACATGATGGACAAAAGGAATTCTTAAAAAATTCTTAGTCATACTATTCAAATCTCTTAAAAAAAAACTAGCATTGATAAAACCAGACACTAGTTTTATTATAATTAATCTTCACCTCAAGACATATTAAATGAGGAAGCTGTCTCGCAAAGGTTAAGCAAATGGGCCAAATGACTGAAGGAATAGAGATGAAATGCCAAACTCAAGTCTAAATAGTTCCAAACTTAAGCCCTTTTTGTTACAGTACATTATAAAGTAGTTTACAAAAGCTGTCATGCATACAGCTTAAATATTCTATAAAGGGATATTTTGGTTCACCCTACCCTTAACACTATAACATATACAGAAGATATCTATGTATCAACAATCCTTTTGGAAAAAAATTTCATTATTTCAAAGTGATTCATGCAATATGAATCCTAAAATCACTGATCAAGAATGGAAGAGCTGTTATAATTAGTTGCAGTATCTTTTTTTTTTTTTTTTTTTTTTGGGGGGGTGAGGTAGAGCTGTAAATTTCCATCACCAGGATTGGTTTCAAAAACTTGCTCACCTGGTTTTCTCATCTTCTCAGTTAGTGATTAATCCTTTTTTTCCTTACCTTACTATTGTTTTATTCTTTCCTTCAAGACACACTATTCTTAAGACTATATTCAAACAAAAACTAAAAAAGATTTTTAAAAGTTCTATTCATTGGCTTATCTTACCCAAGTTACCTTAGCTTTGTGAAAAGATACTTATCCTTTAGGAACAGATGCCCAAAGAAATCTGAAAAATCATTAGATGGGATGCCTTCTTTAGACTAATATGCCTAATTTAAACTCATGTCCAGATAAACCGCAACCCACTTAAAGTAGACATTTATCATTTACAGTATTTGCTAAGACTCTAAGAATATGGTAACAAAATATTTTGTATCTTTATACAATCTTTAAAGTCTTTGAATTCAATAAATAGTAGATTTAAAAGGGTTTTAAAATGTTGGCAAAGGATTATTTTAAGTATTTATTGAAGGCAGCATAACATTTAAATATCAGCAATAAAATTGAGTTATATAGCAATCAAAGAAAGTTTAATTAAGCACAAGCTAGAGATTTATACAGGTGACAAGGAACTGATATATTCAAGACTTCTCTGAAGACTAAATAAAAGCAAACTGACTATTTAAAACCCTGAAAGGAATGATTATGCCCTATTAATAGTGGAAGATGAGATTATTTTACATATACATTTATCTGTACTTGTGACATATCCCCTTCAAAAGCCAAATTAGGGCATGCCCTGTTGGAGTAGTGGTAGGTCATTCGCCTCCAAAGGAGGAAGCCACAAGCCGCTGGGTTCCAGTGGACTCCCCTACCCCACCGCGGGCAACACCAGTATGAACTAAATAAAATAAAAAAGATGCTTCTTCCTCCTTGTCTGCCTGCATGCATGCTTGTCTTCATTTTTGCCGCTACCTTTCCTTAAAACAAACAACAAATTAGTCCTATGAAAATTTATGATCATCACTAATTCGAGTGAAATCAAAATGATTTTGATCCTATTAGCCATTAATTAGAAAGGTTTTTCTCACTGACAACGATCACCACATACATTCTTTGCTACCGTGAAGTCCTCTTAACTGTTCTTTTTCCTAATGTTTATTGTAAATTAGATTTGTCTGCTAAAAAGCATATCCCCTCAAGTCAAAAAGGTACCCTGTTGAAGTAGGTTATCTAGCCAACCAAGTTCCCTTTCTGCCAAGAAATCATCCCTATTTTTCACCAGGCTTGACATCTGCTTTGTCCTGCATACTCCAAATTAACATTCTACCAACATATGCACATACAAATTAATACTATGATTTCCTCATTTCCAAGGAGAAAAGGCACATGCAAGGTCAGAATATGTAAGCGTTGCATTTGTGAAAGTAGAAAATGGCATACTAGATTTACTAGCTTTAAAAAATACACAAAGCAAGAAGACAAATATTCGGCAGATAATGAAACACACAAAACAAGGACTGAATAAATGTTTATAACAAAAGTGTTTAATATGTAGTATACAGATGAAAAATTTAGTTACTCTATTGGTAGCAGAACTTAAGAGAGCTTTACAACATTTCTTAAAGCTTTATCTTTGGTATGCCGTTATGTCAAATATTAACAAGTAAAAATCTAAATTTAAAATAAATCTAATCAAATACTATACATAGTTATAACCAAGAAAAACTAAGAACTAAATTAAATCTAGATATAGTTCTCTAAGTTATCTGCATTCAGTGACAGGTGGAACTATTCACATTATCCACATTATTCCTATGGAAAGTTTAAGATTTCCCTGAGTTTGCATTCATCATGTTAAAAAAAATCTGCCAAGTAAGCCTTGGTCTTATATGTCTGGAAGTTACACTGTAACTATTTCTAGGTTACAGGAAGAAAAATGAACATCATCACTGCATTTTCTGCATGTTTTTATTATTAATGCTGTTTGTTCATCTTCCTTGAGCCAAAATATTAGTATTTTGAGGCCTGATTTCTTGCCATTAAAAGTAAACAATTTCTATGTACTATTATTGATATACAAGGACAGAGTATCATAACAATCAGCCTTTCGGACATATGTATAAATATAAAAACTAGTCTTACTAGAAATGCACAGCAAGCAATTTAATCATTTGGATTATTAAATTTACCAAAACTTTAGGAAATTCAAAGACAAAAAAAGAAAAAGCAGATACAGAAATTCTGTAATAGTTTCCTACACTGGGATAAAATAAAATGCAAGTATTCAATTAAAAAATAAGTATCTTTCAATTGACATTCCCTATCTTCATTTCTACCTGATTTAGATTTTTTTAAAAATTCAAAATTGCCACAAAGAGCAAACTACATTTTCAGTACATAAACAGTTAATCCGATAAATCTATCACTCTGCCCATAGTAACAAAAATACTGTGTAAACTAAGTAAATATTTTAATGGCTAAATAAAGTCTTGTCTAGAACACAGAGTACTTGGTAGCAGTAGATTTATGGAACAGATGCTGATTAGCTAGAAAACAGCTCCTTCTCCATGAAAATGATATGCCCTAAAAAGTTTCAAAGTGGCTGAGACTTTGTTAATTATCAACTTGTAAGCAAAGAATCTGTAATGTTTGAGAAGACTCAAGATTATGCCCCAATAATTTGTCATCTCAAGTCTTTTTCACCAATATAAGCTACAAGATAAAAGGCTTGTAAAAAAATACATACTCAAGACATTCTATTAATAAAATAACTTCACATTTATACATTTAAACTTCTCTAAATCAATGGGGTCTTAGGCATTGTCATATTTTAATTAGTAGCTATTTTTAGTGATAAATACACATTTAAAATTCCATGAAGTACACAACTTTCTCAGTTACAAGTTTTAACCTAAAAAGATGCCCCAGTATTTCATTTTACAGATGAGGAAAATGAAAACCCACAAAACTGATATAATCAACATCACAGAATCAAGAGCAAGAGAGACTGGAACCCTGGTCTTCTAGTTCCCAATGACGTCCTTTCCATTACACGTCCCACCCATCCCCACCGCCAAAAAGGCCTGAAGAGAATGAGATGAAAAAACTACCTAGGTTTAACCAACAACAAATATACCTAATACATACGTATATCTGTATCTCCTGTGTACAAATCTTATCACTTAGAAGAAGCCGTAGAAGCTCCTGACCTGAATCTAAAGAGACTGTCTCAGACTAATGCAAAAATTGCGACATTTTATATACATATATATACACATACATATTAAAAAAAAAAGTCTAGTTTTTTTGATAAGGTATGAAAAAACAACAGATACTTCGGAAATCAAAACTTCCTACATTTGCAATAGTACAACCTGGCATTTTCTTTTCCCCGGAGGGCAAAGAAAAAGAGGAGGCAAAAAGAACTACTGGCCCACCTGGAGCCGCAACTCAACAGCTAGATTAAGGCTGTGGACTCATTTATCAGCACTTAGAAACTTCGCACATTTTTCCGTCTACCAACTACACAATTCACAGGTGGTTGGTACGTTCACATCTCTCCTTGAAGGGAAAACTCAAGGAACCTAATGAATGCAGAGACGCCCGTAGTTTGTTTGCAGGGCTTGGCTGGAGGGCTGAAGGAAGCCACAAGATAAAGTACCCGAGAGAGAAAACGATACGTAATCTGGGCTCCGGGGGCAGAGCATCGGGCGAAGACTGGTGCCTGGGAAGGGTGGCCTAAGAGGCCGGAGGACTGGGCGACGCGGCACTCCCCGGGAAGTGCCTTCGCCCACAGGGTCCATCCCAAGTGGGAGAGACGTGCGGAGTGGGGGCTGGCCCTACGGCCCGGCGGGGACCCGGGGAGCTGCGAGCCTCGGCCTGGACTCCCTCCTCCGCCCGCCGGGCGGGGGTGGCGGCTCGATCGGCTCCCAGGCCGCGGGAGGCCATCTTAGCTGCGGGGCCGCAGAAAGCCCCAGCGGCCCTCCACGTCCCCAAACCTCGGCGGCCCCAGATTGCAGTCCCCGCCGGGGCGCCGCTCCCGCCGTGGGCTGGGCCGGGCCGGGCCGGGCCGGGCGGGGCGGGAGAGGCTGCGGGGCCGAGCCCGCAGGGGCTGGTGCACGGGGGCGTCGCACCGATGGGATCGGGGGAAGAGGGCCGAGCAGGGGGCGCGCAGGAAGCGGGGAAGCCGTTACCTATACTGGGCCGCAGCCGCCGCCGCCGCCGCCCCGCTGTGGGTGAATCCAAAGTAGTTGCCGGTCGCCATTTTGGCATCTTCCCCCAGCCGGCTGGGCACTGCGGCGGGCACGGAGAGTCGGGTCCCATGGCGGGAGGAGCGGTGCGGAGGGGCCGAGACGCCCAGGGAGGGCCGGGGGGGGGAGAGAGAGAGGAGCCGTGAGAAGCCGCCCGCGCCGGGCCGGGGCCGCGCCGCCCCCTCCCGCCGCGCACTCACTCAGTCGCACGCCCCGGTGGCGGCCGCCACCGCCTCCTCCCCGGAGCCAGCCCCAACCCCCGCGCCTCCCGCCGCCCCGGGCCGGGGCCGGGGTCAAGCAGGGGCTCCGGCGGGACACATTATACTCACCATAGGTGAAAGAAACTACAGGGCATATGGGAATCATGGGCTCGGGCTGCTGCTGCTGAACTCTGAACTCTCACCCGCTGCCTCCCTCCTCTGCCCCGCTCCTCCTCAGCGGAGAACAGACCGCCGCCTTCCGCCTCACTGCGCAGGCGCCGCCGCGCTCGGCACCCTGGGAACTGTAGTCCCGCCGCCTCCGCGGCCCGGGCGGCGCGGGCAGGGGCCTTGGCCCCGGGGTGGGGACACCGGCGCCGCAAGGCGGGCGTGGGCCTCCCACAATGTGGAAGTGACCGCGACCCGCGATCAGGCGAGCGAGGAGCTTACGAGAGGCGTCTCGGCCCGCCCTGGAGCATGACGTCTGCTAGCCTTTTCTTAGTACTTTTCACTCGTTCCTGTCACTTTTGCGTGTGCATTTGTTCTCTCCCTTCCAGTGCTTCTGGCCCGTTCACTCTTCATCAGAATTTGAGCGCGGCTCCTTAGGATTCTGCCTCCTTTCTGGTGTTCCCACTTGGTGTCCCTAGGCTCCGAATTCAGGACGGGAAGGGAGGGCAGGGGAGACAGAGAAGACAACGACAAGTTGGATTGTAGCACACCCCGAACACCCCTCACCCCTTCCCGCCTGCACCCACTCCTGGAGTCTCTCCGTGGAGTCTCTTCCTAGCCCCCCACGAGGGTCAGGCACTGTTCTAGGCACTGGACACACAGAGCGGACAAAACAAAGTCCCCGTTCACACAACTTGTAAATTCTTCGTGGAGTGGGGTGGGTGTTAGACAAAAGCTCAGGAAATAGTAAGCATGGTGCAGCTTTAAGAGAAAAGCAGGCTAAAGAACACAGAGGGCAGCCCCTTCTAGCTAAATGGGGTGCTGCCAGATCCAGGAATCCTTCAGTAAACCCCATTAGCAATCCACAAAAAGAAGATGGAGAGTGGAGGGAAATGATATTTTGTATGGTGTGGATTGGGCGCCCAGTAGAGTAGAAGAGAAAAAGCTTATTGCAACCTGGAGGTGGGATCGTAAGTGGAGGGTCCTAACCCGGAGCGTGCCCGGTCAGGCTTGTAATGAGTGAGGAGGAAGAATCACAAGGGCCTTAGTAAAAGTGCCAGACCTTTCCTGGTAAGAGCAGAAAGGCCTTTCCATCCCACTCCCCACCCCCATGCAAGCATTTCCCACAGTTTTCTTTTCAGGTTCCGGGTTCATGATCACCCATTCGCCTTTCCCTTACGATCCCCCCTCTGCTCGACTGCTCCCCGCCCCGCCCCCTTCCATCAGTGCCTGCTTGCTCCATTTCACCTCTTCCTCGCCTTCTCCATGCCCATCCCCCAAGTCCTCTGGGCCTCAGCCTCTTCTCAATGTCGGATGGGAACATTAAAAAGATATGCAAAGGTTGAATCAGAACTCACTCATGAAGTCTGGGCCTATATCCCACCTTCTTATGCCAGAACAGAAACAATGCCTCAATTCTTACTTATGCCAACTCTGTTCTTTCCCACACCTCCTACAAAGGCACAGTTTCTAAAAACGTGTCTGATTGATCCTGTTACTCTTTTCAAAAAGAGAGAAAATGTGGAACAATTGAGAAAAATCAATGTCATTGTTTTATATATAAATAACGATGCTTCCCCAGGCAAAAGTTATTTGTGCTCTAAGCTTGTTGCTAGGAAAAAAAAAAAAATCTCCTTAGATATTAAACTTCATTTTTTTTTTTTTTTTTTTTTCAAAGGGAAGGTGCAGGCAGAAATGAACAGAGTAGGCAGGCGGGTAGAAAGCATCTATTAGTTATTCACCCTGGCTGTTTCCCTGGCCCCACGACATGAACCTGGGTCCTTGGAAGGCATGTGTACTGCGCTCGGTGTGGAGGCTACTCCACCACCGCACGCCAAAACTGTATTTTAACAATAATTTGACTTGAACTTCAAGGAACAATCAAGCCTTCAAGACACTAAGTATAACTAACTGCTTTGATAACCTCACACTATTAGTTACTAGATTATTTTAATAAAGCTGGAGGAGAAAAGTCGTTAATAACTTACCTAGGAAGATGAACAATAAAAAATAAAGTGCTTCCTCCTCTCCCTGCCTGCTTGCTTACTCGCCTTCATTTCTGCCTGCCTGCATCTTTCCTTTTTTTCATTTTTTAAAAAGAAGCTTCTTTTTAGCCCAGTCGTATGCTTGATTGGCAGGCCTTTAGGGGATGCAAGGGGGCTGGAGAGAGGGAAGCTGCTGCTTCTCTTTGGTAACTATTCTTAGCACTCTGAGTAGGTGTGGCAGTAGTGAAAACAATTTACAAAACAGCTCTCTTCTCAACAAGAGGATCCTGGACAGTGGTGAAAGGCTATCAGAAATTTGGTGGTGGGTGTGGTATGATACATTTTTGATGAAGAGTGAACAGTCATATCATAAACTTTATGTACATCAAAGTTACCTCCATTAAAAAAAATAAAAAGAGGCACTCCCTAGTGGAGTAGCAGTTGGGTCAGCTACCTTCAAATAGTGTAGTCCACATACGTCCCAAGGACCCCCAGTTCACAAATGGGGCAGCGTGGCGGGGGAGGAGGGCAAGATGAATAATAAGTTTCTTCTCCTCTCTTCCTGCCTGCACCTTTCCTTTAATATAAATAAAAGAGATGCTCTTTAGAAGGGCCTTAACTTGCCTCTGACTTATGTGATTTAAGAACGTATTGGAAGAGACTTGGAATCAAGACTTGAGTCCCTTTCTTGGGCATTTGGTAGTGGAATGATCTGGTTATGTTATTTGACCTTTCTGATTCTGTATGACAGAAATAGCAATACCGCCTCACAGGGCTGAGGTTCATGAGGTACCATTTCTGTAAAACAACATCAAGCACAGGGTATTTGTGTAAAAAGAACTAAGCTGGATGATCACAGTTCTTTTAAAAATCTCCTTTCTAGTAAATAAATGTACTGTGCGGGTCACTCACCTGCAATAAAAAAGTAGTTGGCTCTGCATTAGAAGAATGTATGCTCAGAGCACCCCATCTCACATCGACATAGCAATACCCAATCCTCTGGACCCACCACAGATGGTGAGGGACTTGCCTGAAGGAAGCCAGTTGTATCTGTCATCCTTCATGTCCAGAAAAGGTAGGCATCAGGATGCAAAAAAAAAAAAAATCACACTCCAAGATCCACACTTCAGTTTGCGTGATGGAGTCAAAATGCAAAACTGATCGACCCTTCTGTGCTTCCCCTGTCTCTTAGGAGAGAATAAAATTCTCCTAAGTGGCTTGCAAATCCAGGTGTGATCTGCCTTTCTGCTTTTCAGCATCTTCCTCCCTATTCATCCCTTACCAGCTACCTTGACCCATTTCCCAGACTCCCTCCCATCACAAGGATTTGCAAGTTCTCCCTGCCCAGAATGTTTTTCCTTCTTTTTTTCAACCCTCATGATTCAAGCTCTCCACTCCATCAGTGTCTCCTCCGCCTTCCCTGACCACCAGTCCCTCATGCTCTCAGAGCACCTGGTATCTCTCCTTAGTTGTCCTTCCTGCAGGTGCACTCTTTCACTGATTGTGTGATTATCTGGTTAATATGTAGTTTCCCCACCAAACCACAGTGTAATGAAAGCAGGCTGCCAATAGTGCATCCACTCATAGGTACTCAGGAAGTACTTACTGAATGAATGAACCAGACTGTTACAGTTTAGTCTTTCTTTTAGGATTCCGAAGGCAGTTCAGGAAACTGTAGTGCCTTCCGGTCATCATTAGGGGTCTCAATTAACATCTGAGGACAAATGAAGAAAATTAATTGGCAGATCCTTTAACCACAAGGTGGAGCCACCCTGAGAAGACGTGCCCCTAATCTTACTGAGCATATGTATATATATATATATATATATATATATATATATATATATATATATATATATATATTAGTTGCCTTTAAGACACACCTTTTTGAGTCAAGTCCTGGTATCTTGAGAAGCCTTCTTAAAAACAAATATATTAGCCAGAAAGAATGACATAAAAGCTACTCTGCCTCAAGAGGAGTATGGCACAATGAATATAAGCATGGAATCAGAAGCCAGAACCTCTGGCTTCACATCTTGGCTCTGTCATCCACTGGTCTGTGACCTCAACCATGGCCTCTTTGTGCCTCACTTTTCTGCTCTGTAAATAGAGATGACAAATGTAATGTCGACATTGGGGCTGTTTTGGATGTAAAGCTCCTAGATTAGTGTCTGGTTTCTTGCAAAGCACAAGGTGACTGTTGACTCTTGTTCACTCACCACCATTCTGTGCTGTTGTTTAATGTGCTTTCTTTATATGAAAGATAGAGATGTATTTTTAAGTTTAGGCACAGGCAGGAAGAAAGAAGGAAGAAGCACTTTATTTATTTTATTTAGGTGTAGATCTTGGTTGTTCCCACTGGCCCTGGGATGAGAGATCAGGACCTTGGGATGGATGTGAACTGGGCCCAATCCCTAATCCACCAGGGCAGATAGATGCAGACTTTTTTTTGAGAAACTATTTAGTGCCCCTTACCTGGAATCCTAATGATTATACAACATTCAGGGAAATTCTAAGGGTTTGGATAGCTCTAAGTCAGTGATTACTTTGACCAAAGGATATTCAAAAGACACAGCAAGTGGCAGGCAAGGGGAATCAGGCCAAGAATCTCCATTCTCTCAGGGTATGACAAACACCAACTCTGCCAGAACACCAGCATTTCCTCCTGCTTTGCATAAATGGTCCTGTGAAATCATTTATTTTTAAGCAGACATTTCCAGGAAGTCCCAGGCATATGCTGAAGTTCTCTTTCACATGCTCAGACATTTCCAAAGATGCAATCTCTTCCAAGGAAGTAGCTCTTCAGTTCTGATATTTTGCTAGGAAAAACCTATACCACTCACTGATCAGGATCCAAAAAGCAATGACCACCCATTCTTTTTATGGTCAAAAAAGGACCAAGACTGGGAGTGGTTTTGTGGAGAAGGGGAAGATCAAGTCCATATAAAAGGGCTTGAAATGGGAGGGAAGCCTGGATGACCTTAGGGAGGCAGGCAAATGGAAGTCAACTGCTGCTCTTCCTTGTCTGTGACGGAATTCCAGGCAGGGAGCCAGGGGCCAGGAAGCTCCTGTGGAACCTTTCTCCTAGGATGACACAGCCATGGTCTTTGGGCTAAGGGAAATGAGACTTGAGCTGTGGTGGAGACTCAGGCTGACTCCTGGCATTCTAGGACCTTATTAACACCGACAGCTGGTGGTGGGAGGGAACCAGACTAGGGAACTGATCCAGCTGTCAGACTGTCGTCTGAGGGCCAGTGTCAAAGATTCAAGGGAAAGCCTTGACTTTGCTCAGGAAATCCTTATCTGAAGGACACTGGCATTCAGAGGATGGGGTATGACAGTGAAAGACCGGGAAGTATTTCAATATAGTTGTCTATTTAAATTCTCCTTTCCCTCTCTTTCATGCCTTTCTCCTCTCTTCTCCCCTCTCTTGGAGGAATAGCCGGATGGTCTAGAAAATGTGCAGTAGTTCAGAATCCAGTTGAAGTTCTTTTTTGTTGCTGTTGGGGTTTTGGCCAATGGGTGGTGGGTACATGGCTGGAGATATGAAGGACTTTGGAAGAGTTAAAGAACAAACTAAGAATCACGGTCCAAGGTCAGACAGTGGGGTAACCCTCAGAGATAAAACACATCCTTGACACCGTGATAGCTACTGGTACAAAATGAGGTTAGCACAGAAGATGACATAATTAACCACATTAATCTCATGAAGAGATTTTATGGTATAGTGGTTTATAGTAGGTGACTTTGTAGTAAGCTGACTTCTTTCACATAATCTAATGTTGTTAAGTGTTATCTATGTCGTAGCATTTATCAACACTGAAGTATTTTTTATCACCGAATAATAATCCTTTGTTTAGATAGCCACATTTTTTTATTCATAAGGTGATGGACATGAGGTTGGTTCCACTCTTTAACTCTGAAGAGTAATGCTATTACAGCACACCTTGCAGGTCAGAGACTAAGGTGCAGGCAACGTAATGCCCAAGGACCTGCTTTTGAGACCTAGGACAGAGACCTAAAAAAAGAAGAAGGCAAGCCCTGGTGGCCTGGTGTTTTAGTGCACCAAGCATAGGCCACACATTCCAAGGTCATAGGTTCAGAGGCTGGGGTGGAGGTTAAGGGGGAACACCCGGGATGAAGAACTAAAAACATAAAATAAACAAAGTGCTGTTTCCTCCTCTCCCTACCTGCCTGCCCGCTGGCTTTCATTCCTGCTTGTACCTCTCCTTTCAGGAGAGGAAGAGGAAGAGGACAAGGATGAAGAAGACTGCTGCTATGAACATTTGTGACGGTTAATTTTATGTGTCAACTTCACTGAGTTAAGGGATGCTCAGGTATTGGTAAAACTTGATTTCTGGGTTTTTGTGAGGACGTCAGACTGAATGAAGATGTTCTCACCAATGCAGGTAAGTTTCGAGGAAGGGTGAACTCTCTGCTTGAGCTGAGATGTCCATTTTCTCTCTCTCTATTTTTCTTTTAATTTGCCATTTCAAAAAAATTAAATGTTAGATTCTCTCTAAATCCAGGGTATCCCTCAACTTTCTGATGATAAGAATCATTTAGGGATTCTTCCAATAATATACATTGCAATGCATCCCATGCTGTCCTACGAAATTAGGACCCAGAGCCTATGGCCTGGGAAGCCATGTGTTGAATAAGTCCCCTCAAGTGATTCTGGATAAGGGAAGTTTGGAAAAGATTGAGCCTACCCCAGCATTCTAAGGATAACAATGCTGAAGTCCAGAGGACTTGAATAACTTACCAGGGAGACCTCTGGGTCTGTGTTTCCACAAGCACAGGCTGCTTCTGGAAGAACTGTGCTTTTCTTGGGGAGGGGACACAGAACATTAGGAATCTAAGAGGCAAAAGAAGCTATTTTTTTCCATATTTATCCTTTTTTGTTGTGGTTAGAAAAAAGTATCCTCTGTATAAGATGAATCAATTATTCATTTAAAAACTTAGCTCTGGGGATGCCCTTTGTGGCTCAGGCGGCTGGGACGTTGGTATGCAAACCACAGTAAAGCCCAAGGACCCAGGTTCATGACCCAGGCCTGGGGTGAAAAACCCAAATAAATACATAAAGATGCGTCTTCCTTGCTTCCTTAAAAATTCTTCTTCATCATCTCTTTTCCTTCCTTTTAAAAAAAAAGAACAATTGAAAAAACTGGTTCTAAGTACATCTGGTTTGCGTGCATCTTGGAAGCAGTCATTTGTAACCTGACTTCCTCCACTCCCACCTACCCCAGTCTGCTTTCTAACTTGTCAGACAGCCCCCTCATTTTCCTTGTCTCTGCCTCCTTCTGACTCCACCTGTGCAGTCAGCCCCCGCCTCCAGCAGCCTCAGCCGGACTAGAGGTTGGGAGCATGGGCATAACCCCTTCTTTGCCTGCAGGGCCTTGCAGAGTCTTCCTTACTCTGAGATGCAGTGGGAGTCCCCGAGCCCCAGAAACCACTTTGGCTTGATTCAGACAGGCCTTTCTGGCAGCCCTTACCAACACGCCCCTGTGCAGCACTCAATCTTGGGAGAACTCTGTGCTGAGGGGGCCACATGCCCACCTTTCCAGCTTCACATTGCCACATCTCAAAGCTATGTAAGCAAGATTCAGTGCAGGAGCACGACCTGATGGCCTAGTGGCTTAGCATCCCAGTGCAGTCCACATATATCCCCGACTCCCTAGCTCGAGATCCAGGGCTGGGGCTAACAACCAAGATGAACAACTAAGCAAAAATAAATAAACAAATAAATTCTTCCTCCTGTTTCTTCCTCCCTGCCTGCCTACTTGCCTTCATTCCTGTCTGCACCTTTCCTTAAAAAAAAAAAATGTAGTGCAAGAAGGGGTTAGGCAATTACATTGCAATGTCACCACATCAGAGTGCGGAGCCAGTGGCACTGTCAGAACTGCAGGGGGAGCAGCCATTGTTTCAGCCGATGTGGAAAACTATCTGACAATAGCTATTAAAACTCAGCAAATGCATCCTTGTGATCCAGAAATACTGCTCTTAGGCAGGTCTACAGAAGTGTGTGTGTGTGTGTGTGTGTGTGTGTGTGTGTGTTTACTAAAAATATGTGGACAAGCAAAATTATAGGAGCAGCTATTCCTGTAGTTCAAACTGGAAACTACCCACATGTTCATCAATAGTCAAATGGGTACAACGTTCTATTACAGTCATACAATAGAATGTTAGCAGCAATGAGAATGAATGAGCTACTGCAGTAGACAACAGCACGGAAGGTTCTTACAAATAGAACATCGAGGGGGCTGTGGGTGAAGCCAGGAATAAATAAATAGAGAAAATAGGAAGTCATTTAGGTGAACTATTCCTCTTTCTTCCCCCCTACCCGCTTTATTCAGCTATAATTGAGATATAACATTGTGTAAATTTAAAGGAGCGCAGCTTGGTGATTTGATAGATATTGTGATTGATAAATATCGTGAAATAAATTGCCACAATAACTTTAGTTGACACACTGATCACCTCATGTAATCATAATCACATGAGTGATGTGTTCACTTGTCTGCATGTGTATTTAATTTACTTCAATGGGAAGTTTACTTAAGAAATAGTTTCCACGGGCATAGAATGAGGTCCGCCAGGTGAAGAGTGAACCTGTACACCTAAAATTTACATGGCTCTGTAAAACAATGTTATCTTAATAAAAATATGTATTTAAAAAACTAGTCCCCATAAGAGTTTCTTAGCTTATCAATCCAAATGCCTCTTTGCAACAGATGTGTAACATCTTCTGTCCTCTTCTGACATGCAAGTTGTAGGTCAGTCTACATATTATATGTCTAGTTTAACATTTTTCTTTTTAAAATAAAATTTCAACTCTGTAATTAAAAAATCGGCATAGTGCCTCGGTAGAACTATAAAGAAAAACAGAGAGGGAAAAACTATATAATACAAGCATATGTATTTCAGCAAATTAGAGTTTGATGACAACCACTGTGTCAGACATCGGTGGGGCACACCGGGCGCTCACACCTAGTATGAAAACCTCCATGAATGTGACAGTTGATGCTGCAGATGGCATCAGGTAATGTACTAGCTAATTACAGGGACATCGCCATGTGGCTTTCTGAAGCGGTAAGCAATCTGTGCTAGTCTTACACAGGACACCAACAGCCCTCCTTCCCTTTATGCAGTTGTAGTACTTCTTGCCAGTCTAAAGGATATAAAAGCTGAGTGACAGGCCTTGTATTTATATTTCAGAGCAACTTAGATTCTATGCTGAGATTATTATAGACATATTTTATGTGGACCTGGGTGTCCAGTCTGATATTACAAAGTCAAAACGGTGATGTCCCTTATCATGTAAGACTGTCCTGTACATTATAAGATGTCTGACATCGGTGGCCCCTGAACATTCTATGCCAGTTCAATGCCAGCAGGGTCACTGTGAGTCACAGATCTCCAGAATTCCTAATGGGCCAGTGCCACCTTGGTCAAGAACCATGATGCAGTTCCAGGCTACAAGACATTAATGTTCTCACTCGTGAAACCCCTGAAGATCTACATGCAGTAATGTGATGGGCACAACCATTTGAATAAGCTCTCAGGACTTCAAGTCTTCTCTACTCATTGCACAGCAGATCTGTCAAAAAAAAGGTGTTTTTTTTTTTTTTAAAGAAAGGTGCAGGCAGGATGAAGGGGAATAGGCAGGCAGGCAGCAAGAGAGAAGAGGAAGAAGTATTTTACTTTTTTCAGTTGTTCACACTGGATATTTCCACCTGGGCCCAAGACTCAAACCCAGGGGTATGTGGCTTGCTCCTTTGGAGGCGATTAACCTAGCCGCTGCTCCACCAGCTATACGAGGTCCGCCCAGAATTAGGCTCCCTGGAATCCCAGCTGAATGAATTAATGTCCCGTGATTGGTGCCTGCGGTTAAGGGTTCATCAGAGGAGGTGGGTAATGTTCTTAGATAAGTAGGTAAAAATTTGCCTGTAATTTCAAGTTATATTCCTGCCTCTTCCCTGAGATTCACACTCCCATTATAAATAAGACTTCAGATGTTCCAGACCAGAGGGCCCCCTTGAATTGTCAGTCTGTATAATCAGGAGTGTCATGAATCCATACTGGATATTCTTGCCTGCAAAATACTGAAGGCCTTGTACCTTATCTTTTGTCATGAAGTATAGCTAAAATTCAAGTGATTATTAAATGTCAACATATACACACACACAAGCACACCCCGATCCTGTGCAAGCACTTCAAAGCAATCATTTTATTCTCATAGCAACCCTAGAAAGTAGGCACTACTATTTTTCCTAAATGTTTGCTGGGTATGGATACTGAGACACAAAGAGATTAATTAACATCCCAAAGTCACATAGTTAATAAGTTTAAGAGCCAGGATTTGAACTTAGTCATCTGATTCCAAAGATGGAGCTCCTAACCATTATGGTGTTCTGTCCCCAGTGGAACACCTTTTGCCAAGAATCTGTACCCTGGGCATAGAGAAATGGTACAGCCTTCCTTTGGCTAAATGTCTTTTGGAATTCAGCCTGCCTGGGGACAGTTCTGGTGGCCTCATGTATCAGTGAGATTACATTCAATTTCAAGTAACAGAAAGTTGACTACTAAGCCTGAACAATAAGACCTTTATTGCTTACTCAATTCAAAGTTCCAGAGTTAGCTAAACAACTCAATATTATCATTAAGCATTCTTGGCCTCACCATTATCAGGGTATTAGCTGTTCCTCCTCATCTATGTTATCTCCTGGTCACAAGATATCAGCTGCAGCTCCAACTACAGAAGAAAAAGGAAGGGGTGGAGGAAACAGAATTCTTTATGGTTATTTTTCTTGTGCATTTCATTGGCAATAAGACTGATATGTCCATCCTTAAACTCTTTTGGAAAGAGAATGATTTCTTTAAACAAATCATTACTCATCCCCTTGGGTTCTTGGCCAGGGGTTTCTACCAATTACAAAATAAGGGTTCTGTTAGGAAAAAAAGGAGTGTAATGGTCTGGTCACACTACCATACAAAAAAATAAACTGAGTGACAAACTACAGAAAACTATTTATCACAGCTCAAGAGGCTAGAAAGTCCAAGATGAAGGTCCAGGAGGGTTGTTTCTTTATTTTTTTTCTTTTTAAGGAAAGGTACAGGCAGGAATGAAAGTCAGCAGGCAAGCAGGCAGAAAGAAAGGAGGAAGAAGCACCCTATTCGTTTTTACTTAGTTGTATATCTTGGTTGTTCTATCCAGTCCGGGGCACGAACCTGGGTCCATGGCATGTATATGACCTTGCACTCTCAGCCAAGGTAGTTGACCAAACCACTGCTTCATCAGGGTATGCCAGCCTTCAGTTTCTGATGAGAGCTTTCTCCCCATTTGGAGATGGCGGCCATCTTGCTGTGTGCTCTCACGACCTTTCCTTGGAGAATGAGTTTTGAGAGGAGGAGTTGTCTGGGAAAGAGCTTTCTGAATAAGAACTTTCTGTATAATTCTATCATGAGACCCTCACTCTCATGACTCACCTGGCCCTAATTACATCCCAAAGGCCTCATACCCAATACCTCACACATTGGAGTTTAAGGTTTCAACATATGAATTTTGGAAGGACACAAACACTTAGTTCATAATGTGGTCAAGTAGGTAATACACACTATCTGCCATTTTTTCTCTCTAGGATGATTAGGTAGCTCCAGCATGGGTAGCAGCCTGGGGATTATGTTGCACAGGACCCCAGATGTGAGTATAGTACTCCCAGTATCAGTGAAATCGTATCTATCTAGCTACTCAGACCTGATACATTTTCACGCATTCTTCCTTCCAGACCTCCAGAATTTGATAGCCTCTGTCCACAGAGGGTGTCCTGGATAATCTCAGCCACCATGGGGGCAGAGTGCATTAGGACACTGCTTCTATCACAACAAGGCCTGGTTTATACCAAAGAGTTTGGAATCTATGAAAATGTACAAATTCTCTTGGCAGTTTCCTGAATGCCCCATGCGCACAGACTTTGCCTGTGCCCAGTGCCTCTGTAATGAACAGTTTCATGGCTGTCCATGTTGGCCAATTTCTATGCAAGGCCTAGGGATGGGCATTTCTAGTCTCCTGCATAAAGGAAATAAGTATGACATTAAGTTTTCACCAGTAATCATGATTACTCCTGTGCTATCTCCAAAGCCCTTCCTTTCCACCACCACCTTTATCCGGGAGAGCTAGACTTGTCTCATCCACTTTTCTAAGGTATGAAAATGGGGATCTTTGGCGCACCCTGGTGGAGCAGCAGTTAGGTCAATTGTTTCTGAAGGACCCAGGACACATACTCCTGGTCCCAGGTTCAGGGGGAAACGACCAGTGTGAACAGCTAAAAAATGGAAATAAAATGAAAGGCTTCTTGCTCCTCTCTTCTCCTGCCTGCCTATTCCCCTTCATTTCCGCCTGCACCTTTAAAAAAATAAATAAATAAAAATAAAAATGAGGATCTTTGATTGCAAGCAAAAGAAGTCAACTCTAGTTGATGCAATTAATAGGGGACTTCTAGAGGCTCTGGAAAGCTCATAAACTTAGTAGAAAGCCTGGAGAATCAGAGTTGAAATTGAGCAGGAAAAAAGTCAGCTCTGAAAGGTAAGGAAGCATTAGCCGGAGGAACAATCTGGACACATACCATTGCCTAATGAATGAAAGCCAACTATTTTCAATTTTCTGCAAAACATGTGAAGTAGAGTCAGGATCAACTCCAGATGCACTGAAAATTTCATGTGAAAGGAAAATCAATGAAGCCTTTAGGAGGAAACAGAGGGGAGCCCCTTTGGGTTAGAGAGGATGAGGTGGGATGTCAACAGAAGTCAGGCTCATGTTGGGAAAGACGCCCGGGCTAGACCAGGCATGGGACTGGGAGGCAGAGCCCAGAGGCTGGATGGTGGAGTTACCTGTGACTTTGGGGCTCATGAAACTTAAGCACAGAAAATACTAAGCCCATGTACGCTGACTCATGCCAGAGTCCCTCTGTGATGGGTCATGTGTTCCCAAGCACCTCCTTTCTTGATCAGAGTCTGCTGGGAAAGGGCCTAAGGGCCCACAGCTGAGCAGGGAACGGAAAGGACTCAAGCATTTCTTCTTCCAATGAAGATGCTCAGTTAATGGGGGTAAGGAATGAAAACCAACCTGGGGCTTAGCAGTGTGCAAACCCTGGGTTCCCAGGAAGCTCTCCGAGACAGTGCAGTCCAAGGCTTGAGGTCCAGAGGCAGAAATTCAGGGACACTGGAAACAGAAACCTTGTACTTTTTTCTGTTGTTAGGAAGAGGGAAGGAAGGAAGAGAAAGAAGTATATTTATTTATTTAGGTCCCCCACCCCACTGCAACACGTCTCTCCAGTTTGGTTAGAGTCCTTGGGCTTTTCATGGTCCACATCCCAGCTTTCCCAGCCTCCTTTTGGCACTGCTTTGCATGTTTTAATAAGAAATAACTACCACTGTGCCAGGCTTGTCCTGAGCACTTTCCATGTGTCATTTTGTTTAATAATAATTCTGTCTTGTAAGTAGCTGTTACTCTTCTCACTTTATAGATGGGAAGAAAGGATCAGAAAAAGTTTAAGTCACTGGCCCTAGGTCACACAGCTATTTAGAGAGGCAGAGTTGGGGTTTAAATATTGGTAATATGGCTCCAGAGATACTTGAACACTGTACCCTACAGCCTTTCTCATGTCAGTCAGGCAGCAGAACAGAGACCACAAAGCAGACTCCTTGAGGGAGGACTGGCAACTAGAATGCCTCAGAAGTTAAAGAGAGAAGGATACAGATGCATTCCAATATGAGAACTCAAGAGCCAAAAGAGGCAGAGAGCTGAAGGCAATGTCAAGAGTCCAGAGGTGAGCATGTGGCCCTTCTGAGGTGGGCTTTGGCACAACCTTTGTTACCTTGCACCTCCCTTCCGGAGGGCTTTCAAATGTAATTCTTAAGGGTGCGTGGAGGACCTCTGACACCAGGTTGCTGATGAGAATCTTGGGGTCCTTCAGAATCCCATAAGGGAACTAGCCCAGCAAATCCTCTAGCTCTGAGCCATTTTGCATACACATGGAATGTCTTGGACACCAGCCTCTTCTCTTGGTAAGGGGAGGCACTGATCTGCATTGCCTATAGGACTGTGTACACACTCCTCATTCCAGCTTCCAAAATCCTGTATAACTCAGCCCCGAGACTAAGTCCAATCTCCCCACTGAGCCCCACATCACAGATTCAAAGTCTATACATTTCCACTTTGCTTTTCTGGCAGACTTTTCCCTTTTACTTTAACCATTTAAATGCCCCCAATTGTTCAAGGTCTAGTGCAAATTTCATCATTTCTACTTAGCCTTCCGTGTTAGAGTTCCAATGAAACAGGACCAATAAAATATAGCAATCATATATGTATATATTTAAAATCAAATAAGTCTCTTATCTATACCTATAGATGAATGTATGTAAAAGGATTTATTATGAGGAATTGGCTTATGATATCATGAAGGGTAAGATGTCTAAGATCCGCAGGCAGCAAGCTGGAGGCCCCGGGGAGAGTCAATGTGTAGTTCTAGGTCAAGTTCAAAGGTCTAGAAACCACCAGAGCTGATGTATAAGTTCTAGTCCCAGAGCCAGTAGGCTCAAGACCCAAGAAGAGTCAGTGTTTCAGTTTGAGCCCCAAAGCTATACAAGACTAATATCCCAGCTCAAGCAAACAGGTAACAGTATCCCCGCTGAAACAATGAGATAAAAATAGCTACCTTTTACTATTCAGGCCTTTAACTGATTGGATGAGGCCCACCCATCTCTGATCTGCTTTACTCACTTTACTGATTCTAATGCTAATCTCATCTAAAAACACTCACAAATACACCCAAAATAGGGTTTGGCCAAATGCCTGGGTACCTGGTCAAGTTGACTTATAAAATTAATTTAAAATTTGAACTCTGTCCTCCAAGACCCAAATTGTTATTTGTGGTTACTCCTGAGGGGCTGGGATTTAGGAGTGAAAAGAAGAACTTTCCCTAATCATTGCTGTTCACAAAAAGAGTTAAAAGCAGTGGAACTTTGAGTAAAGTGTGTATTTTTTGTGCCTTTCTGTTTTTTCTGTGCTTTTTCAATATTATTAAATACTAATATTATTAATATTAAAATTAATATTAAAATTAATAATCTATTTTCAATTACTGGTTATAGAAAATGCAGCACACAGGAACATATTTAATAAACCACATGACTCAATAAGCAAGATTCAGGACTATTAGAAACTATACACAGTAAATAATTTGGTTTCTTCAACAGATAAATTGTGTTAGAAGAAGAAGTGAAGGGAAACCTATGATTAAAAGAAATTTTTACCAATTACCCCCTCCCTGTGGCTCAGGCAGCTGAGGCACAGACTGTGAAAACCATGGACTGGGGTTTAAGAACCATGGGTGGGGGATGGGAGGAAAATAAAACAAAAGAGATCAAAAAATGTAATTCACTTATAATGTGTGGCATTTAGTTGAATTCCATAAAAACAAAACAAAACAAATCAACAACAACAAAACAGAAACAAAAACAGACTTCACAAAGTGAAAAAAGAAAAATCCATAACATTTATCAGATAACTGGGAATTATAGTGATGGGACATCCCGATTCAGGGATTTAGAAAAGTGTAATATGTGTTGTGGTTATGTTTTAGGAACATCTTTTAAAGAAACATAATCAAATATTTTAGGGATGTTATGATTGATGTTATAATTAAGTGATACTTGCTGAGATTTACTTCAAAAAAAAGTTGGAGAGGAAAAGTGGATAAGGGTGCAGATGTGGCAAGATTATCATAGAAAGCTTTGAAGATTAGGTGATAGATACATAGAGGCCTATTTTTGTATAAATTGGAATTTCTTCCTAAATAAAAAGATTTAACTATGATAGGGCCAGCACAATTTAATTATAGGTGATTATTTCTACCCCAGCAACTGTGAAAGACTTATTTAAAAAACAGAGATCTATTAAAAAAATAGTTGAAAATTTCAAATGTTAAGAAATTATCATCCCCATTTTTCTCCCCCCATGTAACATAATTAACATCCTGGCTGCAGAACTTACGAGAAAACACATACAACTTAAAGAAAACTGTCAACTCATTCCTGGTTTTTGGTTACAATTTGATCCTAACTTGGCCATATTCCTTCAGGTCCAGAGCTGAGGCCTCAGTAGAGACCTTCCCTGTAACAGAGACACAAGTCAGATACCAGGAGTTAACCTCAAAACCTGGAGGGGTCCCCAAGATGATTGCTTTGCAGTCCCTGTCCTCTAAACATGGATCCATCATTATATCCAAATGGAGAGCCATTCACATGTCTAAGGAGTCTTCCAAATTAGGTTCCAGATGTACTGGACCCCCAACTTCTTTCTCTCAATACACTTCCTCCCTCGGGAATTCATCCCACTGTTTCACACCTTCAAACTCATCCAAAAGCTGATGACTCCAAGTTCTATCTCCAGCTTTCCTGTACTCTTTTGTGACTGCCTACTTGCATATCCAGCTGTCTTCACTACATTCTCATCTAAACAGAGGGCAACCTCAAGTTCCTATGTGTAAAACAGTTACCATGTGTAAAATGGGTTGGTGTGTTTCCTCAAGAACCTACCCCCATCTTGTTCTGCCCATCTCAGAAGCCATCCTTGATTCTGTTCCCTTTGTTCTCTTTGCCTGACCACTTGTCTTCATTTCTGCTACTTCTTTCCTCTAAAAAAAGAAAGATATGAATCAGATCAAAAACAGAGCCCTCCTCTGTTTAATTCTCTAGTGACTTCCTTTTCCACTTATAATAAAATTCAAATTTATGACACGGCTGACATGTAAGGAGAAATCTATATGACTCCTCTACGACCTGGCCCCTGACGATTTCCCACTTTTCTTGCCTCATTCTCCTCTAGCATTAACCACCGGAATTCATGATGGTCTTTGAATGTTTGCTCACCAGCCTCAGCTTCTTTATACCTATTCTTCCTATTCTAGATTGTTCTTCCTTAAAACTTCTTGTAGATTGTTCTCTCCCTTGGTTTGGGTGTCTAGTTCTCAGAAATGCCTTTCTGTCTTATGTAAAAGAGCCCTAATTCTTTCAACCACCATACCCTGTTTTCTTTTTAATAGCATGTATCACTAGTTCAAATTACATATATCTATTCTTTTCAGGGAATGACTTTTGGAATGACAGGAGAGCTGTGTGGTGACACTAGGAATATGCCAAAGGAGGGGGCTGGCTTAGTCAGGTTTTACTGAAATGATTCTGTTTAAGTCAACCAACCAATAAGTGAACTCACCCATGCAAATTTTAGTGGCTTATAACAGCATCAACCCCTCGTTTATGTCACTCACTGCAGGTCTCGAGTTCAGCTGGTGTAGTTCTTCTGCAGGTTGGGGATCTGGCCAAGTCAGCTGCACACATCTCTCATGCTGGGACCAGTGGCTTTCCATGCCGATGACAGGTTTAAGAAGTCAAGTCAAATTGTGCTAATATATTTAAAACCTCTGTTCAAGTGACGTTCAGAAATATTCCTTGACAAACAAATCACATCATGGAACCCAACATCAATGGGGCATGAAGGGCAGGGGGTGGGTGTGGGGGAATAACCAAGACAAACAGCTAAATAAAATAAGTAAATGTTTTCTTCTCTCTCTTCCTGCTTGCTTGCCTACTCCCCTTCATTCTTGCCTGCAGCTTTAGAAACAAAAAAGCAACTCCTGAGATTCTGACAAGAGAATGGTGGCTACAGAGGGGAAGGGGAGTGGGGTGGGTACAATAGGGGGCTTAGTGGTGGACAGAAACTATACTTTCACTGGTGATCATAATGTAGCATAAACAGAGGTCGACAAAGAAAGCTCTACACCTGAAACTTAAAAAATAAAAAAGACATCAAATAAAATAATGACTTCTTATACACAGGGCCTGAAACACACTGAATATACTGCAGCCAGAGACCCTACAAAGTCACATGGCAAAGGCTGTGCATGTTTCTTTCTATTGCAAGAGGGAGTAAGGGAGCAGAAACCCAGCCTCCCACAGGACCCATCAACCTTGTTTGGAGGCACAAGTGAGTTACCATGGAGACACCTTGAGTGAGAACAGTGAAATCTCAGCGGTGATGGCATGCTGTGGAAGGTTGTTCCTTTGTTACTGTCACTTTGACACATATTTCTTGATTTATACCCTCTAGGCTAAAATTTGAACCTCCTTGATTTTTACCCCCAGGCTAAATAAGAGTCTGTGAAAGCTCAGATTAAAGGACCATGAACTCCTGTCTCTGGCAGGAAACAACAAAGCTGAGAATTTGAGGATACAGAGCGTCCAACTTGTAAGAGGGCTACACGCCTGTAGTTAAACGCAGCACGCAGGCCAGGCATGGGGAAAGAAAACGTGAAGGTCTTTTTCAGATTTGTTTAAAAAGACAAGTAAGGCGTGTCCTGGTGGCCTTGTGGTTAAGGTCACCAGACGTAGTCCACATACATCCCAAGGACCCAGGTTTGAGACTGGGGCTGGGGGAACAACCAGGATGAACAAGTAAATAAAATGAATGTTTCTCCCTCCTCTCTCTTCTTGCCTGTCTGCCTGCTTGTCTTCATTCCTCCCTGTATCTTTCCCTTTGGGGGCTGGAGGTGTATATCAAAGGAGCCTAAAGATAAGTTCATCTTTTCTTAAAGACTTAGAATATGCCTGTTTGTTACTAAGCATCCATTGTTTCCCCTCTTCTATTTATCGGTGTTATTCCTTGTATTCAGCTTCCACTTCCTTTTGCTATAGAAAAACGGTCTCAATTTCGTTTCTTGCCTCCAGTCTATGGTAGAAGAAGAAACTGATGGTCAAGTTTTATTAGATTGTAGGTTAAGCAAGGAGCAAGGAGCATCAGTATTTGACAAGGATGGTATTTTAAATCGACAGGGAACACGTGGAAAATTCATCATGCATTAAAAAAAAAAAAGACTTCCTTAATGCCATTGTAAGTTACAGATGGATTTTTATATTTATTTCAAAGAAAAACAACACAAGTATTTGAATAAAGTGTGGAAGAATAAAATATGGAAGAATCTTGAAACAGTGAAGACTTTTGAAACAAAACACAGAAGCAATTGTTTTTGAAATGTAAAATTTGGTGCATCTTTTTAGTTCAGGTGCCTGAGATGCCAGCTTGCGGACCATGTAAAGCCCAAGGACCTGGGTTCCTGACCCTGGGCAGGGGTGAAAAACCAAAATAAAGAAATAAAACAAAGATACTTCTTCCTTCCTTCCTTCTTTAAAATGTTTCTTCCTCTTCTTCCTTCCTTCCAACTTTCCCTTTGGGAAAAAAAGCAAGCTTTGACACTCTGATAAATATAAAATTTTCTATGCTACCAAAGACATATACATGGCAAGCAAAAGGCTGGAAAGAATAATGGTTACAAATATAGAGGTATTATATCCAAAGTGTATAAATAAAAAGTTTTTCCTCCTCTTTTCTTGTCTGCCTGTTTCTGCTCACCTTCCTTCCTACCTGCACCTTTCCTTTAAACAGCAAACTCCTGCATACCAATTCTGAATTCTAAAGCCACCTGGGAGAGTTCCTCATGTTTCTCTGGGTATCTCCCATGTATACATGAGGTATGTATCTTAATAAACTTCTCTTATTGTGTCTTTTATTCCAAGCTTCTCAGGTCAGAACTCAGAAGAAAAGGGGAATTTTTTTCCTTCCCTATAGTACTTACCCCCAAAGATGGAATTATTTGATTCAGGAAGATGGTATTAGAATCTTTTGTTGTTTGTTCGAAAATAAATGCTTTCAGAAACCCAAAACTCACTGATTTTTGTCTCTCTCCTTGGGACCTCGAACCCAGGGGTATTTGGCCTGTGCTCCTGAGGCGACTGACCCAGCCGCTGCCCCACCAGGGTGCGCCTGGCAGTTCTTTTTTTAATATTTGAGCAACTTCCATTCTGTTTCCCATAGTGGCTGAATCAATTTAAATTACCATCGGCAGTGCATAAGGGTTTCCTTTCCTTCACATCCTGCCTCATATGATAATCCCGTATCTTTTTGATGACAAGTGCCTTAACAGGTGTGAAGTGATAGCTCATTGTGATTTTGATTTGCATTTCCCTGATGACAAGTGGTACTGAGCATCTTTTAAGTACCAGTTGACTGTGTCTATGTCTTTGGAAAAATGGTTATTCAGTTTTTCTGCACATTTTTAATTGGATTGATTTTTCTGTTACAGAGTTTTATGAGTTCTATACATATTTTGAAGATTAACTCCTTATCAGATATATGATTTACAAATATTTTCACCTGTTAGGTATAGTACCTTTTCATTTTATAGATGCTTTTCCCTTTGTTGTGCAGAGCTTTTTAGTCCCACGTGTTATTTTATTTTGTTGCCCTTAATTTTGATGTCAAATACAGAAATCATTGCCAAGAAGATAGATGTTAATAGAATTACTGCCTATGTTTACTTTTAGGAGTTTTATGGTTCTAAGTCTTATATTTAAGTCTTCAATTCATTTTGAGTTGATTTTTTTGTATCATGTAAGATCGTGGTTAAGAATTTGCTGTCCAATTTTTCCAACACCATTTATTGAAAAGACCATTCTTGACTCTTTTGTTGTAAATTAATTGAGCGGACATGTGGGTTTATTTCTGGTCTATTTCCTTCCATTGATCTATGTGTTTATTTTGATTTCTATACCTTTCTGATACAGTTTGAAATCAGGGACTGTGAAGCATCCAGTCATAGTCTTCTTTCTCAAGATAACTGGTTATTTAGGGACTTTTTGTGACTACTTACGAATTTTAGAAACATTTGTTCTATTTCTGTAAAACTGCCATTGAAATTTTGATAGGCATTGAACTGAATCTGAAGACTGCTTTGGGTGACATGGACATTTTAACAGTGTTAATTTCCCTAATCCATGAACACATAATATCTTTCCATTTATTTCTGACTTCTTCAATTTCTTTCTTTAATGCTTTAGAGTTTTCCGTGCATGTTGATTCAAGTGATAGGATTTCATCTCTTCTAAGTACTGTGTAGTGTTCTGTTGTATGTATGCACCACATCTTCATATCCATTCATCTGATGTTGGGCCCTTAGGTGATTTCCAGTTCTTAGCTATTGTGAATAGGGCTGCAATAAACATGGGGTACATACATCTCTGCGGATGGGAGATTTTGTATCTTTTGGGTAGGTGCCCAGAAGTGGAATGACAGGATCAATTGGGATTTCCATCTTCAGTTTTTTGAGGAATCGTCAAACTGTTCTCCATAGGAGTTATACCAATTTGCACTCCCACCAACAGTGTAAAAGTGTTCCCTTTTCTCCACATCCTCACCAGCATTTGTTGTTTCCAGATTTTTGAAAAATAACCAGTCTTTTAGGTGCAAGGTGATAGCTCATTGTTTTAATTTGCATTTTCCTGATGACCAGCTAGTAGGAACATAATTTCATGTGCCTGTTGGCCACCTGTATATCCTCTTCAGAAAAGTGTCTCTCAATGTATAAGTCCTTAACCTTCTTGGTTACATTTATTCCTAGGTATTTTATTCTTTTTGGTGCAGTTGTAAATGTGATTGTTTTCTTAATTTCCTTTTTCTGATCATTTATTATTAGTGCATGGAAATGCAACAGAGCTTTGCATTTTGATTTTGCATACTGCAACTTTACTGAATAATTTATTAGTTTTAAAAGTATTTTTTTGGGTGGAGTCTTTAGGGTTTTCTCTGTATGACATTATATCATCTGCAGATAGTGAAGCTCTATTTCTTCCTTTCCAGTTTAGATTCTTATTTTTTTCTTCCTTGTCTAATTTCCCTGGCTAGAGCTGCCACTGTTTGGCAAAAGTATATATCCTTGTTTTGTTCCTGATCTTAGAGAGAAGCTTTTAGTCCTTCACTATTCAGTATATTGTTAACTGTGGGCTTTTAATATATAACATTTATTTTGATAGATATTATATATATTGTTTAAATATATTTTTATATTAAAGGAAAGCAATGAAGGCAAGTAAGCAGGCAGGGAGAGGAGAAAGAAGTTTCATTAATTTTTTTGTATTTAGTTGTTTATCTTAATTGTTCCTCCTGGCCCCAGGGTCTCAAACCTGGGTCTTTGGGATGTACGTGGATTAAGTCCAGTGGCCTTATCTGCTAGGCCATCACATCAGGGCATGACTGATAATATATTTTTGAAAATATAACCTTTGGAGAGTGACAGGGGACAATGTGATCAGGCATGTTTTTGATGGAAAAAAAGAATATGGAACATATATTTGCTTAGACAACATCAAGGATCAAGGTCTAAGAGTTAATTTAATAAATGGATCATCTTAATCCACATTGGCTAAGATATTTTGGTTTTCTGAGGTCAAAATATAAACTGTCCAAAAGACAGATGTATAGAAGAGTGGTAGTTGGATTTGAAGGAATAGATTTATTAAGGTAGAAGTCAGGAGTATTCTGATAAATGCCTGATATCTTCTCCTAAAGGGAAATAGTAAGCTGACCATGCCCCTGAAGATTTGAGGCCAAAAGGTTACAAGAACAAAAAGCTGGAAAGTGTTTTTGGGATTCTCCATTTCTTTGACCTCGTTAGATTCTAGATTATACTCTGGTCCTCCCCTATGAGAAGAGGACTGTTTTGCCTGATTGGTAAGTCATAAAGACATCTTAGCTCATTCCTTTGTCTACCATATTCCAAGGTGTCTGTTTAGAGGCATTCTAGCTTTGGAATACTTTGAAGTAAGCTCTAAAACCAGATGGATGCTCAGGATGGGGCGAAATATTAGCCAATCCTTCTAGATGTACCCTTAAGCCATATTTTCTAATCAGTGTGTTAATAACACATTTTGGTTTCTGCTTATCTTTGATTAATATGTGTGCTGTGTTATCTTCTTTCTTCACTGGCTCCATACTTAGGAAAAAGGAAGGAGTATTATTTTGGCTTTTTAAACTACCAAAACAATGGAATAATATGTAGCAGTTAAAAAGAACTAAATGGCTTCATATGTATGCACATTGAAAGATTTATTGATAAAATAATTTAATTAATTAAAATTATTAATTTAAATTAAAATTTTTAAATCGAGGCATGCTCTGGTGGAGTAGCGGTTAGGTCAGCTACTTCTGAAGGATTGCAGTTCCCGTACATCCCAAGGACCCAGGTACTTCTCAGGTCTAGGGCAGGGGTGTGGGGAGAGGTATGGTGAGGTGGAGGGGGGCAGTGAAAACAACCAATGTGAACAACTAAATAAAAATAAAATGCTGCTTCCGCCTCTCCTTGCCTGCCTGCCTACTTGCATTTATTCTTGCCTGCATCTTTCCTTAAATTCATTCATTCATTCAAAAATCAAGCTGCAGAAGAAGATAGACACATAGAATCCTTAAAAAAAAAAAAATCCACTGGGCATGCCCTGGTGACCTAGTCTTCTAGTATACCCCTGGGAGCTGTCCCACATACATCCCAAGGTACAGGAGCATATAACTAAGATGAACAACTAAATAGAAATACATGAGTATTTCTTCCTCCTCTCTCTTCCTGCCTGTCTACTCACCGTCATTCCTGCCTGCACCTTTCCTTAATAGAAAAAAAAAAAAAAAAAGGCTGCCATTAAAAAAAATCCTACAGTCTCACAAAACTCTAATCCTTTATCTGCTTGGATCCATGTAAATACATATATTTATAGAAAGTTCTAGAAGGATGTGTCAAACTGATAATGGTTTCCGTATATTATATTTGTTTTTGCTTGCATGTATCTATTCATTTTTGCTTTGTTTTAAACAATAAAATGTGTCTGTGTAATTTATATTTAGAAATGAAGAAAATCTTGTGTATGAATAGTGTCTGACTAGAAATCAGTCCATGTTGAAAGCTCAGAGAGGCCTATTTCTATAACTCCTCGTTAGGAATTGTGAGATTTTCCCTAACTAGGGTGTGGGAATGAAGTGGACCTGGGAGGCAGATGGGACCCAGGGGCCACAAGGTGAAGGCGAGTTCTGTTCCTGGGAGCAGATTCTGGGTCCACAATGAAGGTGAGTGCTGGGTTGGAAGAGCAGACATCACAAGGGTAGGGTGTCATCAGGCAGAACCGGAACTGAAGTGTGGTATTGAAAGGCCAGGCTGAATTTGGGGCCTGACTTGTATTGCGTGCTTTCTGTGACATGCACTGATGAACCCATTGGCTCAATGTATACAGATGGGCTGGGCCACAACTGTGCTTTTAAGGATTACTGAATGATGTGTTGATGAAACATCAAAATGTCTGAGGTGTGTAGAATCTGTGTGAGGATGCCACCAGACCTATGATCTCATTAACTATCAAACAATACTGATGCACCTTTGAGGAGACCTCTGTACCTGCAGACCCGTCCCTGTAAAAGTGGCAGGTGGCAAGTGGTGAAATCCAAGATAGAAATGGATTTTCTTCTCCCCGCCCTGGTAAATTATAGTTTACCTTGTAGCCACCAGGGGGCGCACGGATTTCGTTCAGAGACCTGGCTAGGCACTGGGAGGAGCCAGGCAGGATAATTACTTCCAGGTGTCGGGACTCTGCAGCCCCTTCAATGGAACTCTGAACCCTTCAATTGACGAAGTGGATTTTTGAATACTGATTCTGCCCTATGGCTACATGTTCTGAACCCGGTTTATAGCAGCACTGTTATTAACGAATTGCACTTAACTGTTTGATTGCCCCGACTTGCATTTGAAAACCCTTGGAGATGGTTGCTTTGTTTTCCGTTCCTCATTCGGTGTTTATTTTTAGGCTGAGGGGTTGGACCCCTGCAAAAATGGCAACAATTGAGTGGGAGAGGAGGCGATCATCTGTCCTCACTTTTGTCATCAAGAACGAAATTACAAAAGGACCCATCCCCTTGTAAACGGAAAGAAAAGACAACAAAACAAAACAAATTCCTAGATGCAATATTCCATCTTTTATTTATCTATTTGGTTTGTTTTGTTTGAAGATTCTGAGCAGATGGCCCAGCTACATCAACAGCAAAATGAAGTCAGCAGAGCTTGCTGGAGTTTAGGGAGGGCGGACTGTGCTAAGTGCTCGCGCACCTCCCTGGGGCACTATATCTCCAAGCAGGTCTGCCTTACCACCCGGGGGAGGCGTGCTTGTAAAAATGCAACTTTCTGGAGTGAAGTAAGAGGAGAGATGTGGCACTCAGGGTTATTTCTGTACCGGGCTTCAAAGTCTTTACCTCCATACAAAGATCACATGCTTCAGGAGTCTGTTCTCTGGAAAACAAAATGGTGGCAGCAGGTCTGAGGATGAACAGGAAAGGCTACAGGCTTATGGGCACTGGTCCTGGGTGCCATCTGGAAAGAGAACAGTGATTATCGGGCAACTCTGGTAGCTGCTCTGAAGCATCCTTCAATACTTCTCTGCTGCTCAGAAGTATCCAGGAATCCCAGTCACAGTATCCAACCAAATAATGGTAGCATCTGCAGACCACCTGTGAAAAAACTCCTCCTGCCCCCAAGCATTTTCCTTGCAGCAGGAAATCTCATTTAATTGCACTTCCTGGAATTTCACCAACTATAGCTTCATTTGTGTGGGATTTTTGTTTTGTTTTCAAATCGTCTTTTCACATGCAAATTCCCCGGGGGGAAATGAAGCTTCTATTCACACATTGGCAGGAATTGGCTTATTACCTACCTCCTCACCATAGTTGTGATTTCTAACGTGAGGAGGAAACAGACATTTTTATTGACTTGAGAGGAAGCAATTTTAGAGTCTAGGAAACTTGAGTGAAGGGTGGAGGAATGAGAATGGAACATTGACTCCAGGGCCATTCTAAGCAGGAAAAGTCTATGAGTTGCTTCTGGCCTGGGAGGACTTCAAGCTTTTGGAGTCCTTGGGGCGGGAAGAAATAAGAAATAGTAGGCATAGCAGGAACAAATCATTGTAAACTCCAGAACGGAAGATAGAACTTTTCCTTCTGTTTCTATGTCACCCTGGTTTCTAGAGCTCACTCCCTGAGGGAGAGCTGGGAGTAAGGTAGAAGATATGTCAGAATCTTCCCCAATATCCCTGTCCCTGAGGGCTGAGGAGACTGAGGTCCATCTCCATTATGGGCCACCCATTCCTCATGGGTTGAGGGCTGCTTCTGGAAGTATCCATGCTACAGCAATTAAAGACTGTGTCAAGTGCAGCCAAGCAGCCTCCTGCAGCCAGAAAAGCGCCTTCAGGTGGAGCTGTGGGTGCTGGCAGTAAGTGGTCCTCCAAATGCAGAGTGAGTGCCAAGGGAAGATGGGAGGCAGCTGGCACTCCCGTTTACTCTCCTCTCCTCTACCATGCTCCCCACTGTGAAATCAGCCTCTCCTTTAAAAGGGAACCAGCTTGACTTCAATTACAGTCAAACAGCTCCACCCCTGTGTTATAACCCCCCCCACTCCAAAATGCCCCTGAAACCAATAAAAGAACTACTTAGAAGTTCTGTGTTTTCAGTTCCATTCAGGTCACTGCCCTTACCGGGACAAGCTATATAATAAATATGACCTCACGCAAAATAAAAATGCAGGGACCCTTGTTTTTTTTTAAATCACTAAGACTTTCAAGTGGGTCACAGCAGAACATTTATTAAGCACTGGTTCCTCCTATGCTCTTGGGCCAGTGTAAGGTTTTTCTGGGCTCCGCGAGGAGAAAAGTTCAATCAGACAAAAAGCAGAATAGTCAGGGCTTTATTGGACTTTGCGCACCCGGGCGAAACTCCCAAGTCCGCAGAGGGCCGGGAAGTCGCGCGCAGAACAAAGGGGGACCGGCTTTTTAAGCAGAGGAATTTCGCGGGCTTCCCAAATCCCGATTGGGGATTGGCCCTGTGAATCCAGGTGTGGGGGTCGCATCCCTTATTCTGATGTCATCCACCTTTTTCCAGGGCTTGGCCGCTGGGCATGCCCGCGATCCCTGCCCGCTGTCCCGTCTTTCTGAGCCAGCCTAACAGCCAGGCCGTAGAGTTATATAACACTCTGTAAGTTCCAGGGTTCCTTAGAAAGTCTGTTAGTTCAAGGTCAAAGTTTCCAACTTAGTTTTTATTTTCCTTCTCTTGCTTTCTTTCTGGGTTTTATTCGATATCTGATTCCTGACACTGAAAAGTCAAGAAAATGAGAACTCTCTCAGAAGTGAACCTGCTTTTTGTTTTTGATCCAAAATGGCCCATTCTTAGATTAGCAGAGCTTCATGCTAGATAATTGCCGAAGGTCATACAGCATGGATAACTTCCCCTTTTTTATTGAGGTAACATTGATTTGCAAAATAATATAAGTTTAGATGTATAGGTTCACTCTTCATTAAATATATGACAACACATCACACCCCCCACCACATTTCTAATGGTCTTCCACACTGCCCATTGGACCCCCTAATACCCTTTGCTCCCACTGCTATTCCCTTCCCTTTTGGTAACCTCAGGTCTGTTGTCAGTGTCCAAGGGTTATGATAGACCCACAGTGAAAGAGACAGACACAAGGGAGTTGATACACTCTGAGGCATGACTTTATTGTCCCGTGTTCAGGTCAGGAAAAGCTCCTTTCTGAGAAGAGAGAAGGAGCAATCCCAGGAAAGCAGTGTGAGAGCGGCTTTTGAGCGGGTAGTCACTGACTAGCAGAGAAGGGGCTAGAGGTGGAGTTCTGATAAGGTCACCAGGCTGAGCTGTTGATTTAGGGGTAGGGAGTCCATGGGCTGGAATGTTAGGTGAGCTCTGAGGGGTGGGGATGCAGTCATGGAATTTGGTAAACAGGAGGGGGCGTTGAACAGCCTCTGATCTTGCTTCAGACTGCAAAACGGTCCATTTCTCATCCTTGGTTGGAAAGTGACAACTTTCATTCCTTTTGTCTTACTCTGACCTATCCTTGGATGAGCCTGTGGCTGCTCATTCCTGCTTTCTTATAGTTATAAGAGTGAAAAGGAGAGATGGGGAGGCTGGAGATGGGCATGTTCATTTGGTTATGAAGGCCTGAGGTTGGTAGGAGGAATGGAGGTGCCACTTGATGCCTAGGGCTGAGGCTATCTCTTGGGTGACCTGAGAAATAAATGCGGGGCTGTTACTGGATTGGAGAGAGGCAGGAAGGCCAAACCTGGGAATGCTTTCTTTCAGCAGTGCTGTAGATACTTCATGGGCCTTTTCAGAGGCACCATTCCTTTGTTCCTTATCAATTCAGGTGATTACATTCCTTGACTAGGTGGCACCAGGGACAATTAGCAGGTTAAAGAAAGCAGAGCTTAAATATAATTAGGGATCATAAAAGGGCTGATTTAGGAAAAGTCTGAGTGGGGACCCCAAGGGTTTTGTCATGCTTTTCAGAGAAAATGCAGGATAGTAAGATTTTCCAGATTAGAAATGACTAGAACTGGTATAATTACAAGTTTAATTTCATTAAGGAGAAGACAATAGTGAAAATAGTAAGTATAAGAAGAAAACACATAAAAGGGTACTAGTAAAACTTGAAAAGTGTTATAATAATTGGTGAGATCTATTCCAAATAGAGGTAGAATAGATTTTCCTGGTGTGGGTGCACTTTCAGAGGCAGAGGACCAGGAAAACAGTAACAAATCATCTGCACCAACTACATTTACTAATCCAGAGGGACTCCTTTGAAGGAGAATTTTTGACTGACTCACAGGTGTCTGGTTTTTCACCTGGAACACAGACTTTCTTCTGGATATGTGTACAGCTCAAAAGATGAACTAGAGACAATTTAAAATTACCATTAAACTTAAGGCAATTCACAAGGTAGGGTATGACTTTTGGAGTAACTTCTTGCATTACTTGTGTTAAGAAAATACAAAGAATAGAAATAAATTACCAGAGTAAACTAGGTGGAGTACCTTTCATTTATGTTCAAAACCTGATGTGAACAATAAATTGGGGATTAGAGTGCTAAGTGAGGACAAAATGGCTCTTTCATAAATGAGAAAATGGAAGTTTCACCTCCAACATCAGAGTTACCTGTGGCTCAGCCTTTGGGATGAGTTGGGAGTCACATTGCTCTTTGGGCCCCATCATTTGATCTATCTTCCTCGATGCCTGGGCTGGACTATGAAAAGGTGGTCCCTTCTCTCTCTGGAGACGAGAGCACTCTTTTCTTGTGTCCTGCCTTTGCACAATGGCATAGCCCTTGTGGTTTCCTGGTTTGAGGACACATTTTTGCTCTAGTGGCTGGCTTTGCCATATGGTAGCTGGGGGCTTTTTGTTCAGGTCCATTCGGCGATGTTGGTCTTCTTAGGTTATGTCTAGGTAAGCTGGCTGGAGATGCTGACAAAGGCAACAATGAAAAATTCTGAGCCTGTTTGTTCCTGACCTGAGACCTCTAGCCCCTTCCTATTCCTTGTGTTAAGGGCTTTAAGAGTTATTAAGGATTTAAATAGGGGTAAGATTGGTAAGAAAGCAAAGATATTCCTATAAGGAGAAACTATAGAGAAACCCAGATTAATATTGCTCTTTAAATTTAATAGGACGTGAGGATGATGCTACCAAGAATACAGAGCAGTGGATTTCTGAGAGCAGTGACTTCGGGAGGAAGGGTTTGGCTCTGTTTCCTGGCTCATTAGTATCCCTCATACAAAAGAGAAAAAAGTACTTTCTTAATTTGGCAAAGCAAGAAAACCTGTTTTTTCACAAATATTTGAACATGAAAATATCAGCAAACAATAGTAAACTGTC